>JALLLS010000102.1:0-108350 GCA_025094145.1 Spinellus fusiger | reverse complement strand
ACTAGTCTAGTACGTGGCAAGAATCCGCTGGTGACGGTAGCCCGTGGACTATGTAGACCTGTTTGGGATCCAATTCTTCTACTACCGTGCACGCGCAAAGAAAGACATCGTCTACTAAAATGGAGGATTGCTTGGTTACCACCAACACCTTCAGTTCCTTGCCACTGTGGCCACCCGTCTGCCAATCGGGACCACTTTCACGCATGCACATTCGTTGACCATGAACGCTCCACGTTCTTGTTCTTCCTAGTTCCTGCACCACCACAAGATGTTCATCCAATTGACTATTGTCTAAATCTTCTGCCGCGCACGGTTAAGTCTTTTGTTAAATGGCGAGACCTTTGGCCCAGTTTGTTAATACTGCTGCAAGCCATTGATCGAGCCACGTCTGCTCGAGACTTTAAGGTAGAGCCATCAGCTGGTAGCTTGCTCATTGAGGCTGCTGATGGGTGTGTTGAGCGGGAACGCCAACGCCGCCATAGAGTGCAAAGACTCCTGCAGCAACAGACGCTGTATCCTCACTTCTCCTCCGATTTCTCCTCTACCACCCATTCTTAACCCGTTTAGCAAAGCCAGAAGCTGCTAGTGTAGTTGCTGTATTTGTGTCCTCAGGATTGTCCGAGTTGCTCTAAGTATCCCTCGTTGGATTTCGAATCGCCACAGGATGACGGTTATCTTTTTGGTGTCCTGGTTTCCTTGCTGACTTTATGGCCTTTTGGATGTCTATTCATAATTCTCATTTACTGTCATTTCTCATTTTTCATTATTTTTCATCATTTTTCCCTCATTGAGGTTTTATATTCTCTTTTCTTTCCGTCTCTTCTCTCTTTGCATTATTTTTTTCACTTATGTATTTGAAGTGTTTCAATGTTTATTCTTTTTTTTTTCAAACGATCTCATAGGGTGGCTAAAATGCCCAATGTGCGAATAGCAACCAACACCCAAAAATAAAAATACTTTGAACTGTATACTTTCTAATTTTGTGTGACTGTATATGAATTTACTTACTGTATATAAAATAGAATAGAATAGAATACTTTGTAAATGATTTGGTTTATGAATAAAACAACATACATTGAAATAAACACTCGCATGCTTTAGATTCTACAACTCTATTTCTTGTGTCATGTCATTCTACCTGTTTTTATTATTATTAAAAGATACATTAAACATATAGTAGAGACTTCAAACCCATATAAAACATAGATTAGGTCAATAGAATATTAAGATATAGGTATATTAGACAAAAAGCCTTAACATTTAGTACTACCACGCTTTGTTTCAATGACAACCTTGTATCCCCAAGGAGTTCTCTCAATCAAGCTGTTGATCTTTTATAGTAGTATTTCTTGAATGTCAAAGAAATAAAGCAGCCTCCAGATCCCTATGAATACTTTGGACGGTTATCTTTTTTATTTAGAAACACCCAGTCAGAAATGTCTCAAAGGTACTCTATTAGGTTTAGATCAGGGCCTTCACAAGGCCAGTTAAAAGTTATAAATATACCATTAAATACAATCTAATTGAGTTTTCTTACTCGTATGGGGTTTTGTATTATTCATCTGTTGATGGTAACTAACTCGAGGGTTTAGGAGAGAGATGCTTGAGTTTATGGCAGTGGACTTCTCTTAAGACATTGATGTAAAGTGACCTGACAAAAGTAACCGTGATTTCTCATATGTAGATTTTCTTTTTTGGATTCATATTTTTCTTAATAATGTTATAACTTCATAAATTCATTAGCTTAAGACGTGAAACTTTGAATAGATAAAGATAGTAGTGTTTAAAAAAAATTAAAAAAAAATTATTACAAGACCACTTAATAGCCACTGTGGCCATTCTTGGCATCTATCACTGTCTGGCATCACGGCCTCATGCTGGCAATAAGGGTGTCTGTCACATTCTTCTATATTTTTCCCCATTCCAGCATCAAGGCTGCCTCCAACTTCATCTTGGTGGTATACATCCTTCTGTCCTTCCTGATAACTTTCTTGAGGTGGGTCCACAGATGCTCAATTGGATTGAGATCGGGACTTTGTGAGGACCAGTAAGGAAAAGCTTTCATCCTCTTTACTGCCTTCTATTCACAAGTTTATCTATTTGCATGGGGTCTAGCATTGTTCTCATGTGGGGGAATCTGGATCTATGGTTTAGGAGAGAGACATTCGAGTTAATGGCATCTGGCTTCTCCTAAGGCATTGATGTGCTTGTCGGAGTTTATCCTACCCTCCACTACAACCCATCTTCCAACACCTTCCCCACTATAACAACCTATACCATCACTCCACCACCTCCAAAATTCTTTGTTTCTAGGAGAATATGAGAATCAAAGTTCGTGCCAGGCTACCTGATAACTTTTGTCCTTTTCATAGCTCATCAGCTTCACTCTTGACTTATCAAACCAGATGACCTCAAACCACTGCTCATGGGTCTAACCAATGTGCTCATGGGCCCACTGGAGCCTTACTTCCACATTTTTCTTGGTGAGAAGAGGCCTCAACTCTGAACTGAAAGAGTGGAAACCCATTTCATCGAGGTACTTTTTCAGAATCTTGTCTGATACCTTGATGGCCATGCTTGCCCTGATGGCTACTTTGGTCTGATGGGAGTTGCTCACAACTGTTTTCTTCAACCGTCTAAGAGCCCTGTTGTCCAACTTTCTCTTAAAGCCACTCTTGGGTGAAGGCACCACCAAGCATGTTTCCTTGTAGTGCTTCACGATGTCTCTCACAGCAGAATCAGGCACGTTGAACATACGAGATGCCTCGTTTTGGGTGGTGTTCATGTTCAGCACCTCATGCAAGATAGCTGTACGAGTCTCAAAGCTAGTATATTTCCCATAAATCTCAGGAGTCTTGGTGAAGATGCTCATGGTGTTGAATGATGCAGACATTATATGAAAAGAAGTGCTATTAACAGAAAAATTATTACTAAGTTATTTTTTTGTATGAAAATAGCATGGGATTTAGAAAATCACGGTTACCTTTGTTGGGTCACTTTACTTGTCGGAGTGTATCTTACCCTTCTCTGCGATTTATCTCCCAACACCTAATTCACTAAAACAACCCATAACATCTCTATGTCCTCTCCAACTACCTTGTTTCCAGGATATTCTAAGGTTGGAGTGACATAATATGTTACCTGATGACTTTTTTGATACTGTCAAATCTCATGAGCTTTACCTTGTATTCATTAGACCAGACTATCTTTTGCCATTGTTCATGAGTTCAGCTGACATATTCTTAGTCCCACTAGAATTAAAATTATATTCTTCTTTGTCAAAAGAAGCTTCACCACTGGAATGAATAAATAAAGGCTGATTTTATCAAGGCATCTCTTTAGCGTCGCTCTTAAAACCTTGATGACCATATCTGCCATGATGACCTTTTTTGTTTATTAAGGATCACCCACAACTATTCTATGTAACCTTTGGAGATCTCTTTCATCAATATTTCTTAATCAACCACTCTTGGTTAAATACTTCATCAAACCTTTAACCTTGAAACGTATCACTATGTTTCTCACAGTAGTAGTAGGCATATTGCCTATTAAATATGCCTTGTACAGTGAAGTTCATGTTTAGCATCTAATATAGAATGAATGGATGTATCTCTATACAAGTCTTTTTTATACCTTTTGGGGATTCTATAGAAGAGATCTACATTATTTAATGAGCTATTATAAGAATAATAGTGTTATGAGACAAGAAAAATTACTCGGAATTTGATAGATCCGGATTATTCTTTTTGATTACTTTATATAAATCACAGTACATACAGGTTCGAATAAAAATCATTTATTCTTGTTACTATATGAAAAACATAAGTATATTTACCACTGCTGTACAAATGAAAATATCATAAAGCACTGCACAAGACGAAGTGAAAAAAAAAGTAGGGATAACAGTCTGAAACTGAGAAACAAAAGCAGTAATAGGTCAGTAGGAAGTCCGCTATTTTGAATGATGAGCATAAGACTCTCTTAATAAATTTCATTGAAGATAAATCTTCTTTGGATTGTGATTAAACTATGGATGACTTCATTAGTCAGTTTATCAGCTTTGAAATTTCGAAAACGTTATTATACAATTTTTCACTAAGAAATGTGACATGTCCCAAACAAGCATATTTTTATTTGGTCGAGAGAAATAATCCAAAGAAAGTAGGAGAAAATTATATGGGTCTGTTATTGGCAGGAGACTGATATGAATTACATAAATAATTATATTTTTATCGATGAGATAGCATTTCATAGCAACATGAAACGTTCTGTCGTTTGGTCAAAAGAGGAAGAACGGGTTATAATGGTTTTTTTATACCAAAAACAATGACAGAAACAACAACTATACTTGGCACCATATTATCAGTAGGTGCTGTAAATGTAAAATTAAAATGCCCAAGAGTTGTTGCTACCATAAAAAACAGTCGATAATTTAACTTCTCGAAGAAATAGTAAAGGTGGTACTATAACAAATTATTCTCTCAACTTTATTGTCTGTACCTTAGATATTATGAATCAACAAGAAGTTTTTAAAGAGTATTATCTATTACTGGATAATGCATCTATCCATAAGCTCAAATATATCTAAATTTATATTAAGAGTCTTAGATATGACTGTGTTTACCTTTCTTTTTATTCACTTGAGCTGAATCTAATTGAGTAGTTCTGATCTGTACTGGTTTCTTTGAAAAATGTATTCTCATGATTGCCCCAGTTTATTTGAGTCCCTCGTTGGATTTTCAATCGCTATAGGATGATAGTTATCTTTTTTATTTTCTAATTCTATATCATCATTTTCCTCATTTTTCCCTCATTTATAAGGTTCATCTACTTCTATTTTTTATTTTTGTTTCTTTGAATTTGTTTTCTACTTGAAGTGTCTCTATGTATACCATTAGATTCCAAAAGACTCTCAAGAGTATCCATCAGGCCCAATGTACGAATAACATACGACACCCAAAATAAATAATAAATACTTTGAACTGTATTTTCTTTTTAAAAATATATGATAAATAGATTGGGTACTAACTTCAAACTCGATAGAAATGGTCTTGGTTTGTGCCATCTACAACTGCCTAATAAGCAATGAGATAACGATTAAAGTTGCCAATTTTTTTCTTATGGTTTTCAGAAGGCCACGTGGTTTATTCAATATTGTTAGGTAGAGTGGAGAGTATGGTTAAAAAAAATACGTGATGAATATTTAACAATAAATATGTTTTTAAGGGCAGAACTATAGTCAAAATCTAAAATCTCCCTGATGTCTTTTCATCCTCGCTATATATTAATACTATTATGTACAAAAGACTTCTCTATTTCCATGTTATTTTCATTATTTATATTATAGTTTAAACGTTCATCAAGGTAGAGGTGATCATAGGTGATGAAGAAGAGAAGCACAATGAACTGCAGTATGGGATCACATAAGACCCTACAAGGAACGCTGAAAAAATCAAACCAATGAGATGTTTATATAACTGTTACAAACATATTCACTCAAGGAAGATGGAAGATCAAGAAAAGTCAGTATGATGGAAGAATCACCCAAACAATAACTATCGATACATGTAATACAGTTCCATACAATAAATGAGTGGATGGCGAATCAATTTTTTATTATTTATTCTTCAAAAATAAAATAAAGGTCTTTTATTTTATGACTTATTAAAAAAACGACCCCAATCAATGAAAATCAGCCAAATCTTAGCCAAGAACATAAAAATAGTCCCATCAAAAGAAGAGAGCATGATATGTTTATTAGAGGCCAAATCATAAGACAATAGAAAAGACATGCTTCCTATCAAGAGATTACTGATGATTTTGACATTCCAAAGAGCACAGTGGGCAATATCGTTCTATTGTATAAAAACAAAGGCACAAATCAACTCACAATTTGTACAGGAAGACATGAAAAGGTGTCATCTACTTCAAAATTGGCTATCGTTTTGTCTATTCATACAAACCCTATACAAATAATTACATTTCATTTGAAAAACATGAATGATACAGGTGTGGATATTTGCCGTAACACATTTCTAAAATACATGAATGAACTCGGGGTTTTTTCATGCTCACCATCAAGAAAACCTGGTATAACACTTACTCACAAGCAAAGACGATTGGAATAGTGTAAAAACAAGGTTGATTGGCCAGTAGAGAGGTGGAGTAACGTCGTTTGGTCTAACAACCCTTGTTTCACAGCTGTGAGCAATAATAGACTAGAATAATTTGGAAGAAAATTGAAAGGTATAAAGAGCGTCATAAACAAAAAATATGCAAGTATGATATAAGCTCGACCATAGTTTGAGGTTAGTTTTGGTGCAAGAGCGTAGCACCTCTTGTACTCTTGGAGGGGTCAGTTAATTAAGGCAACTATGTCAATGTACTTGCCAAATACTTTCTTCCCTAGTTTCACAAATTACAGAAGGACCTCGAAGAGACCATGTCCATCTAAGAAGGTGCTCCTTTCTACATAGGAGTATAAAGTAGATGGTACAAACAAGAGAGATATATGATTGAGGCTTTTGATTTTTGTCCTGCACAAAGTCCAGATCTTAACTCAATTGAGCATGTCTGGGCTTACCTTGAAAAAATGATCGAGCCGCGTCAAACAAGCATAACCAATACAAAACAGTTTGAACGATACTTGTGTAGTGAATGGGAAAAGATCCCAAATGCATTTCTGTTAGATTTAGTGGATAGTATGCCAAGAAAGTGCTCCGCTGTGATGAAGAATAAAGGCTTTGCTATAAAGTACTGAGCAATATATTTACGATGAGGATCTAGACAATCATTTAAAGAATAACTGTTCCAGATCTTGTGTTACTACATGAATGTTTCATTATGAACATCTTAGACTGATAGATATGCTGTAATAAAGGGGACTGCGGTTATTAACTGGACCACTAGAGAGATGAGTTGGTAGTAGTTCGATCTCTAGCAGGGACGACGAAATAGAGTTTTGACACAGAATCTGGTTTAAGAGATTCCAAGGGGTATGGGAGCGGAGACACAACATACAATTTGAACACAATGAGTAACTACACACCCAAAGATTTTCGGGATATATAAGGAAATATCCTGAGAATAAAATTGCAATATTCTTATGATTGGTTAATGTGTTTTAAAATGCTTTTTCGCTGTCTAAATGAACTATTTCAAACTCTACTTGCCTGTTTTAGCAATGGCTACGGACTTTATAATTAAAAAGTATAGAATTGGCTGTAAAGACAAGAAATAGAACAAGAATCACCCCAAAATTAAAACTCAGTCATTGCATTTATTGTTTAACATAATATGTTATCCTTAAGCCCATAGTATTTGCAGCATGACACTGCTTAAGAAAGATGTATTATAGAACACACAGAATTAACTCTAGTGGTCGTTGTCCATAAAATAGAACTAAATTCACTTAAATTGAAAACTGTGTATTCATTTATTGACTCAATATTCATAATCCCCTCAACTATCTCATTGTAACTGGTATCAACAATAGTACTTAATGATAACAAGATATCGTTTCTAATACTGGACTTTAGGTTCAAGGCAAATAGATTGTGAATTGTTTGACTTGTAAATTCTATGAATGGAGGCTAGTGTATACATTACCAGAATAGAGAGAGAGAAATTATTATTTATTTTGATACTCCCCTCCTTTTGTTATTTCCCACACTGCACATACAACTTAGCACTCAAGTACTTGTCAATATGAGCATAACTGAGCAAGGTAATGTGTTATTATTAACAAAGAGAAATAATAGAGAGAGTTTGTAGATACTACCAAGGACTATTCTAGTGATAAAAAGGTAAGCAGTGTCTTCATCTGGGCTTGAGCTCATTGTAATCCACAAGACACTCATTGTATTGTTAATAAATAAACTCACAAATCAGTCTTAGGGGGTCTTCTATACTATCTAAGGTCTCTAGGGTATACTCCTGAGCATAGTTATCTATCTCCCAAGGATAAATCATTATAATGTTGGGATATGAACTCTATTGCTATGAGGGGATAGACTCAGGCAGTGGTTATAGTCATAATATAGTATTATCTATACTATTACAATAAACAGTTTTATTCATCAACAATATATTATACTGATAATACAATTTGACATTGAGGTATCCACAAAAGGAAATAATAATTTAGATATGTGGGATAGTGTGGTGTGAGCGCCCAATCTTCTTGGAGGTTGGTGGGAAGTACGTTAGCATAGATGAGAAGACAAGACCCCACGTCACAGGGAATAAACTAGAAATTAGTATAAAAAGTATATTTTACTACATCTTCAATAAAACAGACCTTGATCCGAGTAGCTGCCTGGAAGTATAAACGAGCAATATAGGCTTAAAAGGTTTTGGTAGTTGACTGTTTGCTGTTCCCAACCTGTTCCCTTTGTGTCTCTTTCCTTTCCGTTGGTTCTGAGCTGTGTCCACATAAGGTGCCACACACTCACTAAAAACCTGTTCGTTCTCTGTCCCCTTCTTTATTGGTGTCATCACCAGTACCCTACCCTATTTCTATACTCTCGCACCTGTGAAACCATCCCCACACCCTTTCCTTACATCTCCTTACCCGTGTCAGTAGCCAGCCCCTCAAGGCCCTACGTGTCTCCAGGCGTATCAGTAGTGCCCAACATTACAGAGCTATTACGGTTTAAAGGCCAGAAAAATCTCCTGGTGTGTATATCACAATGCCTTTATTGTTCAAAAAAGAAATCTAAAAAAAAATCCGTCTACTCATTTATTGCAAGAACTGTAGTTTATTAACATTGAATTTTTTCAATTCTCACTGTAATCAATCATTGTTTTTATTATTATTAAAAATTAATGATAGCCTCACTATTGCACGACTTATGCACTTACCATTGGTAATGACAGATAGACTGAAGCTTATCTGATAGGAAATCTAAACTTCTGATCTTTTACTGTTTTCAATATCAATCATTCATTTTTTGAGGGAGATACTCAATCTATATCTCTAGGATCTCAGGGAACATATTTATTAGGGTTCTCCTATATAAATCCTAGACCTGTTACTCTGCTACTAATGACACAGTTAATATCAGTACGTTTTGCTTGTATTTTCAATGTTATAACATATGAGTTCATTCGATATTCTGCTTGTTATATGATACCTAATGACTATATATTTCTTCCATATGACAGCTAAATATTATATATGATAGATTCATTACAGTTTTCTCACTCCTTATTATCCATATCATATTCTATTGAATACTAAAGACTCTCTAGCATACCTAGAAAGAGATTATTACTAATATTATTATTTTACACATCAATAATAATCAGAAATAGATTTTGAGAATCATAACTGGGTTATGAAAAATAGACACCTTTTTAGATTTAGATAATTACTTAAAAATATTTAGTTTTATTTCATTTTTTTATATTGATTTAAAGGCTGTTGTCGAATAATCACTTTCCATAAATAGAGATATCGATCATCCCAGTCAATAGAAACACAGACTACCTAAACGGGACCACATGCAATAGAAGAAGAGTTAGTTAGCAACGCGTATATCTAAGGGATGATACTTTAGCAAGAAGGGGTTTTCCATAGCTTTTATTGGTAGATATCAGTAATTAGAAAAGTATAAAATAAGTGTAAAAGGCCCATCAATAAATATCAGACTCTGTTTACTCTTTGATCTGTCTGGATTTCCTTTGGTTAAACCCAAAGACGACACTGTATACAGATGTTAGTGTATATGTATATCTTAATTGTTCAAAGGTTCTCATAGGGTGGCTAACATGCCCAATGCGCGAATAGCAACTAACACCCAAAAATAAAAAATACTTTGAACTGTATACAGATGTTGCTTTGAAAAAATAATATCCATTTAAATACATAATGTGAAACAGAAGAGTTTTTTTACTTCTTTATACACTATTTTCACTTATTATTGTCGCACTTTTAGAGAAAAATATGTCGCATTAATAAATTAAAACTTGACGTACTAATGGGATAAAATATGTCGCATTAATTAATTAAAATTTGGCATAGTAAAAGATTTAAAACTGGCGTATTCTAAGTACTTGAGGTTTTCTTACATTTTACTTTTCTTAAAAAATGAATAACATTGCACACGAAGACGGCCAAGGAGATATCTATAATGATGAAGGAATAGCCGTTACAGTAGTGGAGATGGAGGTAGACGAGGAGACGTACCTCATTGAGACGGTTACAAATTTCGGGATGTACCTTGACCTCAAACCACCTGAGAAGCCAGAAAGAAGAACTGTACAACAATCCGTAGACAGAGATGTCAATACGGAAGAGGATAACAGAGCTCCTGGCATCCACAGGCACCACAAAGATTCTGAGAAAGAGCAGTTATTTCTATTGATTTATGAAAGGGGTATGAGCGTCAGAGCTGCTGCGCTGAAACTTCAAATCCACCCACGCACTGCTCAGCGATAGTACTCAAACGATCAGCAGAACCCTCAGACATTCATTGCCAAAAAAGAAGGTAGTGGAAGGCCAGTTGGTAGACCAGCACTACTGGACGATAGCCACAAAAGATTCTTAGTCGATTTATTGGATGATCAGCCCTCTTTAGTCTTGGATCAAATGATGGAGAGTTTGAGAACGTCTTTTAATGATCTGGAGATATCGAAAACAGCTCTCTACAATTTTGTCACCAAAAATTGTAAGATCAGTCTGAAAAGAGCCCATTTTCATTCAGTTGATCGTAATAGTCCTGAAAAGATCAAGAATTGAAAGGAGTGGGTACAGAAATGGATGGAGACAGACATGAACTACATGAGCAACTGTGTCTTTATAGATGAGGCGGCATTCCACATCAACATGAAGTGTACTTTTGCTTGGTCAAAAGTAGGTACTCGTGCAGTAGTAAAAGTACCAAGAACGAGGGCTAAAACAACAACCATCCTGGGAGCAACATCTGCTCAGGGTATTGTCAATATAAAAGTAAGACGGCCTCGAATGTTGCCTGTTTCAAAGAAGAGAAGAACTACTGGATCTGGTGGGCCTTCCCAGAAACAAAGCAAAGGCACTGTTACTGGCCACTATATCAATTTCTTGAGCGATACAATGGATGTCATGGACAATTATCCAGATGTTTTCAAGGATAATTACTTGATTATGGACAACGCCCCCATCCACATGAATGAAGACATTAAAAGCTTCATTGAAGGCCGTGGGTACAAGTGTGTTTATCTTCCCCCTTACTCACCAGAGTTGAATCCCATTGAGCAATTCTGGTCTGTTTGCAAAAGCAGGTTAAAAAGAGAAAGACTCTTGGAAGAAGAAACACTGTCATCTAGAATCGCCAATGCATCTAACCAAGTTCTTCTCGGTGACCTCAGAGGGTTTTGCAAATACTCTGTCGATAGATTTGAGGATTACTTACAAGAGAAGCCTCTTTAACAATAAAGCATTGATGTCGCATTTGTCGCATCCAACTTATACGTCATCTTTTAATTTATTAATGCGACAAGTTTTTTTCCACTTGTGCGCTAAGTTTTTTTCCAAAAGTGCGACAATAATAAGTGAAAATAGTGTATTATTATTTTATTCAAGAGATCAAGAATAAGTCTACATTATCTATCTTTAGAAATAGTTGTGATTCAATTATCACAAATAGTTAAATTGAGTGATATTACTCTGGAATTACACACCTAATTTATATGCATGATTAATTCATTGTGTCGTCTTTGATCTTAGGTATCAAAGGAAATCCGGACAGTCAAACGTGTAGTAGAACTCCGGTCTTTATTCATTCAATTCAATATTTCTTTTATACTATATTCTATATGCTAATACTTCCAACTATGATATTATTGAAATGTAATGGAATGTGTCCATTTCTTTCTTCTTTTAGCTGGCTTTTCCACTAGAGATGCCGCTATCCATAAAAGGAAAGTAATATCACGACAATTGTATTATAAAAATCATTAAATTCTACTACTGTTTTTTATTATATTACCTTACTATGCCCATCGACAGAATTAATCAACAAATACCATTGCCCTCTTTTGATGAGCTACCATTGAATCCAGAAGACCCTCCTTATACTGCCTGGAGTCTATGGGGAAAAGATGATAACTTGGGTACATTGAACAAACTGACACCAGATAAGATCATTGAGGTAATATCCTAACAAAAACATAGAAATAATTTGATTCTATTCAGGCAGGAAAACTAGTTCGTAAAGGAAAAGTGTTCTCATTAAATTGGGCACTGGAACTGCCTGACGGTGGAATGGTAGATAGATTCCAGTCAGAACATATTATTAAGACTTTGTCTGAAAACAAATGCTTTGATGATGTCTATCATAACTTCAATCCTCAAGCCTCTTCACAATGGGATGGACTCCGTCACCATTGCCACCTCAGCACTTCCAGATTTTATAACAATACGCCTCTTTCAGAAGTCAATACATTGAAAACAGGCCGATTGGGTATACATCACGTAGCCCGTCGTGGTATTGTTGGTAGAGCTGTTCTGCTTGATTTTGGGCGTTGGGCAGCCACTCATATCAAGGACTATGATCCATTCAGTCCTTATGAGATTTTGGTGGAGGATCTGGAAAGAGTTGCTCGTCACCAGAATGTAGAAATTAAAGAGGGTGATATCCTGCTCCTTCGTACAGGATGGACAACCGCTTATGAAAAAAGAAAAGCTGAGGGTATTATGATAGATTTGAGTGGTACTATGGAGAAACTTCCTAATTGTGTGGGCATCAAGGCTTGTGAAGAAACGTTTCGTTGGTTATGGAATCATCATTTCTCAGCTGTGGCATCAGATAACATAGGCTTTGAGAAGCTTCCATTTCCTACTGATAGAGAAATTTGTCGCAAGTATAATATAACAAGATACTATGATGAAAACAAGCCAATTGACTGTAAATAATTTAGATTCTGTGCTCTTGGGTGGCTGGGGTATGCTTATTGGAGAACTATGGTTCTTGGATGATTTGGCAGAAGACTCAGCCAAAGATGGTGTATACGAGTACTTTTTCACAAGTGCACCTCTTAATAAGTTTGGTGGTATAGCTTCTCCTCCCAATGCTATCTGTACTAAATAAGAATTATAAATTAATCATTTAATGAATTCAGAATCGAATAAATTATCACAAGAATTGTATGAGACTGTCGGAAACAAAATAGAGATGAGCATGCTTTACACTGAAAATACTAGGGTGTGTAATATCGTGTCCAACATTGTCCTATAACTCTCATGCCAATTATGTTCCCACCCTCGCCACAGCCCTGACCATTTCTTGGTGACTTGCCCAAGAGTCTGGCCTGTCTGGACATCCGTTTTGCCATATTGGCTTAATATTTACACTCCTTCCGCAGCAATCATCCAGCATTTACACTCATTTTCTCTCTCTCCCAATGGACCTCTGACTAGTAGTCAAGTCTATGGAGCAATTTTACAAGCAATTTGGCATGTCTACTGGGCCTACCACTTCCACAACTCTCCTTTCCTTTTCTCCACTTTTTCTAATTTTCTGTAAGTGATTTGTGTCCATTATGCTTTCCTAGTCAGGCCTCTCAGTGCGATGTGTGACTGCGTAAAAGGCGCTTAATAAAGAAAGTGTCTTAACAAAAAGAAAACCTCTTTGAAACAGTATTAGCAGGATATCTACCCTCTTTTCCTGGTATCTGTGGGCGTTGGAAATCTAAAAATATTTAAATCCTACTCATGGATGCCTTTTACGATTTGCCAACTGTCAAATTCTTATATTTAAATATATAAGATGACGAGACACTTTAAACGTGAATGAGACAAAAACACATTACTGTTCCAACACTACTTTTATTTCTCAGGTATATGCTATGAATTGGTTAGAAGTATACAGCCAAACCCAATTGAATTTAATATATTTGAAAATAAATTTTAGGACGAAATACTTATGATATATTCAACATCAAATAAAACACTCCAGATTTGATCTAGGACCTCCAAACTTAAGCACACCAAAGCTTAATATCTTTAATTATCGAAAATAAAATAATAATAATACAGTTGGTATTTTATATGGCCTCTTTTGGCATCAATAACTGTCTGGTATCTATCTGTCATACTCAGAACTCATCGTTGTGCAAGTTCACTGACTTCCTCCTACTCTTCTGTAAGTAGAATCTTTAAACTTTCTATATTGGTAAGAGATATGCTTTTTAATTCAATTCGTCTTTCCAAGGCATATCAGGCGTATTCAATTGGGTTAAATTAAGGACTTTGTGTGTGATAATACTCAAAGCACCCTAATTTGATGTCTCTTTCCACCCTCTGGTATAGGCCCCAGTATGATAGCTACCACCCCTGCCCAACAAAGCTGTTTCTCTTTGTGTTTTGCAGCGAAGGCTGGTTTGTGGTCTACAGATAAACATCCGAACACACTGATTGCAGTGGCTGATAATAATATTTCTACATACACCAACCTCAGACTTCAACATTTCCAATTTCAGTTGATTGTATGAGGCAAATGGACCCTTTCTAATAATATTTTCCGGATATCCAAAGTCTCTTTCATTCACTTTTTTGGGTTTTCCATGACTCTTCAAATGTAACAGTGACCTATGTTATTTAATGTTTCTGATACTATTTTGAACTGTGAGCTTATTCATCATAACTATGCTTTCAATGACAGTCAATTTTAATCCAGCCTTTAACAGGTAATAGATGCTCTATCATCTTCTATCTTTTGCCTTATCCTATTCTCCACAAATTTGAGTTTCTTAAAATGTATTTGATATTTTGTGTTAGTTTAACACTACTTAGAAAGAAAAAGAGTTTTATGAAAAAAAAATCTTTTTCATTAAATTTCCTACAAGTATTAAATTCAATTGGGTATGGGTGTATTTATTATTATTACTATGTTAAATCCAAAATAAAATCTCAATACTCTAACACATTGTTTATATCAACTCTAAAAAAACATAACTCTAATAAGCATTTGTTCAGGTTATGAGGGCTAGCAGCTATGGCCCATTACAAAGGGTAATCTTTCTCCCGAAGCAAGGCGTAGGTTGAAAACTTCCCAGACTGAGCCAAGTGGTTACTAGTTAGAGATTAAAATGATATGAGTGGTACGGCTAGTGGTTGACTAATAATGATACTTGAGTCTGACTTGCCATTATTTCCAGTGTATCCTTATTATTATTTTTCATAGGAAATATTAAGTATCTGGATATGGAAAGGGCTTCTCAGAATATGATTTATTATTCCATAACATTGTGTTTAGTACACTTTCCGGAAATTATTGGTGCAAAAATAAAAATGAATTTTGTGCAAAAATGGAATGCACTAAGTGCATCAAATAAGTGAATTTATTATAAACATATTCTTTCTAAACAATCGTCAGATCTAGACTGGGACTATCTACAGAATCCTTGCAAGACACTGAGCAGCACTTTATTACAAAGAATCTGAGATCGTTGAGGATAATGTTTCCGCATCCAAAAGAGCTTCTTTTTTGAGTTTACTCTTTACAACTGACCAGAACTGCTCAATGTGATTAAGCTCAGGTGAATAAGGTGGACGATAGACACAGCCATATCCTCTACCCTCAATGTAAGGCTGAATGTCCCTGTTTTTATGGATAGGGGCATTGTCCATAATCAAGTAATTGTCCTTGAAAACATCTGGAAAATTATCCATGACATCCATTGTATCGCTCAAGAAATTGATATAGTGGCCAGTAACAGTGCCTTTGCTTTGTTTTTGAGAAGGCCCACCAGATCCAGTAGTTATTCTCTTCTTTGAAACAGGCAACATTCGAGGCCGTCTTACTTTTATGTTGACAAGGCCCTGAGCAGATGTTGCTCCCAGGATGGTTGTTGTTTTAGCCCTCGTTCTTGGTACTTTTACTACTGCACGAGTACCTACTTTTGACCAAGCAAAAGTACACTTCATGTTGATGTGGAATGCCGCCTCATCTATAAAGACACAGTTGCTCATGTAGTTCATGTCTGTCTCCATCCATTTCTGTACCCACTCCTTTCAATTCTTGATCTTTTCAGGACTATTACGATCAACTGAATGAAAATGGGCTCTTTTCAGACTGATCTTACAATTTTTGGTGACAAAATTGTAGAGAGCTGTTTTCGATATCTCCAGATCATTAAAAGACGTTCTCAAACTCTCCATCATTTGATCCAAGACTAAAGAGGGCTGATCATCCAATAAATCGACTAAGAATCTTTTGTGGCTATCGTCCAGTAGTGCTGGTCTACCAACTGGCCTTCCACTACCTTCTTTTTTGGCAATGAATGTCTGAGGGTTCTGCTGATCGTTTGAGTACTATCGCTGAGCAGTGCGTGGGTGGATTTGAAGTTTCAGCGCAGCAGCTCTGACGCTCATACCCCTTTCATAAATCAATAGAAATAACTGCTCTTTCTCAGAATCTTTGTGGTGCCTGTGGATGCCAGGAGCTCTGTTATCCTCTTCCGTATTGACATCTCTGTCTACGGATTGTTGTACAGTTCTTCTTTCTGGCTTCTCAGGTGGTTTGAGGTCAAGGTACATCCCGAAATTTGTAACCGTCTCAATGAGGTACGTCTCCTCGTCTACCTCCATCTCCACTACTGTAACGGCTATTCCTTCATCATTATAGATATCTCCTTGGCCGTCTTCGTGTGCAATGTTATTCATTTTTTAAGAAAAGTAAAATGTAAGAAAACCTCAAGTACTTAGAATACGCCAGTTTTAAATCTTTTACTATGCCAAGTTTTAATTTATTAATGCGACATATTTTTCTCTAAAAGTGCGACAATAATAAGTGAAAATAGTGTATAACACTGCTTAAGAAAGATTTATTATATAGTCACACCCAATTGAATTTAATACTTTTGAAAATAAATTTCAGGACGAAATATTTAGGATGTGTTCAACATTAGATAAAACACTCTACATTTGATATAGAAGCTTCAAACTTTCACACAATAAAGCTCAACATATTTAATTATAGAAAATAAAATAATAATAATATAATTAATATTTTGTATGGCCTCTTTTGGCATCCACTATAGCCTGGCATCTATCTGTCATACTTTGAACTAATCGTTGTGCAAGTTCAACACCAACCCTCTCTCCTTTCTCTGTAAGTAGAGCCTTCAAACTTTCAATATTGGTAATAGATACCCTTCTTTCCTCAATTCGTCTTTCCAAGGCCCACCAGACGTGTTCAATTGGGTTTAAGTCAAAGATATGTGCATATCAGTACTCAAAGCCCCTAATTTGATGCGTCTCTTTCCACCCTCTGGCATAGGCCCCAGTATGACAACTAGCACTCTCTTCTTGTAACAAAAACTCACTGTTCTCTTTATGATACAATTCAATGAAACAAGGATGAAAATCACCACCCAAAATCTTGATATATTCGTCTTGGTTTACAGTGCCACTAACAAAGACTAATGGGCCAGATCCACCTGCCCAAAAACAGCTTCAAAGCATGACCCCTCCGCCACCAAACTTTGTTGTTGGAACAATAGGACTAGGATCATACCTTTCTCCAACTTTTCTGATGACACGGACATCTCCATCGTTCCCTTTCACGGTGCACCTGGACTCATCAGACCAGACGACGCCCTTCCACTGGTCGTTTGTCCAATTGACATGTTCTTTAGCCCAGCCAAGTCACTTTTCTTTGTGTTATTTCAGTTAAGGCTGGCTTGTGAGCTGTAGAGAAAGATCCGAACCCTGGCTGATCGCAGTAACTAATAATGGTGTTTCTACATACATCCGCCTGAATCTTCAACATTTCCAATTTCAACTGATTATATGAGGCAAATGGGTCCTCTCTAATGACCTTTTCCAGGTGTCTGAGGTCTCTCTTACTGACTTTCTTATGTTTTCCGTGACTCTTTAAACGCAATGGTAACCTACGTTCTTTGATGTTTCTGATACTATTTTGAACTGTGGGCTTTACTACAACTACGTTTGCGATGATAGTCAATTTTAATCCATCCTTCAACAGGCAATAAATGCCCCAAGCTTTTTATCTTCTGCTTTATCCTATTCTCCACGAGTGTGTGTTTCTGAAAATGTGTCTGACATAGTGTGTTGGTTTAACACTATTTGGAAAGAAGAAGAGTTTTATGCAAAAAAAAAAAGTTTTTTTTATTAAAATTTAGGCAAGTATTAAATTCAATTGTGTGTGACTGTATAATGCTTTAAAAATGATGAGGCCCATATTCAATGGATATGAGTTGTGCTTGCTTGCTGTCTCTAAAATATTAAAGCTCTTGTTTGCATCTCAAACACATGAAATAGCTTTTGTCTACACACCAGGAGATTTTTCTGGCCTTTAAGCGCTGATATCTCCTTTTTACATTACAAAAAAAGCTGCCTTTTATGGATCTGTATTTAAAATCAAAGGTTTGCAAGTATCCAAAATATTATTTCCTTTTGTGGAATACATCAATATCAAATTGTATTATCAATAAGAAATATTGTTTACGTGTCGTAAGACTGCTTTCCAAAAATGGATGTTTTGTCATTTGTGTCCCTGAGCAACTAAAAAAGGAAAATGACGAAAGGTAGTAGTGATGCGTGAGCAACACAGAATACTACAAAGCATTATGTCATTGACACTCTCGCAGCATATCAGCAAATGTATACCTGACATCATATCTTATAGTAGTAGAATAGTAAGAGAAAATAATTATAAAAGAAGTGTACATTTGAATGAATAAAGAGGAGAGTTTAACCACACGTTAACTGGCCGGATTCCTTTGATATCTAAGATCAAAGACGACATACGAACAAAATTGTTGATGGATAAAATTGTTTATTATAATAATATAGCTAATAATACTGTAGCTAATACTATACTATTACTATAGCTACTACTGTTCTAGGCGTATTCCTTCATAGCAATAGTAAATACACTCTAAAAGCCTTATGCTTTATTCTTGGGATATATATTACTATGCTTGGGAATACACCCTAAACAGTATTGATAATATAGAAGGAAGAAGACCACCTAAGGCTGACTTGAGAAGAGTCTCAACTTATCTAATAACAGAAAAGAGTGTGTTAGTAATAATTCAATCAAGAGAGATAGTAAACTTACCTTGTACTTAGTGTTTGTCTTGAGAATAATAAGCCATATATCATCTATTAGAAGAAGAGTCAGTACTATGTCTTATGGATTAAAATGAGCTCAAGCCCAGATGAAGACACTGCTTACCTTTTCCACTTCTAAAATAGCCTCTAGTAGTATCTACAACTTCTCTCTATTATTTCTCTTTGTTAATAATAGCACATTACCTTGCTCAGTTATGCTCATATTGAAAAGTACTTGGGTGTTGAGTTGTATGTGCAGTGTAGGAAATAACAAAAGGAGGGAAGTGTCAAAACAAATAATAATATTTCTTTCTCTATTCTGGTGATGTATACACTAGCCTCCACTCATAAAATTCATAAGTCAGATTCACGTCAAATTTATAAGTCAAACAATTCACACTCTATATAACTTTGATCATTATAGCTTAGAATATAAATATATAAAATTAGCCTCAAGATCTATACTATGTAACTTTGTAAAATATATCTCTTATTCTGCAATAAAGGGCACTGTGGTTATCAACAAGACCACTAGAGAGATGAATCTGTAGTAGCTCGGTCTCTAGAAGGGACAAAGAAATAGAGGTTTAGATACAAAGGCTAGTCTAAGAAAATCAAAGAGGTTACATGAACAGGAACACAACACATTACCTGAATACAATGGGTAACTAGTCAGCTGTTCTTTAAGCAATTCTTTTTCTTTCTAGAATGTTGTTGTAGTCTGCATTACTTTGGTAGTTCTGATTAAGCAAATGACTTGTGAAAATTCGTATTGTTCTCAAGATCTGCCACACTTATAACACAAATATCCTCACTGAGGTATTAGTGAATTTCAACACTATCCGCGCTTGCCAAAGTTGCGGAATTGTTTAGAACAGAGATGTGAATGCATCAAAGAACATCTATACGATTGCAGAAGAATAGATATTCTTTGATGCATTCATATTATATATCGCCACATCGAAAGTGGTTTCCTTCGGGATTTAGATATTTACAGGTAAATTTACATAATAATTTTTATTTAAGAACTAACATGAATACATCTCTATTTTTGCTCCTTTTCAAATCGATGTCATTTCTTAAACAATTGTATTTCGACTATTTCTTTTTATATCCTAAAGACCTCCTGGTGTGTAACAAGAGTCCGGCTTGTTTTATTACCTATTGCTCTTTATTCAGTCTCATGGTGAACACATCACTCAGACTCAGATCATTGGAAGTTCAAGTTTTCCTTGTACTAGATGTGTACAGGAGTGGAATGAATAAAAGAACGTGTTGACACTGTAGAACTGACTGAGTTTTGTTTTTATGATAAATTCAACAATAAAAGACAAAGTAGAATTCTTTTTGTAGGGTGTTTAAAAGATAGAATGGGCCACTTCACTTCCAACTAAATGTAAATTAACAATAGTAAGTATATGTTCTTATTGATGACTTTCTTTAATAGAGTAGAGTTGATACAAAGAGAGAATAGACATACCTGTAGCACCGAATCCCCATGTAGCAGCATTTGCAACATTCTCACCAAACTTTTTGGCATATCCCGACACCTTGCTTTCCCCTCCACCACCTGGTGCTGGTGCTGGTGCTGGTGGGTGGGACACTTGTGGCTGTGGTACTGTGACAGGTGTAGGGTAAATAGTGGGTGGCTGGTGAGAAGGTGGGGGAGGATAGGCGGCTGGTGCTGGTGGCTGATGAGCAGAAGGGGGAGGATAGTGAGTGGTTTGGCCATACCCTGAGTTGTAATTTGACTCTACAAGAAGAGCAGGAGGTCCGTAGTTATGGCCGTGTGATGGCATTATTTGTGGTGCCATAGGTGGCAAATGAACATTTGATTTTGGTAGAGTCGAGATATTCCTAAATATCCATGAATTAGAATACATCTCTTTCTTTTTTAGTTTCTTCTTTCTTCTTTATTTACCCAAGAGGTCGTACATAGTTACGAGGAAAGTGACCAGTGCGTCCATAGACAGACCCTCTCCACCAGTTATTGTCCACTTCCAGAAACAGTTAGTTTTCTATTGATGATGATAAATAGTAAGTCACCTACCGTGTTCATGGACTTGGATAATATCGTCTTTTCTAAAATACAAGTCATTCGGACCTGTTCCATGGTAATCAAAGAGTGCTTCTGCTGTACCAAGAGAAGTAGTAGATGTAGGCCCGGACACAGGTGCAGGATAGGCCGGAGGTGGTGTTGGCTGTTGCTGGGTTGGTTCCTGAAGTGATAGTCTATCCATTCTAGGTGAATGGCTGGGTGGATAACCATAAGAGTGGCGTGGAGTTTGTGCTGGTGGTGCTGGTAGTGTTGTAGTTGGGTGTGGGTTAGGTAACAAGACAAGAATTTCACTGTAGGTAGTTTGGGTGATATACTGTTGCTCTTTTAGCAGTTCCAAATCCTTATGAATAGAAGACACTAAATGTCTCATTAGTACATTCTCACGCTCACTCATTTAAGAAAGTAAATAGATAAAGAAGTAAAGGGAAAAATGCGTCTAAAAGTTCAATGATTTTGTGAACTGTTTGTCATAGCATCGGATATTGAATTATGCCATGTGGACTTGTGAACTGACCTTTGAATCATTTGACAATAACACAGGGAATTTCTGTTGCTATGATACATTCTGTGTATTTTTCCCCTTTCACTATCCTCAGTGTATTGAATGTTCATATAGATAAAGAAGCAGTAGGTATAAATCTATTGGTTTTTTATTGATAATAAACCATAGCTCATAGATTTTATATATATATAAGAATTGAACCTACATAAGAGTCAATATGTATCACTCTTTGCAAGGACATGCAAGGTAAGAAGACTACAGACACACACCTATAGTAGGACGCCACAGTGACTGCTTTTCATACTCACCATGCGAGAAGAGGCACTCGATAAGGAACATGGAAAAAAGACAAGTCACCTACCCTCTGTCCTTCATCTTTTCTTTGCGTTTCTAATGTCGCGTGGTGGTCGTGGTGGTTTCGGTGGTGGTCGTGGTGGTTTTGGTGGTGCCAATAGTGGTGCCATGCAACTTGTCTCATTTGACATGCTGAAGGATCTTGGGTCTGGAGGATTGTTTAATGTGAATACGGCATTGTTCCCAGTAAGCCATGTTCTTTGAGCCAAAGCAAACACTTATTTATGTAAGGAATTGGATGTTCCTATCCCACGAAAACCCACAGAAACAGAAACAGATCAATACACACTAAAGAGTGACTTTATCAAAAAGATCAATCAATCTGCTTACTATTTAAAACTTCCTGAACCCAAGCCAGGTTAGCCAAAAGAACAAAACTAGGACATGGCAGTAGATTGAACTGTGCAATAGATATTGAACGGTACTCTGATAAGTACAAGAAGACACCTGTGAAGAGAAAGACACTCCGAGAGATAGAGACAGGTAATAGTACTATTGCTAATGCACTGTAGATTGATCCATACATATGGTCTGCTATTAGATTTTGATTTCTTCTCGGAGGAACTTCATGCTACATTGGATTCAACCAAAGGGAAAAGGAGTTAGTGGAGTCTAGGGTAGTATGTAAATAGGCTAATGATTGTACTAGAGCGCAAGATCCAATCTACTGAAGATGACTTCAATCTCGATGCTCTTCTCAATACAGAAGAGAAAGAAGACAATGAGAAGGAGGATGAAGATGACGAAAACAAAGAGAAAAGTGATGCTGAATTGGAAGAAGAAATGGAGGAGGAAGAGGAGCTTGTGGATGATAATGACTATGGACAGAACTACTTTGATAATGGAGAAGATGATTATGATGACGATGATGGTAATTAGTAGGGCTATTATGGCATCCTCTATAGAACAACACCATGTATTGACTTCTTTCTTAGGGGATGGTGGTGCTGGTGACTACTACTAACTTAACACCCAAAGGAATAGGGAAGGGAAAGTGGACTGGTTTTGAGGAGAGTCACTTTTTTAAAAATTGTTTTTCAGTTTATTTTATTTTATTTTTCACTTTAGCACTTTTTTTTATAAAGCAAAAGCTTTTCTTATTGTCTATTATGGCTGACTCTGTTATGGAAGATGTGATGTATTGTTCTCGTTATGGAGAGTGGGAGGAGTTGAAGGAGATTAAGCCCAGTCCCGAAGTATACGTGCAGGGAGACGAGTCAGGCAATACAGCCTTGCATATGGCCAGTGCCAACAACCACGTCCGTAAGCCTCTCTCCGTCCTTCTCTTAGCACACCAATTAATAGTAGTTCCTATGACTTAGAGATTGTTGAGTTGATTCTTGAGCAGTTGAGTTTGTTATCTCTGCCACTTGTGGGTCTTGTGAACAGCCAAAACAAAGAAGGAAATACACCTCTTCACTGGGCTGCTTTGAACGGCCACTTGGACGTAGTGCAGCTGTTGGTCAAAGCAGGTGCTGACTGCAAGGTAAAAGGAGAAATAGAAGAATGAAACATTACTCATTCGATCAGACCAAGAATGAAGCTGGAAGAACCCCTATTTATGAGGCACAACAGCACAACCATGAAAAGGTGGCTGAATTCTTTTTGCTGACAATGATTGAAGAAGCACCTGAGGAGCCCACGGATGAAGATGAAGAGTGTGTAGAGACAGGTGCTGGTCAATAGAGAGAGAGAGAAAGAGAGAAAGAGAAGGGGATGTGATGTGGTATTGTTGATATTATTATTATTGATAAAAGTGTTCATATTTATGTATGTATATTATCTGTATACTATGTGTATACTATGTGTATACTATGTGTATATTATCCATACACTATCCATACACTATCCATACATTATCCATACATTATCCATACATTATCCATACATTATCCATACACTATCCATACACTATCCATACACTATCTATACACTATCCATACACTATCCATACACTATCCATATAAGTGGGTTGTTATTATCACATGGAATACCGCTATTTATCACTCTTTTTATCCACCCTCCAATTTACTCCCCTCCCCCTATCTCCACCATCTCTTTAGGTATGGGACTAAGCTGGTTAGAACCAGTACAGAACAAACGCTTCTCTTGTGGTCGCAATCTGGATTGAATAAGGGACAAGGGGATAAAAGGGGGGATAAGATGGCAATGGTTTGTTATTGCCATTCAGTTTTAAGGTCTTTTACTTTCCTTTTATAGTCTTTGTTGATATGCTCTTGCCTTTTGTTTTAATTCCATTGTCCCTTTGTAGAGAAGACCAATTCAAAAGGAAAGAATAAGAAACAGCCATAAGAATAGGCGCTATTCTTCTTCTTCTTTTCTTTTCTGATTTATACCATGGGCTACTGTAGTCGTTGTGGAGAAATATCCCCTAATGGAAAATGTCGTAAATGTGGTGGCCGTTCTGTGGGTAAATTATAAATTGTAGATGCACTGTAGATATGTGCACTCATAACAGAGAACAAAACTTGTGTTTAGCTTCTATTGCTACTGGATTGGGCGTAGAGGCCATTGCATTGGCAGACAAGTGGCAATCACAGTAAGTAAGTGTCATTCCTAGTGAGTTGACTAAGCAATTGTTTAGATATGCCACAAGCATACTTGGGACAGAAGACCCCGCTTCATCAGAAACAGTAACAGCACCGTCAGTATTAGACAGGGGTGCTGCTATACTGTCCAAAACATGCATTACCTGTCATAAAATACTACTCGCACAGACAGAGAACAATGTGCCCTATTGCAAGGACTGTCAGCCTTCCATGAACAAAGGCACTTGGTAAGCATAGCAAGCCATTCTTCTTACTCACAAACACCAAGTGCTGCCTGTTTCCGACCCATCTTCTCTTCTGATCTTCATGTTGAGCATACGTCTCGGTTCTGGCACAAAACATGCTTTCAGTGCCACCAATGCCAGCGTTCTTTGGGAGATACACCCATGGTAGATCTCAAGGGTCGTCCCTGTTGTGATTCCTGTCTTATGGCACAGTCTGGGAGTGCTAAAACAACTTCAGAGCGTGCTTATTATTCCCCATCTCAACGCGCCTCTACTGGTTATAAACCTACGCCTTCTTCTTCTCCAAGCACCTTAATGTCTGCCAAACATCGCTCTTTTCCACCTACAGCACACTCAACACTCCTCCCCACTCATCCTCCCACACCTACACATAACATTCATACCATTCATTATCACAATAATAGTCATAGCACCTACACTGCCTCACCAGAGAACAACTCTATCTCATCACAGCATCGTTCTTCTTTTACTGGGATAACACCAGCCAAGAGTTCCTCTTCTCTTGCTCATCATGCCTCTTATCCAGCTTCCACTCTAAAAACACGCTCTTCTACTACAACAAAACCTTTTGACTCTATCTCCTCACTCTCCACCACATCCTCCTCGTCCTCGTCCTCGTCCAATGCTTCCAATGCCTCGAGTCTATCTAGTGCTTCTTCATGGACATCACGTCCTATAAAATCACTAAGACCACGCATTGATTTTTCCCAATTCAAACACGACACCACCAAAGAACAGATACACCACTCTTCATTGGATTCAATGAAAGAAGCCAGAAAGTACCAGGAACCCTCTCCTTCTTTTTCTCCTTCTCCTCAAAAAACAGCACCACTCCAGGCCAAGGAGAATCAAGCACTAGCAGATTACAGAAGATCAAAAGCCATAAGTGAAGCCACCACCAGCTATACTTCATCCAATCCGTACTATACACCTCCTAAAGACCCCTCTGTGCCCGACTGTACTGCTTGTCGACTGCCTTTGAAGGACGAGAGAGTGCAATTACCTGCCTCTTTAGGGAGTGTTTGGTATCATCCTGACTGCTTAGTATGCGATGGATGCCATGGCCATTTCACATCTTCCATGTTTATGAGTGATGGCAAACGCATTTATCATCCAAAGGTATACTCTTTCTACACAATGGAGTTAATAATGACGTGTCTTCTATTAGTGTCTGCCTATCCAAAACACACACACACCACCCACTGCTTCCTCTTCCTCTTCTTCTGATTATACATGTTATGGATGTAACAAAAGAATTACTGGTAAATGTCTGACTAATTCAAGTCGATACTATCATCCAGAGGTAGGCTGTTTTTCTCTGTTGTTGTTGTTTTCATTTTCTATTGAGAAATACCACTGCTTATTCACTCCATGTTTTATTATAGTGTTTTGATTGCTACTCATGTCATACACAACTACCTATTGGACAACCCTTTTATGAAATACAAGGAGAGGCCTACTGTGATGCCTGTAGCCAACATCCTCACACTGTGCCTACAAAAGAAAGATCCCATCCACCTTCACTGTCCTCGATGTCTTCTTCGATGTCTTCCCCGATGTCTTCTTCTTTGTCTCCCTCCTCATTATCATCCTCCTCACTATCCCCCTCACAAGACACACCACGATTTACAAGTCGCTCTCAACCTAAGCTAGGTGGATCCAAGGTATGCCCTTACTGTCAATTGAGTGTTTCTATTATGGATGAAACACCTGGACCAAGAGCAACACGATGGCATAAGAAATGTCTAAAATGCAAGGACTGTCAAAAACAACTGGATTCTGCTGCTACTGTAGTAGAAGGACGTCTGGGAGAATGGACAGTGTGGTGCAGAACCTGTCGACACTAGACAGTAGAAGAAGTCTATAGTCAATTTTCTTTTCTTTTTGTGTATTTCTTTCCCCCCCTTTCTCCCTCCTTTTCCCCTTTCTCTCTCTCTCTCTCCCCTCTTCATTTTACACTTTCTCGGAGCGGAGAGTCTTTCCATTTTTTTCATTTTTAGAACCGACATGAGATGTAAAATAAAATAAAATAAAAACCCTGCCCGCGTGTTTCTTTCTCCCTCTTTTTTGTGTGTGTGTTTCTTATTGTGTTTCTTAGGGTTTAGACACTTGAGTGACTTGCTGAAGATTTACCAACAGAATGACGATTTACTTTACACTTACGTTTGTTATTCTTGTTGTGGAGGTAACGAGAGAAGAGAGTGAAAAAGAGAAAAAGACGACTGACGCTTGTCTATGTGTCTCTGCATTTGTCTCTGCATTTGTCTGATATGTTCTATGTCTAATAAAACAAAGATGGTCGTGTTTGGCTTGTTGGTGGTAATAGAAAAGAGAAAGAAAAGACTGCATAAAGAAGATTGACACTGCACCTTTAGCTGCCTTTGCCGTCTCGTTGGCGTCGAGCTATTCTTAAGTTTGCTTCTACTTCTCCACTGGTAACACTCTCTTCTTGCTCCTCCTTTCTTTCAAGATAAAAGAAAGAAATGAAAACAGTTGGAAAGTAGGTGATTAATACTTCTCCTTTCTTTTATTCTCTCGTGACAAAAAGGTCAACAAGGGACTCACTACACTCAAGATTGTCTTTGGGTAAGAAAGGATCCATGTCTGCTTTGACTGACGTTGTGATAGATTCATCTTTCTCCTGTTTATTGGTAAAGAATAGAGAATAAAGAGATCACTCAATAGACTAGACACTGTGAATCGTCTGCAACGTATTGGAACTGAGGAGGCTGATCAGCCAACACATCACCACCATGGACACGAGGCTGAATTAAAGGCAAAGACATTTTATGCACAGCGCAATATGTACCTGACTGGGTTTACTCTGTTTCTATCTGTGTAAGCTGTTTGTTATTTTATGGATGTATGCATTTGATTGACACCTGAGTAGCATATTAGAGAGAACAAGTACATTGGTTGTCCAAGTGCTGCAGAGAGAAGAGGAGCTTGAACGTGTTAAGCAGGATGTAGGGAATCCATGAGTGCCTTTTTCTTACTCTTCTTCTTCTCAGGCCCACTCTGCTGGCCAAGACAAACAGCGACTGATAAACACTGAGCAGACATTCCAATTACAAATCAGCGAACTCAACAGTGAAATCAAACGATTGAAGCAGGAACAGTTAGATTTTGCCACTCTTAAGAAACAGGCAGATCAAATGCAGCTGGAATACAACCGTCTTGCTGATGAACACAATCGGTTGGAGAAAGACACCGAGGGAACTGTGGTTGAAGAAAAGAAAGACGTGTAAAAGCAGCACATAAACTACAGAGACATCCTCCTGGCTTACTGCTATTGATAAGCTAATAAAAGAAGATAAAAGATAAAAGATACTTGCTTCTTTTTTATTATTATTATTACTATGATTATTATTATAATGACTATGATTACACTCTAAACATTGTGGTGGAGGATAGCATTGGGTGTCTTTCCTTGGACCTTAAGAGCCTGGTTCATCACCATTTCGCTTTCAATCGCCTTGTACAGCTGTTGGGGTGTGGTGTCCACTCCAAGGTAAGGCAAGAGAAGAGCAGCTACACCAGCAGCATGGGGAGAAGCCATGGAGGTACCTGTCATCAATGCAGTTTCGTTCTTGTTGGGACCGGGAAAAGTGCTTCTGACGTCAACACCAGGAGCAAGGACATCGACACATTTACCAAAAGCACTCATTGGGTTCATGACATCTGCAACGTCAATGGAGCTGACAGTAAACACATTAGGCACACCCGCAGGAATAATATCACAGGCATCCACTGCAGAGTTGCCGGCAGCCACAATGACAGGTAAACCACTCTCTACAAGACCAGACACTGCCTCACCAATCAATGTGGAGGCGTTGGTACCAGTAGGCATGCCAAGAGACATATTGACCAAAGTACGGCCCTTGTTCTTCTTGAAGTCCTGCATGATCCATTGAATCCCACCCAGCATGTTGGAAAGAGAGCCTTGGCCAAACTTGTTCAATACTTGAACAGCTGTCAAGGACACCTTCTTTGCTACACCATATTGAGCACCACCAATAATACCAGCAACATGAGTACCATGGCCTCCACCTTCCTTGGCAAAAGAAGGAACAGCAGACCATCCCCACTTGGCACGTCCCTCGAAATCTTCGTGGTCTAATTCAAGTCCGTCATCGAGAACATAAACATTGACACCGGCACCTGCATTCTTGTCATAGATATAGACATCGGATTTGGCAAGCTTAGTTTCGGAAATACGAACAAGGTTCCACAGGGCATTGGTTTGAGATTGTGTGGCAGGAGCTGATGAAGTGTTGGTAGAGGTGGAGGTAGTTTTTGTAGGTGCAGCTGTGGGCTTTGCAGAGGTGTGTGCAGTTGTTACAGAGGTGTGTGCAGTTGTTACAGAGGTGTGTGCAGTTTTTTCGGAGGTGTGGGTGGGCTTTGCAGATACATGGGTGGTCTTTGCAGAGGTGTGGGTGGTCTTTGCAGATACATGAGTAACTTTCGATCCATAAGCAACCAATGTCGAGTTCTTAAAAAAAAAAAAAGACAGATAATGAATAAATGATAATAGCTAAATATAAATATATATATATAAAAAAGAATGGGGAATAGAGTAATAGAATTCATAGTCGCCTGTTTTTCCTATATTTCCTATTTTTCTGCCTTTTTCTATTTTCTACACCAATGGTGACTTACAGTAGTGTTTTGGTCATGAATAAGAGCGGAAGTTACATTAGCAATACCAAACTGAATAAGGTGATCAGGCACGATCATTTCAATTTCTGGAAATTTGGCAGGAAGATTTTGTACAACTCGGCGATCATGGACTTCAAGCAGCAAAGCTTTAAGGTTTCCAATCTCATAGGTGTGATGGACTTTAGCATGTCTGTCCAAACAACGACGGTGGTGGTGATGGCCTTTCTGGTGCTTTTTTTTAGGATGGATCAAAGAGTTGATTTCGTGGAAAACACCATCCAATAACAAAGGAATAACTGGAAAGAGATTAGCATAAAGATTGGAAAGAAGATTAAATGACAAGGAAATAGACTACTTACAGTCTGTAAGGATAGTGTTTTGGTGAAGCTTGACTACAAAGCGTTCACTTGCAGCAAGTACAGCGGAGAAGAATACAAACACCAAGAGCAATGGCTTCAGTATCATGATAAGAGTCTCTTTAATATACTATGATAGGGTTATGTGTGTAGGATTTAAGTAAAAGACAGTAAAAGTACAAGTGTTATCAAATGAATGTGTGGAGGGAAGGGAGAGGAGAAGAGAGAGAGAGGATAAGAAATTCTGCACTGCATCTGCCTGTCTATTTATTAACTATCTTCACCATGGCTTGTTATAAGATTGATTGGTATTGTGTTACTTGTAACAATATAAGATAGCATATGAAAGTAAAATATTAATAACGCTATTCAAATAAGACTTCATCTAACACTGATTGGATAGAGAACATCCTGGATTCCTATTTTATATTATTTTGCATTATAGAGTAACGAAATATCCTTATAAGAATAATATAACTTTAATACTTCTCTTATCTTTTAATTATTATTATTTTAAAAAAACAAAAAAAAACAAAACAAATCTTTGAAAATAAAGCAATCACTGCAGCTTATGTTTACTGCATGTCTACTAAACAAGTACCCCTATGCAATTATATATACTGTGCATGTCATAGCATACTATACCATAACAGTGTTCTCTTACTATCTAGCATCTGTGTGAAATAAAAGATGAATCTTAGTATAATTAATAACAATTTCCAACGCTATCGCTCATTGGGCACCATTCAGTGTTTATAAATTAAATTCAGTGTAGATCATTTGCTGATACTGCTTACTACTTGTATTGAGTTTATAACTAGCAGCATCATAATACATATCCTTTCTTTTTGCCTGTATCTCTTCCCAAGTCTCCACTCAGTTTTGTAGGTCTCAAGTAAAGTTCTTATCCAATGGACGTTTAATAGAACACAGAGACATAGAAAGCACAAAATACGGATAATAGTTAGTCAAGTGTCTTGTCAGTGGCAAACCCTCTCTTTTAATAAATACGAGCTCAGTCTCCATATCAAAGAGATTAGTGATAGGATTTTAACCTAAAATTAGACAACGGATTATTTTTTGTAGACAACTGGAGACTCAAGACTGGACTATTTTATTTATTTATTTATTTATTTATTTATTTATTTGTTTATTGTACTGGGCGTGTGCACACCTCCGAATTGGACACATTAATTTTATTACTGAATGTAATATCCATTTTACTGGACAATAATTAATTAGTTTAGATCTTTTGTTGTAGGACTATTTTCCAGAAATGGATACTCATCAGTTGTAGTTCAGAACAGCCAACAGGAGAAGGCTATCATGTATACCAGGCACACGCAAGAGACGTTGTATTATCGACCCTCTCATTCTATAATTAATACAGTACCTCCAGATTCAAGAAGCCATGAAATATACTATCACACCAATGGGTCATAGATGGTATCTGAAAGTATTCAATGACTGCTATCAAAGGCTGTTTAGTCTTTCTTTATTATTATGTTTCTATCTATTTCTCTGAACCATAAATAGCATCTATTTAGTAAGATACAAATAACGTAAAGAAGATACAACATGTTTATAGAATCAACGTAGGGTTCTTACATGTATTCTTTATAGGAAACTGATGAGGAGCATGTAACAAGTTCCTCAGGTAATCATCCTACCAGTGTAATAATACTAAAGATTTTTTTGTGATGCTAACTGGAAGTATGATTATTCACCTTTTCTTGCAAGATCTTGTTTACAACATCAATACCATAGTCTCTATTTGAAAGTACAAAGATGAAAATATCCTATATCACTAATAGTATATCCAGAATTAAGAATTATCTCCAAAAAAAACATGAAACCAAACATACAACCAGAACTAAGAAAAAGTTCACACCTTCTGGCTCATCACTCTCCTTCTCTTCAGTTATCACCGAGACATCGTTTTACTGACTGATAGCAGCCCATGGTACAGGCAAACTATCTTTTAAATAATAATAATAATAATAAAGTGTGCGTGTGTGGTTATTGATTTGTTATGCAAAGAAATATAATGTCTAATTTCACTATGGACAATTTCTAAATATTCGTAATTATCAAAAACTCATTTTTTAAATCGTCTAATTTTAGGTTAAAAACCTGAATACAATAAGACCACGTGATACATAAGATCTAGCTTATGCGTGCAACGAATACTAATAACAGAAAAACTAGAACAGTTACAATATTTTGTCTTAAATAGGATGCTATATAATACTTTAAAAAACAATAATCTATTGCGTGATTTTTCACAAAACCACATTCTATTCTACATCTAATCTAATATGAATTGTTATCTACCACGCTCTGATTGGCAAAGTCTCTCTTCTGGAGAGGGATTTATATGGAGAAGGTTGAATAAAATAAGGTGACTCTTGAGAAGCAATGCAATAATCCAAATTCCGAGTAGAATCCATTTTAAAACTTTACCTTGCAAGGACTATTGTCATGAACTAACAAAAGATACATATGAGACATTTAATAAAATATTAAGAGGATCATATGTATTAGAATCATAGTTATTCTGGTAAACTAATTACCCGTTTATACTTTTTTTCTTTTAATAGCGATCATTGCTTGGTCTTTTGCTCTGTACTGGTAATGAAGATATTGATGAAAATTATGTTTATTATTATTATTCTAGATCCTCTTTAAGTACAAAGGGCATTCATTATATTTAAATCCGGGCTTTGGGATACCCAACTGAATAGGGGTCCTATGCTATTTGTTGTTTTATGCCTTGTTACCTTTATTATATAGTTGATAGGTTTACTCTTCTCTATTCTTAAGTTCATTATGATATTGTAAGTGTCTGAGTCTACAATAAATTAATATCAACACATGTTCAAGACAGCCATATAATATTCAGAGTGAATAGCGTCTTTTTTTATGCACATAATCCTACTATCTTTTTCCACTGAAGCCAACTTATAAGCACTATTCTACTTCTTGGTGAGTGTCAATGATTCTAAGAAAAGGTCCAAGCAAGTCGGTTAGAATTCAATTCATCTGATTACTCATTATGAGTCTACATTGTAATTTATTCTATTCAACAGTTGAGTGTTGCTGATAATACGTCTAATGAAGGTGCAGATAACCCCATTTGAGTCTCACTTCCAGGTGTTTTATCTCAACATAAGATCTAATAACATGCTTGTATAATAGTATATATCCTCGAAAAAAGAAGAAAAAAAAGCTCCTCTGGTACAGTGGTGCAATGATGTATTATTATAATTTTAATAAGCTGTAGTCTGGATGAAGTAAGGATCGTGTTGGATCTCCCTCATGGCTTTGGCATCCCCTATATCACTATTTTTTTCTCTAATTATTTGTGTTACTTTTATAGTGTTCATCTCATAATCGTACTTTAATTAGCTGTTTTTAGTAGAGATCAACTTACTCAACCTACATTACATGTCAGTATTAGCACCTATTACCAATAGTGTACAATGACTTATCAAATAACAATACTGTAAGGCGTGCTCCCTGAAAGAAAAGAAGAAGTAAAACTTCCCCAGTAGGATGGACAGATAAGGAAGGCATTCTATGAAAAACAATTATTAAAAATAAACTGTTATTATAACCCTCCAAGTCTATTTATTAACTATATAGGCAATCCAGGATTAGAAAACAGTCATTGATTTCTACTGGTCACATTACCTATTCTCTCGTATTGCTCTTTGTTTTCCTTTCTTGGGCAACTTCACATGTTGAATAAACTTCTTACACTGTAGGAAATCAAATTATGTGGAGTGGCTGTGACTCACGGGGAATTAGGAACGAATTTGCGGTATGGCTTTAAACCTTGTCGAGGAAGTTTAGAGTCTGAACCCAAGTTGAACTTTTTTTTTGTATAGTAGAAAGACGCTTATTTTTTTATCCGAGATAAAGATAACTGTCCATGGCTTTTGCATTGGCCCATCATTATGGTACATACATGCACACCTATAGACTGTAAGGCCCCAGTTTTCCTTTTCAGATTATACTTACAACTATGCTTTGAACATAAAATAGTGCTATTTTATTTGTTTTATTTACCATGACCTTTCAGTAACAGTCTTTGTTTTCAAATCTAATGGGTCCGATGCACAGACTGTCTTGAACGCAAAGATAGGGCAGTTAATAACCACTGTTCTTCTCAGGATGGCCAATAGATCTCCAAATCAATCATTTAATTGAAAAAAGAAAGAAAGAAAAAAAGTCAATTTATACATCAGTGAGATCGACCAAAGAATAGCCTGCTACCTATGGTTAGTATAAAGGTAAGGGAGTTGAGTAGGATAAACCATAGATACAGTAAGAGATATATCACTTTAATCAAAGAAATCAAATGAAGTGTCGAATATACTCTACAGAAGAAAGATGGGTGTACTGTGTTCTATTGGTTTTCTCGGAGCATTGTAATGGTCTATAAACAGTAAACTAACAGAAACTGTATAGGCACATTAGGAAGAACAATAAGACTTAAAAAAATATATTGATACAACAAATATCAATAGATCAGATTTATACAATAGTGCTATAAAAAATACCTACCAAAAACAAAATTGTGTTCCTGTTGGAATCAATACCTCATTGCTACCAGACTTGGAGGTGAGTGTTATCAATTGTGAAAGAAAAATCACAATTCACAACATTATATATCATCTCCTAAGCCTAACATGAATAGACAAAAGTATAAATATATAAAGGTAACCAAGTGAAGTAATCAACAATAAAGTCTGATTGTATGTTTTACTGGTCCATGTACTTTTAGCTTTAAACCCAAAGACGGGACATAGATAAGAATGAATCAAACATATACAATGGATATCATTTTTATAAAGAACTCTTGGTCTCTCAGCTTATCTCTTATGAAGTATCTCCATATTCTGTTTTCAATGTCATGAAATTCATTAGGGTAAATCATCGTCTCACTTGGGTGTTGGTCACTCCTATTGTCTTAGTATCGCTAGCATTTTTTTACTAGTATATTACACATTGTGTCCAGAGACATTCAACTAGTTATTAAAAAAACATTTCATCAACCAAATTACTTTTGTTATTAATCAACTTTCTGGTATAGACAAAATATTGTTTATTACCATGACTAGCTTTATAATGGATATAAATAGCATTCATATTAACATTTCTTTCAGGTACGAGTGTACCAGCACTAGACTTTTTTTTTCACATGAAACGTATAGATTTACAAAATCAGATATTCTCATTGCAACAAATATCCATATTTTTTAGGTGATGAAATAATCTCTTACAGCAACCATCAGACTTTTTAAATGGTAGTGCTTTATAATTCATTCACACAACACGGGGTAATAACTGAATATATATTGTCTTGATTTAATTAATCTAATGTTTATGTTGTATCAGTAATTTTAAAACGTGTAATGAACTAGTAGAAAGCACTTTTAAACAAAGATAGTGTTGGAAAACAAAGAAGAAAGGGGTTTGATTAAGCATATCCACTGTTCTTCTCTCTTTTCTTGGGCAATCTTGAGCCTATGTGTCTGCTCTTAATTTCTGTGGACATTTCTCTGTAAAATAAAACGATTGTTAGTGCATTAGAAAAGAGCATTCACGGACTTTGTCCAAAGGTAGGTTTATTATTTGATATTGCTGACATTATTATTATTATTATTATTGTTGTTGTTGTTGTTGTTGTTGTTATTACTATTAAAGGCTTAACATCTTGATGAATATGTATAGGAGGTTTAAACAAGTTTCTGATGAAGCCACTCTTGACTTTATTTAGACTTCTCATCCAATGTCAAGGATCAATCTACTATAGTATCAGGGTGATTAAAGGAACTTTAATGTTAGGCAAGAACAGAGCTTAAAGGCTCCTGGATCTCTGGGAAAGAGGATAGATGACATGGTGGTGTCAAGCTATAGTGGCAGTTGGGGAGATACATTTGATATTTGATATTTACTGTTCACTTTAATGTTAGGTAAGTTATGCCTTGAATAAAAATACTGTTCATCTTGGCAGGTTGATTGTATTGAACAGATAAAGAGAGGGTTGGCATTTCTTTTCTTTCTATTTCAATGGATAGATGGTGTTCTTTATCTCTGCTCAATAGCTTGATGGGAATGTGTCCTTGTGTATTCTTTATTCATGAAAACTTAAAGGTCTTTATGTAAAGAATACATATAGTATTCATGCCTTTTGTACAGTGGGTTAGCAAAAAAATTGGCATTTTTTTTAGATCCGATATATTTCATATCTTACATAAGAGACACTTGCAGCAGTTTTCTTCCTTTCTTCTTAATAAAAGTATATCCATATTTAATTTACAATGAAACTAACAGACGATCAAAAACTTACCATTGTTAATTTTCGACAAGCAAATATGAAAGTAAAAGAAATAGCTGAAAGAACTGGAGTAAAGCTGCGAACAATCTACAATGTTCTAAATCAACAAAAGACAAGAGGAACTACCAAACGCCAAGAAGGTTCAGGAAGACCCAAAATATTCAATGAAAGAGGAATACGACACCTTCTGAACGTTATTGGCAAGAACAGACGATTGACTTTAAGTGAGATAGTTGCAGCAATACCCGAAGAATGCAGCAAGCACACTGTTAGACGTGTACTTCATGAAGAGGGTATATTTAGCCGAGTGGCAAAGAAGAAACCTTTTTTGAATGAAACACATAAAGAAAGAAGACTCAAGTTTGCCAAAGAACATCTCCACTGGACCATTGACATGTGGAAAAAAGTTATATGGACTGACGAAAGTAGTTTCGAAATTGGCAAAAACAGTCGAGTGGTTCACGTTTGGCGTAAGGATGGAGAAGCCTATAAAAAAGATTGTCTTGCTCCCACATTCAAGAGTGGAAGATCCTCAGTTATGGTCTGGGGAGCCATTCTTCACGGTGAGAAGTCGGAACTAGTGATGCTTGAGAAGAATGAACGAAAGGCTGTTGATTTTGTCAAGAAAGTCTATGAAGAGGCATTGCTACGTTTCTGGGGTCTAGGGTGCCACCTAATATTGATGGAAGATGGAACACCCACTCACAAAAGTATTGTAGCAAGTGATTGGAAAAGGGAGAGAGGAATTGATAGTTTGGAGTGGCCTGCTCAATCACCCGATCTGAACCCCATTGAAAACCTTTGGATACAAATGAAAGACAAGGTCCAGGAGAGATGCAATGGTTCTGTTAAGATAGACAAGTTCAAAAATATTATACAAGAAGCCTGGGATTCCTTTGAGCCAAAAACATGGAATTCTTTGATTGAGACAATGCCAGCACAAATGCAAGAAGTCATCAAGAACAAGGGTGGGAGTACCCATTATTAAAGCTATATTTTTAATAATTTTTTATAAGTAAATGTAAAAATAAATTAGATATACGTATTCTATAGCCTTTCTTTAAAATAATATAAGCTTTATTACAGTAGAAAATACGTTTTATTTCTCTTGATACAGGAAAAACACTGTATTGATGATATGAAATCAATCGGATTTTTTCAAATTGCCAATTTTTTTGCTACCCCACTGTACAGTAAAATATACTCTCTTATTTCTAATATTCTTTGGAAACTCTATCTATGAATGTATAAAGCTATAGAATATATATATAAAATCAATGATTGTATATATCAGAATGAAGTTCAAGAAACTGTGTTTGGTCAGTGTTATCTTTTAAACTTGTAGAGTTCAATTGAAGAAAGCAGTGTAAATAATTCAACTCGAGATATCAAAGTAACAGTGTTTACACCTTATCAACAATGGAATCTCTTTTATCTCATCTTTTATTTTATTTTTATTTTTCGTATGTATTGGTCCATTATAGAATTATGTGCTTATCTTTATGTTTCTACTGTTTTTAATGTGATAATAACATGTCTTTGTATAAATAATAATTCAAATAACAATTCATAAATGACAAGGGGAACACTAAAGATAAGACAGATACAGATACAGCGAGAGATAGACAATCATCGTCAGTCATTTTACCAGGCCTTTGACTCTTTTTTTATTTTTTTATTTTTTCTGTCTCTCTGTTGACTCTGTTGGCGTTGGTATTGCAAAGTGGCATGTATGACCAAAATTCTTCCAAGAAACAGACACACTACAAAGTCATTAGTCTCCAGAAACCACTCATTCTACTCTATCTCCATGTGCTATAGATATAGATATAGATATAGATATCTTTATATACTATTTAAAAGTATATGTTGCTTTGTTTTATTATATACACTACAAGTACTATTGATGTATTACCAGTAGCTCTATTCTATACCTCTTATTATACGATAAGAAACTGTCTACACACCCAAAGACTTCTGACTTTGAATCGGTAACATAATCTTCCTTTTACGCTATGACACAATTTTACCCTTTTATGGATTATTATTTTTTAAAATCAAAAGGATTGCAAGTATCTAAATATTTATTTCCTTTTGTAGTATACATCACTATCAAATTGTATTATAAAGTACATTGTTTATGAATAATATTGTTTATTATAATAATATAGCTAACACTATACTATTACTATAGCTACTGCCCAAGTGCATTCCCTTCATAGCAATAGATTATACACCCTAGACAGTATAGAAGAAGGAAAAGACCACCTGAAACTGACCTATGAGTCTTTATTTATCAACAATACAATGGGTGTTATATAGATTACAATAAGATCAAGCCCAGAGGAAGACATTGATTACTATTTTATCAAGAATAGTCTTTGGTAGTGTCTATTACTTCTCTCTGTTGTTTTTCTTTGTTAATAATACATGACCTTGCTCAGCTATGCTCATATTGACGAGTACTTTGTTGATTTATAGGGACAGTGTGAGAAATAACTTTATATATCTATATATTCTTTATTGAATAGGCCGACACGTTATGAGGTGTAGCACTTAAAAGTCACGTGGACAGAAGAAGAAGAGAAACGAAACTAGCCAAGATGAATGATACATAAGAGAGAAGGAAGAGAGAAAGAAAGAAAGAAAGAAAAAGCACATTTCAAGCCACCATGGACAGTATATACAACACTGAAGAAGAAGTCTTACTCACCACAACACCAGAAAGAAAAGGAGCAGAGTCAAATATAAAGGCCCAGTGGGCACGCCAAATGACCTGTACTGTGGCAGCCACTACCAGAACACCAAGGTCAGTGTTTGGCAGAGAAGGGAGGACAGCAAGAAGACAGCAATGTTCGGACATCCTTAAGACGCCAAGAGGAACACCAACAAGAGAGAGAGAACAACACTCCACACAGGCCTCTTCCTAGGACAGAGAGATGTGTGAGGTTGGTGGCAAGGCTCTAAAACTATCTTTGAGTGGAAGAGTATCAAACGGTGGTAGAGTCAATAATAGAAGCAGGATGGAAATACCTTAGATGAATAGCCAATGATGTCAGCAGTTCATCTATTTTTATACTTGCCTACCAAAATCATAATAATAATAACTCCTTTTTCTTCTTCTTCTTCCTCCTCTTGTTGTTGTTGTTGTTTCTGCGTCATGAACCATATTCCTGTGCCTGCTATTCCTGGCACTCCTATTAAAGACGACAGTGAGCTAAAGAGTAGAATAGCCGCACTTCTTGATTTAAAGTCTTACAAGTAGGTGTTTCTCTCTCTCTCTTTCTTTTATTTCGTTGACTTTTTTCAACACTCATTAGACAATCCCTAGATTCCCTGGTGCACAACCAGTGAGTTTTTATACGCACCAGCTGGACGAACTTATCAATGAAGAGTATGTCATTGAACTAGTGTTGCCTTGACTCCTTCCACCCTCTCTTCCTAACTCTTACTGCTCAACTTCCATACCAACACCTTACAGCTATTATGTAGCAGAGAAATCAGATGGTGTGCGCTGTCTTGCCTATATCACTGTAAATAAGGCAAAAGAACAGGAGGTGTATTTGGTAAGTGGTGGGGAGATCCACAGGCACCACTGCAAGAGAAGCACTAAAAGAGAGAGAGAGGACATCACAGTTTGATCGCAAGAACAATTTTCACCGCGTGAGTCAGTTGTGGTTTCCTATTCCACAAGATCCGTCTTTTAGGAAGTTCCATACAGACACAATCATTGATGGTGAACTTGTGTTGGATGTAGAGAGCAATGGGACTGTAAGTGGTTAGGCAGATCGATAGGCAGATGCAAATGTTAAAGGGTGGATGGATACTGTTTTAGACGCGACTACGGTTTTTACTATTCGATTGTCTTGTGGTTGGAAAGAACATTTTGATAAAAAGAGACTTTGAGAAACGATTAGGCGTAAGTGTTCTTCTCTTCTTTCTTTTTCTGTCGATCCACAGACACAGCCACAGACTTGACAGAAAGAGACCATGCATTATAGTACCTTAAGATGGAGATCATGGAGCCCCACGATAGAATGTTAGGGAAGATGCCCCACCTTATCCAACGAAGACCTTTTGTGTAAGTTTGTGTGGCTATTGTTGTTTTTTATTGATGTCCTTAGTGTGTCATTCAAATACCAGCAGTTTACTTATAAGCTAGATAAAGTGTTCTCCGACATTATTCCTAATCTTAAGCATGGCAATGATGGACTGATCTTTACCTCTGTCTCTGCTCCTTATCTCTTGGGAACAACACCAAAGATGTAAGTGGACTGTCTTGAGAAGTAGATGGATTGTCACAAGAAGGACTCATATGCACTGTTTTAATATAAATATATATATATATATATATATATATAAAAGTATCAAATGGAAGCCTGCTAATGAAAACTCCATTGATTTCAAAATACTCCTCAAGTTCCCTGGTAACAGCCTACCTGGTGTAGCGAATTACACAGCCATGCCTCGCATTAGTCTGATGGTGTGGGCAGGAAGCACCCTCTACGAATACTTTGATGAGCTTGGCATCACAGAAGACGAATGGAGAACACTCTCGGGCAACAGGCCCACCTTCCTCCATGAGAAGATTGTAGAGTGCAATTTTGATCCAGAAATACAGGAGAAACTCGGTTTAAAGTCACCTTGGCGATTTATGCGACTCAGAAATGATAAATTAGACGGAAACCATCGGTCTACTGTGGACAATGTATTGCGTAGTATTAAGGATGCGGTCTCCAAGGAACAGGTAAGGACTGCAGAATCAGAATCAGACAGGGTACTTATAAAAGAGAATAGCTTATTGATGCTATTCCTGACATATGGAAAGGGTTTGAGAAGAGAAGAGAAGAAGCAAGAAAGAGAAGATATGATACATTAAAGACTGAACAAGACACAGTACAAAGAGACCAAGGAGCAAGACGAAAAGACCAGGAAGCAGTGCATAAAGAGTATGAGGCAAGACGAAAGAATCAAGAGACAATGCAAAGGGAGTCCGAGGCAAGACGGAAAGCCACATGAGCGAGGGATGCTGTGTGTATGTGCATGGACACATCTTGGATATCTCTCTATCTCTCTGTAAACCCTATAGTCCTCTTTTACTATTGGTCTTGGCATAGTATTAGAATAGAAAGAGAAATGGTGTGTAGTATAGAATAAAGGGATTGTCACATCCCAACTTGTACTTTCACAGAGAACATGTCCAATATAAATAAAGATATTGGCCATCACGGTATTATTTATCTCTTTCTTTTATAGATAGATAGATGGATATAAATATAGAGAAAAAGAGAGTCAACAAGTACGCTTGGAACACTACCCAACGACAGGCACCACTATGAATCAAAGTTGTACTGCTTCTTCACCAAGGCATCAAAAGTATCGACATTGACAGCATAGGCTCTGATAAAGTCTGACTCCATATGATGCATTTTACTGCCCACCAAGACAAGAGAGTGGAGAGGACCACCAAAATCCACGTTAAGCAACTCACCCAATGAGCCTGCTACTATCTTTTCTGTGGCAGTACCAATTCTAGCACACCCAATGGCCAGTGACTCGGGTGTACAGATGCCTTGGCTGCGGTTCTCTTCAATCTCCAAGAGCTGTTCTACTGCCTGGTTGACAGTCATGTATCTTGGTGGTTCATAAATCTTACGGCCTCTGTTTTCCCCCCATCGACACATACATCAACAGAGCAAATGTGAATATACTTGGTGCATAGAGACTTGGTGTACTCTCTCATTTGTTTACCTTGCCATGTTTTCGATGCTTTGTTCCTTTACTTTAATATCTATGGTGGGTGGATGTTTTGATGGATTTAGTTCCACTTTAGTCCACTCCACTCCACTCCAATCCACTCCTTACCTAATAAGCAAAGTGTATGCAATCCAATGGCATGGTTCTCCACAATACGGTCATAGAAACTGTCAGGACGCCATGTCTCAGTGAAAAAGACAATAGAAATGGTCTGACCAAAGTTATATAGCTGTAGTCCACAGGCACCCACTGCATTCATAATAGATGCATTGTGAATAATTTGTACGGGGATATTCAATTCACGAGCACGGATGACTAAGTCTGTGTGGGTAGTGGCACTATAGAAACCTCATCAACATCTTTATAGGCGAATGTAGATATGTCTTTTGTATGCTAGAGTGCACTTGGAATAAGGCACTTACCCATAAGGATCACCCACAACAAGGAAACTGACATTGACAGTATCTGCGTTGGCAAGAATAGTGTCACTTTCTGACTCTACCATTTCACGGTCAGCAATCACCACTTCTTTATCATAATAAGCTTCCTATCCAAAGGGCACCCCATTCGTGCATAAAACAAAAAGGTGGTGGATAGTATGAGTGTGTTTGCTTCTTTGCAGAGAAGAGAGTATTACCAATTTCTCTTTTCCAACTGTCAGGATGGAGGTGTAAGCTTCAAGATACACTCGTTCACAGGATCTGACTGCTTCGAGTCCTTTGACAGTAATATCTGTCTCGTCTGAGAGTCCCAAGCCTACAATATACAACATTAGAGAAAGAAAGCGTTAAAGAAAGCATTGTGTTTATTTGTTTCCTGTCTTTTAAGCAAGTCACATCTCTTTTGGCACTGCACACTCAAAGAAGAGAGAAAAACAGAGGGGCAAAAATGATAATCTTTTGATAACTATTGATAATAAGTAAGTGAGCGATTCAACGAGCAGGTAAACAAGCAAATAAGCAGGTAAACAAGCAAATAACTAAGCAAATAAGCAGGTAAACAAATAACTAAACAAACAAACAAACAAACAAACAAACAAACAAATAACTAGGCAGATAAAAAGTGGACATTTTGACACAGTATAGCATTTTGTAATGGTACATGTTTATTCTTTTTTTTGTTTATTTTATAGACAAAATAGAAGAGTAGAAATATAAAAATAGAGAAAGACTTATTTTGCTGTAACCAACAGGGAAACACATGTAAAAAGAAGGAACAGCACTATACAATGAAGAAAAACAATGCACACTTGTGTATCTTGTATAATACATTAAAAGGGAAAAGAGGAAATATAATATGAGAAAGGGAAAACTGAGTGAGTAAATGAGTGAGTGACATTTCATAGGTAGAAAAGAAAAGAAAAAAGGTGGACCCAATGAAGCAAAAGGAGGTGGAATCACGCAAAATCCATGGGTGGGTGTGGGTGTGGGTGTGGAGTATTGCAATGTGATGAAGAAGGTGTAAAGATATAAAATGTGTGTTCATCCACACACTATCAAAATTAGGCTGAAAAGAGAGAAAAAGACACTGAAAAGAGAAGAAAATGTCCCCTTTTTTTTCCTTTTTTTCCTTTAGAGACGTCGCTTTGTCACTCGATGCTCTGCTGCTGGTGCTGCTGGTGCTGCTGTTGCAAGAGGAAAAGAAGTGTGTTTTCGCTTCTGACCAATGATGCACTCAGGAGGTGAAAGTAGGCCAAGAGAGGCCACTGAAGGAAGTTGTATTGTTGGCTTTACAATGCAGACAGACGCGTTGGCCTCAACAGGCGTTGCCATGCCCAGGTAAAGGCAGGTGCGCACAGCAGCAGGCTTTTCTTCAGGCAACTCAGCACAGCGAAATGTAGGCATTGGCTGCATTTTAAGGTGGTTTTGGAGCATGTCCATCCACTGGTCATACGTATCTTTTTTTACATAGAGACGATACTCGAGTAATTGCAGCATGACTTTTTCTGCGTGGTTGATTTCGTGCACGGTCAGACCACTCACTTTACTCCAGGCTGAGTTTTTGTAGGTTTTGTCGTGCAGAAATTTATGGGCACAGATAAGAGAAGCAAGGAACATACGACGACCACAGGCCATATACACATCGTCTGTCTCGTGGCGTGCATGAACGCGAGGACGTACACGGAAAAGGTAAAAGATGGCCAATTGAAGTGTGGAGTGAGTAGTACGTGAGTGCTTAAGAATGTGGTGAAGAAATGTGCTGAGATTTGCGATGGGTCGATGAGAAGTCCCGCTTGAGGGTGTACGGATAGCGTTGGGCCAAATGGACGCAATAGCTTGGACTGTAATGTCTATATAAGAAAATAAAGAGTTAGGAATCTTTGTACAGAAAATAAAAAATAAAAAATACTCTATTTCTATTTCTATTTTCCCCCTCTCTTTTTTTGTGTGTGTGTAATTCTATTTTCTATTTTTCTATGGTTGATTTATTGCTTCTATTTCTATCACTGTTTATTTACCGACAAGTGCGTTCACATAGATCCTTTGGTGCTCTTGATATTCTCGTAGTTTCTCTTTCTCTGTTATCTGAAGGGTGGGCGGTTGCATAGTGGTAGAGTGGGTGTGGGTGTGGGTGGTGGGTAGATGAATCAAAAGGGAGGGCAAGTGTGGGTTGGCAGGGTATTTATGGGAAAGCCTGGCACCAATAGGATGCGCAGCGCCTGGTAGTGTGACTACTGGCGCAGCTGATGAGTAAAAAACCATTTTTTGATTATTATTTTTTCAAATCGGAAGCGAGACTAGAAATGGCAAGAGAAGATGGAAAATAAAATAATAAAAATCGTCTTTTCCTATTGATGCTTTTTTGGAGTGCTCGTATCAAAAGATAGTAATAGTAAAAATAATAGTAAAAATAATAAAAAGACGCAGTAGAATAAAACAGAAGATATAAATATTTAAAATAACGGTGGAAAATAGTTGGCCCACAAATGTCCAGAATTCTTTCAGACAAAAATGTAGGACATGATGAAAAAGGCAGGCAGTGGATAATAGAAGAGGTGAAAAATAAAAAGAATTAAAAAATAAAAAGAAATAAAAAGAAATAAAAAGAAATAAAAAGAAATAAAAAGAAATCAACAGAAAGACAAGCAAGTTCAACAATCAATAAGAAAGTTCAATGGTTAAATAAGGGAAGAGCAAAATAATCCAACAAGGGTGTGGCGTCGGAATAGTAACAACGGAGGGCAAGGAACAACAGAGTGAGTCATTGAGGGTTGGGCCTGTTCCTTCTTTCTATTCGTTGGCTCCATGCCTAGAGAGTGAGTGACGCAACCAACGCCCACACCTCTTCTCCACTAAGGAATCTCTTCTTTGGAGAAGAGGTGTTTCTTACTCAACATGCATTATGGCTCATCCTAGTGGAACCTAGAAAGGAGAATCAAGCACATTGTCATGATTCTATTTTCAAATGAGCCACTGAGCTGTGTATTGACTTTCAAACATGAAAAACAACCGTCAGCCATTTTATTATACGCTGTTTTTCTTTGTGCTATTTTTACTAAGCCTAATCTCGCCGTATGTGTCAATAGGAATAAGAAAATGAAAACAACCAGCCCATCTTTTTGCTGGTATAAAGTTCTTTCTTCTATGGGTATTCTTTTATGTTATAGTAGGCTTCAGGGGTCCTCATCAAGAGAGTCTGGAGGCTGTGTTTGTAGTCATGGTGATTGTTATATCCTTTTGAATCATACCTACTATGCTGTAGTCTGTAGTCTGTAGTCATAGTGACTTTCTTAATAAATCATGTCCACTTTATTTGTGGTTTGTAGTCATGGTGACTCTTTTTTAGTTTTCACATTTGCCCATATTTTTATCTCTTCTGTGCCTGATTCTACTGCTCATAACAAAAACAGGTGTCATAATAATAAGAGTCATAATAATAAGAGTCATAACAACAGTGATACCTATACTAATACTGTTAATAATAATAGTCATAATAATAATAAAGAGTCACTTGTGTATGGGTAGAAATAAATGTCTTTTTGTCTTGCATCTTTGAGGACAAATCGCTAAGAATGTTTTTGTTACATGTTGTATGGATAGATCCAACAACGGCTGACTCTTTTTGTAACGGAGCCAATGTCCATAGTGGGAATACACTGATATGTCTTTATTTGAGACCTTGTGCGGACCTTTCGAATCCACCAATCAACCCGGCAGGAAAGAGCCAAAATTAAGAAAGACTCATTTTGACTTGTTCAAGGACGATGCCACTCCTTTCAACTCTTCATGTTTCGACAACAGCGGATCGCTTGGTCTTCAATCTGCAAGATGAGTTGGACTTGGAAAACTAACTTTATTTTTTTAAAAAAAAAATATAAAACACAAAACACCCCAAAAACAACTAAAAAAATATAAAAATACAAAAACAAGTTGTGATATTTCCTTGTATAGCAAACTCACAATTAAAATGAGCACCGCTCTTTTACAAAAAAAAAAAAGACTTGTTCAAGGCGTAATTTTACGTGTATCTTACAGACCATGTCTTTTTTTAAATTTTATTTTATTTTATTTTGATGAGTATTTGTGTTTACTACTTTGTAGCAGCACCATTGGTGATGAATCAATAGATGATTCAACAAATAAGTGAACGAATAAAAGGTGTCAACCTTATGAAAGCACTCCATATTCGAAATCAGTCCTCTCCGATGTGCTATCATAGCTAGAGTGTACATCCTTCTAATAAATAGTAACTAAACCCTGTATGAATTTCAATAATGAAGAAAGCGCCCTTGACTGTCTTTCTATTCTCTACCAAATTTCATGGGTATGAAAGAGAGAGAAAAAGAAACAGAGAGAAAGAGGAAAGAGGTTGGGCGCTTCAATGTTGCTGCTCTTTTCATGCTATTTCTTGGTCAGGGCATGAATAATAATGCAGAGTGAGCGACAACCTATCAATGACGATACACCCAAAGACTTTCTTGGCCTTTAAACAGTAATATCTCTTTCCTGCTACGTTAAAATCCCTCACTTTTTATAGAATACTGTCTAAAATCAAAAAGGTCTGCGGATATCCAAACTATTATTTCCTTTTGTAGTATATATCACTATCAAATTATATTATCAATAAGGTATTGTTTATGAATAGCATTGTTTATTATAATAGTATAGCTAATAGTATAGTATGACTATAGATACTGCCCAAGTGCATTCCCTTCATAGCAATAGATTATACACCCTAAAGGCCTTGTGCTTTGTTCTTTTAAGATAGATACCAGTAAAGAACATACCCTAGACACCCTAGAAAATATAGAAGACCACTTGGGACCGACTTAAGAGTCTTTACTTGCCTAATAACAATCCAATGAGTAGACAGTGAACCAATTTTTATTTTTTATTCTTCAAAAATAGAATAGAGGTCTTTTTCTTTTATAAATTATCCAGAAAATGACCTTAAGCAATAGAAATAAGTAGACTTTTATCCAAGAACATAAAGATAGTCCCACTAAAATGTGAGAGCATGTTATGTTCATTAGAGGCCAAATCATAGGACAATGGAAAAGACATGCTACACACCAGGAGATTGTTGACACTCTTGACATCCCAAAGAGCACAGTGGGCAGGATCATCTTATTATATAAAAACAAAGACTCTGTTACAAAGCACTGAGCAATATTTTTATAATAAGAATGTAGACAATCATCTAAAGAACAACTTCTCAAAATACTGTGTTATTCTATGAACATCTTATTATGAACATCTTTGACTGACGGATATGCCTTTATTTTTCAAAATAAAATATAAATATAAAATAAATTTGCTGTCTACTCACTTATTGTATGGGACTGTATATATGCATAGAAAACCCGTGGAATTCACAGTCTCCATTGATAGAAATACAAACATTATGCTTTAACACAACTTCTTGGTTTTGCAGATCATGGATTGAATGAATGGCATATGAAACCCAATTATAAAACAGAAATAATATAAAAAGAAAAAGAAAAGAAAAAGAAAAAGGTCAACTCGTCTTTCTTTTCTTCATGGAACCTGGTCTAAAGATTGTAGCAATGAGAGGCTCAATCAGTGGTATTGGATGAAAACCGGGTTGTCTTTGTCAGGACATACATCTTCAACAGTCAATTGTGGAAGGTTTGCAAGATACCTCGAGGAGAGGGCCAGAATCACTCCAGTGTTGCATAACTAATTATTCAAATGAAGATACTTCTGTTGTGGAAAAACCAAAATGTCAATAGCTTAATCTCATTTCGAAAAATGAAGCTTTCGAGTCTTATTCATCAACAACAATCAGACAAACATCTAGCTAGTAGTAACCAATTCACCAAAACATCAAAAAAAAGAATCCGGTGTATTGAGTGCTAAAATAGGCAAATAAAGTTTGAAATTGTTTATTTAGATAGCAAAAACATCTCTTTTAAACACATTAGCCAATAAAAATGATAGTGTGATTGTATTGTCCGTGAATTTACTTTTATATCCCAACAATCTTTAGATGTGTAGGTAAAGTAACACTAAAAAGTCAATTGTGCTTGATTGGAAGAGGATTAGGAAATTTTATTCTAAAGTACAAACAAATAGTCTTGGTCGGTAGGCAAACCTTTAAATGGAAATTCGTATTACTTTCTGAGTGTTCTAAGCTGCGGGTCATTAATTGTGTGTTGTGGACGGTCCTATTATAAGTGGTAGCCCTCCACTACTTTCTTCAATAAATACAGAAATTATCACCATAAACGTAATAGAGAAGTGTAGGATGTACAAACTGAAAATATGATTAGACTTGCTAAACATTTAAGTCTATCATGCGACCTTGTTGAGGTAGAAAGAAGGAAAGGGTGTGAGCAGAACCTACATTCCAAATAAACAACCCATTCCAAAGAGAATGGCACAGCTATTCTACTCTCTTTTCTGTGTTTTTGGTGAATGAGTTAGTCTTACACATCCCAGTGAGTCTAATGACCTCCTATTTTAATACCAATAACCGAGTCATTGACGTTCTGAGATAGTGGACTTGCAAAACATTTGAGTAAAGAAAGAAAATCCTAAAAAAATATTCAATATAGGAAACTGTATTGATAACAAACACTATTTTATTTCTGATCTTACACTTGAGAGAAGGAAGGAGTCTCATTCTATCTTTTTTCTTTTTCCTATATTTATAAAGAAGAGTGTAAAGGTGTCAAGAAAGAGAATTCTATGCACTATTTTAAGCATTAGTCTACAGTAAATGAGCTATAGAACACTGATGATATGATAGGCTGCTCTGCTAATTATCATTTGTAAGTAGTTTCAAGTGTTTAAATGAATGAAATGTCAGACATGTATCATGTTCATTTGAATTGTGAATTGTGAATGGAAAAATAAGAAATAATCAAAACATTGGGAATTCCTCAATAAGACTAGATTCAAAGATAGTAGGAATAATAAGAATACAAGTGATAGACTATCTGTAATCTTTGCATCTATCTTTGCATCTATCTTTATATCTATCTTTATATCTATCTTTATATCTATCTCAGAAAATATGAGTAATGGGCACTTAAAAATCAAAGTAATTCTCTCTATTATGAATCATCGGTCTAGCATCAACTTGATTTGCTTACCTAAATGATGACTGATAAAAATGGTTAAATAAAGATAGTCATTTTCAGCCAATATTATGTTTACACCTAATGGATTTAAGACACCACTCAGTCGTATTAATAACAAGAATAGTAATAGTAATGAGATGAAATAGAATAAACAGCAGCCATAGGCGCAGTAAGATATTGTCTATGTAAGATATGTTAAATAAGACTATACTCTCAGGAGAGTCAATGATCTTTATTATTATTATTATTATTATTATCATCGTTCTTATTTTCATAGTATTTTATTTCAAAATAGACAATGTATCGGAAAGGAAAGTATGGTAATGGTATTTACTCGGGTAATCGCCATCCAGAGGGGAAGTAGGTATGGGCGCTATTGAGATAAAGCCGGAACAATACAGATCCAGGTTTTTCACCAAAATTATACGGTTAAAATAATCAAATTGGACCTTTTTTTAAATAAAAAATAAAAAAAAGTGCTGCAATTCCCATGGCAGATGTCAACATTAGTTATAACGTCTAATTTCATTGTTGATACAAGCCATAATGATGTGTAAACAATCAACCTATGTTTTATGCTCATTCAATAGCAGAAATTCATTGTTCTCCTCCATAGACATACTATTTTGTATTACAATAATAGCCTTTTAGTTCTTTTGAAATACTAGCTCTTACTATGAGGTATTTACTGTACTAAGACTATCTTCCAGTGCTTGTCTCTAAGGAGGCTTCTAGAATGTGTTTTGCTTTTGATTCAATGGTTCATTCAAACATCATTGTCTTGACCTATTGACTTTTAATAGTTTAGATCAAAGACACTGTCCCAAAGGTTGAATTTGTTTTCAGTCGAGTTTCTTGTTTTTCAATAGATAATAGTTCAACATATTGGTATCTAGTGTCATGTAACAATGGATAAAGCCTTTTCTCAATAGGAAGCAAATAGACGATATTTCTTATTATAGGTGTTCATTTTCTCTTTTGTCTGACACATTTTTAGCTCAAAGTATATCTTTGCTAGTTGCACTTCCATCTCTGGTCTATCTGTCAACAAGGGACAGTCAAGGCTTTTCGGAAGAATAGTTTTTTATTAATTGAGTCAATTGTGTGTGTTTAAGTGTGAAAAGATTGTTTCTATTATGAACTAGCTCTTTTAGTAGGGGCCTCTAGTGTTTTATCCATCCAAGAGTAGACACTAACACTTTGACAGGCATTACTTGGTTAATATTTGACAAAGAGGAAATCTTTTCATCTCCCTATAGAATCAAAAGATAGGCAAGAACACTATAGTATGTAGTTGTTAATCTATTCTATTGACTTGCTTCTAATGTTTTATAAGGGTATAGCACATATCTCTACTCAACATAAATTTATCAGATGTCTTCACAGATAAAGAGATAGTACATGGAGTAGAGCATTATTAGCAGACATGCTAAGAGAATAAAGTTGTATACCAACACTATGTCTCTGAAAAATACAGGTCTTATGAAGAATAGCCTTGGATCTATGTCTTGTATAGAGGAAGATGGTCAATGCATTGTATTCAACTGGGTGGTGTCACTATTAGAATTAATATCTACATCCATCATAAGAACGACATGATGCCCTTTTAATCTGCCTTCATCTACACATCATTATGAATTATGTCTACAGTAAAATTACAACATATTTTACTGTCGACATTTGCCATAAGAATTGCAACAGTTTTAATTTAAAAAGGTCCAATTTAAGAACCCGGAGAGAACAGACACTTTTAATTGGCTGAAAAAGGAAAAAAAGTTTTTTATTCATTGTTGTTTCTGTTCTAATTTACTAAATATTATAATATCTTTTTGCATGACAAAATCGAATAAGATACACTTCATTATCACTTTTTAGGTAGTTTACCTGTATCATGGGTTTCCGTCAGTTAGTCAACCGAGGCTCCAGTGATAATGAGGGAGAAGGATGGAGATGAACCAGAAGGCTTGGGACCTTTTATTGGTTCTAGGTGTATCTATGGAGTCATGCTTTCTTTTGTTCTATCTACAAAAACACTATGAGAGGGTACCATCTTCCCTTTAAGACATTAGACTATGTCTAAAGTTCAATGTAGCAGCTAGATCACGACTCCAAAGCCTCAATGTCTTGTCTTTCATACAATTTTAGTTTGAACACCTATTTGAAACGAGAGAAATGAGTTTCTTTTTTAATATAAAATTAAGAAGAAATGACCTGAGAAGACCATGACATTTAACTTTGGGCATTTTTGTTCGTTGATAGGGCGTGGGGTTCTTGACACGTTTAAATGTTTCCAAAGGTGAGTACTTGCACTCAGGACACAGGCTCGATGTTTTGAATTCATTGATAAGATAGAGTCTGAATCTTTCTTTAGTCAACATCCTCCGCACGCCTTTTCCCTTTATTGTCATTACTCTGGTAGTATTAGCACCTGGATAACTTGCTATAGGCTCCTACAGAAATCAAATACATGCAAGAATCCTAGATTGAATCTATAAGCATATTGTATCTTCTTTACTTCATTAAAATCTTTAGTTCAGAAAGAATAGATAGAAATGCAGTGAAAAAGAGGAAATAAATATTTATTTTATTAGCAACACTGAATAGTATCAGCTATTATTTATCATCCATTGATGTGATGGTGTTGTCAATAGCTTCTTAGGTCCAAAGGTATTGGTTTAGTTAACGTACAATTAACTCTGCTCTTATTTATTCAACTTGTTTTTTATTCTTTTATACTTCTTTTATACTTTGATGATTATTACAGATAGAAGAACTTCAAGGAAATCACCACCAAAAGACATACATTCTAATACAGGCTGTTGTACTTTTATATTATCTCTAAAAGATCCATCAACTGTATTAAATACGCTACGACTTGGATGCTTTATTCAATACCATTAATTCTGTAGCTGTTTTATTTATTTATTTATAAACTGTTAAATGTTCACCTCTCGTTTCTTTAATAAATGGGGTCTGAGGTAACAGCATCCTGTACACCACTCAATATATCTCTTCTCAATGTGTCTTGGTTGTGCCGTATATAATTCAGACAACCTTGTTCAATGTTAGTATATACTCTATACTGATAAAGAGAGCTTTCCAAATACATGCAAGTGATTGGAATCATTTCTGTACATCAATCTGAAGCAGTAGTGTTTTAGTGTGCTTCTCTTGACATTTTGGTCATTGAATAAGTATGTATTTATATTCCAACCTAACTGTCCTGTATAAAAAAAGTATTTAGCTCATAGGATTGTATAACTGATTCATCTCACTCATTCTTTACAGTAAGCTGCCATTTCTTGGTCATATCATAATGTCTCTACTTTCTGTTTGGTATCTATCATTATTTGGACAATCTTAATGACTTTTGCGCAGATAGCCATACTTACAACAGCTTTTATATCTATTTTGACAATGGTTTACTAAAGAAAAGTTATTAGGTATATAATTTGGATTAACATACTTATTCAAGAAAGTGTTAATACAGCCACACTCGATTGAGTTGAATAATTTTGAAAATAAATATCAGGACGAAATAGATAAGACATGTTCAACATTAAATAAAACACTTTACATATGATTTAGAAGCTTCACACTTAAGCTCAACAAAGCTTAATATATTTAATTATAGAAAATGAAATAATAATATTACTTTTCAATGAACTTCTTATGTCTTTATCTATAAAGTACATTGCTGCTTTTATTTTAATGCAAGGACAGTATAGAGAATGATAATACTTTAAGAGTGTTATTCCATCTCAGCCACCAAGCTTACGATACAATGGATAGGGCGTGTATTTCGGAGCTTCTTATCTTGAAATAATCTCGAACAAAGAACGTCTTAGCATTGTTTAATAATTCAGTGCAAATAATAATGAAAGAACCTTCTATTTCTATTTCTGCCAAATATATCTATTGGGAGGATAGGTGTAGTTTATGCTATCGTCTCCAAAGGCACTAATGTATTTGTGAGAGTATTTTACAGCAACAGCAAGAGTTATAATGATTTGTAGTGTTTCTTAAACAATCACTGCTTCTACTATACCACTTGGCATTACGCCATATGACTCATCCTTATTTATCTGTGGGTTGAAATATAGGAGCAAGTAAGGTGTACTGTGAATGGAGGAAAGATATCAATAGCAATGGAGCAGGGCAATAAAAAGCAAAGTGTATTTCTACCAAAAACAAACAAACAAACATCTACATATGCACCTTTTCTTCAAATGTCTTTTCTTCAACTATCTTTTGGAAATCATTATTACTTATAAGAAAGAGTCCCTGTACAAAAAGAAAAGACATTGGCTTGACTTGCTGGTATGGCACTTTTTCTTTTTCTTTTTTCTTTTTCAATGTTTTCCTTAAAGAAAAGAAAAAAAAGACTCCACACATACATGTCCTTCCAGTTCTGTTTTCTGTTGGACTACTTATTCTCTCCCTGTCTATTTTAAACAAGACGTATTCACTCTCTCCTTGTTTTATTCTTTTTGGCCTTGGAGTCTCCCTGTTCAATGTTACATAGAAGTGTATATATTTTTTTTTGGAGAGGACAGGTAAATAAGGGGATGGGTGTATCAAATGTGTGGCATAGTTCTTGCCATGAATGCATTCTAAGAAAAAGAATAAGAAATTAAGCCAGACAAGTCCTTGATGTACGATGGCACGAGGAGAGTACTATAAAAAGGCCTTGTTATAAATACTTTTACATGTATTTATGTACCATGTACTATGAAGAGAGAGAAAAAAAAAGGTCTTTACCACGCCATGTTTCTTTTGCACCCTTAGAAAGTCAAGTAGATGGCTTATTACCTGATAAACAAGATGATCCCATTGATACATTGCAACACTAACAGCACGACAGGCACACAAAGTAGAATAAGGTAGATGGTTTGTCTATTATCTACGAGTGGTGATATGCCTTCTATTCTTTATCTATCTATTAATAAAGGCATAATCATCCTTGAGTGGCATTGTTGTTGTATGCAAAGAGAAAGAGAATCTCTTTTTGTGGACAAACTCTATCGTGAAAAGACAAATTCTATCATGCGGATGACAAGGCATTCTTATCACGTGTCCTACTGGGGTAGTACGGGTAAGTGAGATGTGTTGACTGTAAAAACATACCACTTCTTTGGGTAAATATTGACATGTTCTAGCTGTCATTGTAGTACTTTAGAGTGCACGCTGTCTTTTCTTTATCTTTTGTGAATAATGAGTAGGGGTAGAATCAAATGCCTCTCCAATGTTTACATTATTGTTTAGTGTGCTATTTATTATACTGGTTCGTTTGTTATAGTTTTATCATCGCCTCTGTCTTGTCATCAGATTGGATAAAATCTTCACCTTTTCTTTCTTTCTTTGTTATGGTTTTATCAATAAAGTTGATTTTAATCTATATGATTTATTTTCTGATCAATAGCAAGTAGAGTAGATAGAGTAGATAGAGTAGATAAATGGCCTTCTCCGTAGTGTGATTGTTACAAGCCAAAGAGTTGGATTTATACTAATATTTAATATAGATTTATAGATATAAAAGGGAGAGGACTCCTATAGAAATGTCACTTGATTGGATCTACTGCTCCCAGAAATATCTCAATGTGTTATTCACACTCTACAAACACTAATAAGAAGGAAATGGCCAGACAAGAAGAGTGGCTATGAAAACAAGACAGTGTGTATTCTTACTCTAGAAATAGAAACAGCACCATGATAGAAAATAGAGATAGAAAGTATCAATGGATGGGCTATTTTCATGAGTATGTCTGTGCATAGAACTATGAACTATTTTATGCATGTATCTATGAGCAACCCCTCCATTGCCCCATCTATATTAAAAACCCGCATTTTGCTTTATTTTTGTATTTTGTATTTTGTATTTTGTATCTTGTATTTTGTATTTTGTATCTTGTATTTTGTATTTTGTATTTTATATTTTATATTTTGTATTTTATATTCTATATTTTGTATTTTTTAATAAAAGAAAAAAGAGTCAACCTAGAATGGGTCTGCCCATCTCTATCAATAAAGAACCATTTACAGTAAAAAGGCCATGCTTCCAACCACCCTCCCATCTTTCATTGGACTTGCAGGCTGAGCTATTCATGCAGTCTCGACAAGTCACGTTACTTATTTCCATTTTATCCACTTTCTTCCTCGCTCTTAATTTTACTTCCTTCAAAGGTAGACGTCATCATTGGTTGGAGAGTTCATTCTTACTCAACGTCAGCATCGTATTTGCAGCTCCTTCCATTGTTCTCTTTTGCCTCTCTTTCTCTCAACTCACACCCATGGAAGACAATAACACAGTCAACGGACCTACACCCTGTACAGCTGGATGTGGTTTTTATGGTAGTAAAATATACAACCAGATGTGTTCGAAATGCTTCAAAGAGCAAGAGCAGCATTCTAAGCAAGGTAAGCAAGAAAAAAAAAGACATGGTGAAAAGAAGAGTGTCCTTAGTATGACGACAGAATTGCCTGCCTCTACCATGACTCAGCTGTTGGGAGCACAAGTACTGGATGTCCCGAGTGCAAAAGTAGAGCATATAGAACATGTCGACCCTAGTGAGCATGATGCTATTGAGCCTATCCACACCACCCACCCTACAGAGCTAATAGAGCAGGTGGAGCAAGAAGAAGAGAACAAAAGACCTACTCAAAAGAGCAAAGGCCGCTGTTTTACATGTCATTTAAAGGTGAGCTCCTTCTTTCTCTTTCTCTCTTTCTCTCTCATGAGCAGCCGTTGAGAAGGACTGCAGTCTTTTCTTGTTCTAGAAGAGATCCTTCTCATCTGTCAAGTCACTCACGATAAGACTCCCTTCTCTCCCTACAGATTCCACTTGCTAAACAACTCAGCAACAAGTGCCGTTGTGACTATGTGTTTTGCGACTCCCATCGATATCCTGATAAGCACCAGTGTGACTTTGATCATGCCACTATGGACAAAGGTAGGCTTGTTTCTCCTGTAAAGAGTGTTTGAATCCAATGAATCTTGTCTCACCCTATTCTTCTATTGCAGGCATTCTCGCCAAGAACAACCCCAGACTCAATGATAAACCCCGTGGAGGACGGTCTTTCCAACGACTCGACAGCCTCTAGTCCAAATGCTCCGTGCAGATTTCAAGCGCTGAGTCTGCCTTGATTCTCAATGAATTTTACATTTCTTCTTTCTTAACAATAATAAAAAAGAACTGCCACTCTACTGAATGCACCCATATTTATTTTGGTTCACACTCCAAAGCGGAATGACTGAGCCGCATTCGTCCTCCCTTATTTGGGAATGCTTCTGTCTTTCTTATTCCATTTCACATGAAGTCTATTGGCTGATGGGAAGAAAGTAAGTCGCCCTTTGTCCTCTTGACTTAATATTTTATGTAGTCCATAGCAACCACGCCACTGTCTTGTGTGTGTGTGGAAGCAGTCCTCCTCCTCCTCCTTCTCCTCACATATCCCACACACCCCCTCTCATGCTAAGCTGAGACAGACACCATCACAGAAGGCTGACACTGGTACTGACAATCCAACCGTAACACACTCAACACTTCATAGCCTTCCCCCCCTCCTTCACTACCGACGCACAGAACCTGCCTTTTTCTTTTTCTTTTATATTGCCCTGGAAGAAAGACAAATAGTAGAAAGGAAGAAGAAAAAAAAGGACTAGCTCTGCTCTGTTGTGTAAATACTGCAAATAAATCCCACCCACTTCTACTATCCAACCTCCTTCAGTGGATGAGGTGTCTTTGCACTGATGTGTTACTGATGTGTTACTGAATCCTGCTTTACAGAGAGTCCCTCTTCTTCTAATCAATAATGTGGTAAACACCCTTTCGGATCTGACCATCTCCCTTTTCAAAGGGCAAATCAAACACAGCATTGCTACGGAAGTGACGGAGATACTGGATGGCTACGTTCTCCAAAGACGTGGGTTCAATGTAAAGATCCTTAAAGGTCAATGCACCAGGTGTAATGGTATCGTCCATCAACATCTATTGAAGAAAACGAGGCGAGGGATCAGATAAAGAACACCCTCCTGTCTATTCTTCCACCTACTCTCTGAATCAGATCAGGGCTGACCATCTGGTTGTAGGGGAGTGTGTCCAAGAAGGCAGCCACCATCTTGGTGAACACAGTGGGGAAGTAGCGAATGGGCAGGGGCTTCATGGAAATCTCGCGTGCAAGCATAAACACTTGCTCCACTGTATACTGTTTGGGGCTATACTCTGGTGAGTTGGCTAGAAACAGCAGCATTGGTTTTTGTTACCCGTAGAGTTCATAGGTCTTTCCCATGGTGGATTCTGCAGTCAGCATCACTGTCAGGGCCTGGGCTACATCCAACACCTTTTCTGTGTGAGTCAACAGTGTGTGTGCTTTTAGACTTACTTCTACAGGACGGATTTTGGTCTGTCCGCCATTCACCCAGTATTGCCAGCCACTGCCGCCTACACAGCAAGAGACACATCAGAGACACATCAGAGACAAGAGAGGGGTTTCTTTTTTCTTTTTTCTTTTTTCTTTTGTAGGGAGGACAGGAAGTGGGTCCTGTAGACTTACTACCAATTCTTGTCAAGAAGCGATCTTCGTGGCCCCAGAGAGTGCCAGGACGCACAATGGTGGCTTCAGGAATGACTTGACGCACTGCCTTTTCACCCAATGCCTTTGTTCGAAGGAACTTTGAGACAGAGTCCTCGTTGGCATTCAAGGCAGACACCTGCACAAAGCGAGCCACACCTGCCTCTGCACTGGCCTCTGCAATAGCACGAGAGCCATGGACATGGACATCCTCAAACGAGTAGTTTCTGTTACAAGACATGCATGGGTCAGTAACAAAAAACCCAATGGCTCTCCTGTATTTACTTTGTCTCATAGTCACGGCCCACCAGGTTGTAGACAATATCAGAGTGACGCACACACTCCTCCAATGTCTGTTTGTTCTTCAAGTCGAATTCCTAGACACAAAGAGAGTCAGTCGCTCCCGATGGACAAGGGGGGTGTTGCCATGGACACTGTCTCATTTACCATTGGAATGATCTGTCCCAAATCACCAGTGACCTTGAGGTGTCGGGTCTCGTCAGGATCACGGTAGGCCACCACCACCTGCGTGCCCTGCTTGGCTGTTCTTTTGGGTCAATCCCGCGGCCAACCTCCTCCAAGTGGACTTACCCAACTTGCTAACAACATAACGACCCAGGAAACCAGTGCAGCCAAACACAGTGGCAATATGTCCATTGGTAGATGACCTTTTTTTTTTTAGGGAAGGGAAGGGGAGGGTGAGTGGGTTGGTTCCTCTGTTGTGCTTACCGTCCACCCTTGCCGTAAGATACAATGGGCTGGCCAGTCTTTTTTCTCAACATCAAGTCATGCAGAGAACGCTAGTAAACAATAACAGTATGAGACAGGGGGGGCATAGTAGCACTGTGGGTTGTCTGGTTGCTTACTGTTTGTACACGAGCGGCAGTCACAGCAACAGAGCGAGGACTGATATCTAACTCTCGTCAGTAAAAAGGTCAACTATACAACAGGGGCGTACGTTTCAATGAGCGAGACACTAAAGGAGAAGATGCCATGGTGGGAGTAGATGCACGTCTATAAAAGAAACACAGAGACACAGATACGTAGAAAGATGAATAAAATTTGAAAAAAGAGTCACGTCTTTTTTATTTTATTTAATTATTTGAATTTCATTATTTCTCTTACCCCCTCTACATACCCAAAGAGTTGTTATTATTTGTCATTTGTTATTTGTTATTTGTTATTTGTTATTTATTTATTATAATAAAATAATAAAATAATAAAATAATAAAAAGATTGAAAACTAAAAAGGACGTCTCTCCCATACTGTGCCTGCCTCCTCCAATGGCTCAGTGACATCCAACGACACCTGGACCAACACATCCAGGACTGCTTTTCCTACAGCAGGCTCCAGAACAGCCACCACATGGGGCTCAATGAACTGGTTCGTCACTCTGTCGGCAAACACCTGCATGCACCCAGCAGCACGAATGGGCCGCTTGGGATCACGTGCACAGGCGGCCAAATGAAAGAGCATGGAGGTTTCCATTTCAAGAGAGTCTGTGGTGGGGTACATGGCCAATGCATCGGCAATCACAGTCTCATTGTCGTCCCAGAAAAGAGGGTCCAGCCGTCCTTGGGATGAGTAGAAGGAGCACCCATCTGCATTCAGACCCCCTGTCACAATGGCACCCAGGCCCAGGGGAGCCACGGTTGTCTGGAGAGCTGTCTCCAGGAGATGCGTGAGCTCCTTGTCAGCAGCAAACAGGCCAGAGATTGTGTACGGCTTTTCATTCTCAGCCCTCGTCTCAGCCCTCGTCTCATTCTCAGTCTCAGTGGGTATACGCTTGGAGGGTGTCTGGTCTTCCACAGCAGGCGGGGGCATCGAGCTAAAGTAGTTGAGGTTGCGTCGGATGCAGTAGCCTGCCTTGGGCACAATCACTGATCCAGGAGGTGCTTGTGCGGCCACACTGCCACAGGAGCCAAAGCGGAGAATGGCCATCGGCCCTCTTGTGACTGCTCTTGTCTCTCTCACAAAGAAATCCATCATGCAGTTCCCCATGCCAATCGCCATAATGGTCACAGGAACACCCTTGTAGCGTCCAGTGATGGTGAGGAAGCCACGCTGGCTCAGGCGGATGAACGTAGGATGGCCGCTCTGTTCTTCTGTGTCCAGTAATTGGGCAATGGCCTTGGCACGCACAGAGTCCCCTACAGTGAGAATGCGGTTAGCAACCTGACCCTGTTTGACTCCCAGATGGTACACGTGACCCTCAGTGTCTTGGGGGAAATTGGCATTGTGGAGGGTTTCTTTCATAGAGAAATAGAAATAGAAAGAGAGTAAAGAATTGAAAGTGAGAGAGAGAGAAAGAGACTATAAAAAGAAAAGAATAAAAAAGGGAATAATATTAATATTTTGGGATTAGAAAAAATATAAATATAAAAATATAAATATAAAAATATAAATATAAATATAAAAATATAAATAAATATAAAAATATAAATAAATATAAATAAATAAAAATATAAATAAAAAAGAAAGGAGGGAGGGAGGGAGTCTATTGTTGACTCTTATCCGACAGACAGTGTGACTTGTATTTTCTCGGTCTCCTCTCTTTTCCTCTTCTTTCTTCTTTACTGTCTTGTTATTATGATTCTGCGGTCTGCCCCACGCCGTGCCCTGTTCCGACCCGCCCTGTTATCCGCCACACCCTACGGCTGGACGGCCCCTCGACCGAGCCTCACCCACCCCACCCACCCACAGATATGCACCCTCACCACAGACAGATCAAACGAAGCCCTTGCATCGTATATCAAGGAGTCTGTGCACAAAGACCCCGAGTCAACTGTGTACAGAGGCACGCTCTTTGAAATGCAGACACTGGCTGCTCTTGAGTCCATAGGCATCGAACTGTCTCATGTCGGTGGAAAGAATGACCGCGGCGTTGATTTGCGAGGTCATTGGCCCCTGTCTCATGTCAGAAGTGAGTTTGACCCCTATGTGATTGTCCAGTGCAAAGGCCTGCAAAAGGGATGCACGCCTGATCACATCCGTGCTCTGATTGGCACTGTGGTGTCCATGCCCAGCACCTATGCCACTATTGGCATTCTCTCTACTTTTGGCCATCGCCACTTTACAAAGGAGCTGATTGGACATTTCTCATCCACACATGTGCCCTTGGGATTGGCCATGGTAACAGAGGCATCATTGAAATCCATTGTGTTTAATGCTGCAGCACAGGATATACTAGAAGATGTGGTGGTGACGACACGTTTTGATAAGACAGGCAAGGGTGTGCCCATTGTCACTTATAAGGGAGAAGTTGTTTCAATGAATAAAAAGAAGCCTAAAGGCAGGAAATGAGTGTCCAAAGACATACAACAAACAACTAGTGTAGAAGAGAGGAGAGAAGAGAGTCCAACACATCAGCAAGCACGGTGTCTAGGAAGCCAGGCCAAAACTATCCACCAGCATAGAGTTGATTGTATGCACCCACTCCTGGGCCTGTCCTTCTGGATCTTCAAATGTATAGGACTTGTGTGGCTAGTCACATCCACCTTAGCAATGCAGCACACAAACAAACACGTATGAATAAACAAACCACTTACTGTGTGGATGCAGAATACTGTCTTTCCCTTGAGTTCAGGGAGAAGTTGACATGTCCATCCAATCTCACAGCGTAGATTGCCTCCCGACCCATCGGGCTCTTTGCCTTCATCCATGTAAAGAAGCCGTGGTCGGTTGGTCAGTATCAAATACCGCTTCTTTGAAAAGAACCCAGGACGGCGAATGATTTTGCCCGCACGTAGGATGGATTCATTAGGATAGAGATGAGGAATCCTAAGACAAGACAAAAGAGAGAGAGAATAAGAGAGAACAAGAGATTGGGTAAAGGAGTAGGTAGAGTGTGTTGGTAGAACTTTCTTTTGTTTTTCGTTTCTTTTTTATTTACCATGGTGGGTGGGATTGACCACCAATACGCTCTGGACTATGACTGCCCGACGACGACGACCGAGCACTGGGCCTGCCTCGCCGTGTTTCTTCATGTCGCGACACTGAAATGACCACCAATGGAGGAGAAGAGGGAGGACGGTAAAACGTCTCTTCTCCATCCTCCCTCGTCGTGACTCCCTCTTTTCTGCTGACAGCAAGAGATCGGTCCCTCTCGAGATCCAAACAGGCAGTGTCCTCAAAGGGATCGCCGGTCTCTCCAAACCAGTCCTCTGAGGGTTTTGAGGCCTGAGCTGTTTCTTGCCGTGTCATCTCCTTCTCCATTCTCTCTTTGAGCGGGGGTGCTGGCATATCAAACAGACGATCCCACTCTATGCCATTGAAAAAGGGATGCTGTCGAATGGCCTCCATGCCGCCTGTAGCAGCAGAGCCGAGTCGCTGTGTAGGATCTAGCACCAACAACTTTTGGATGAGATCACAGGCACTTTGAGGAAAGTCGGGAGGGAAGGTATAGTCGAGACCCTTGATGTTCTGGAAGATGAGGTAGTCTGTAGGTGCCTTGAAGGGAGAGCGGCCAGACAGCATCTGGAAAAGAACACAGGCAAAAGCCCAAAGATCGGCTCTGTTGTTGGTGGTGGTGGTGGTGGTGGTGGTGAGGAGGAGGAGGATATGTTGCATAAGAAAACAGTAAAGAGATCTCTGCCGTCAACAGGGCCCCTTTCAACTTACTCTTTTGCGACAGGATCACTACACAATAGTTCAGGCGAGACATATTCTGCTGTTCCTACAAAAGAACGTGCATTGGCTGCAAAAATGGAAAAGGGTGTCTTTAAATACTAGAGACAGGCGTAAAGTAAAGTGTACCTTTGGCTGGCTCAGTGGCATCTGTGCCTATTTTTGCAGACCCAAAGTCTGTGATCTTGATATGCATGCGTTCATCCAGTAGAATACTAATTGTCAATGGCAAGGACACACAACACAACAGCTTACTTTTCTGGCTTAATGTCACTGTAAAGAACAAGCGGTGAGTGGATGGTTACATTGTTGCATTGCTGCATTGTTGCATGTCGGCTTACGAGGGCACTTACCGATGAATGACGTCCTTGGAGTGGATATGTTCCAAGGCAGATATGATTTCTGCTGCATAGAAACGCGCCGTATCAATATCAAAGGGTGCCAACTAAGGTCTCATGATAAACAAACAGATAAGAAGAAGTGAATAAATGAGTTTAGATCAGTGGTTACCCTTCGAATGTAGCTGTAGAGCTCTCCATTCTTCGCCAAGTCCAATACAAAGTCTATTTTCCTTCTTAGTCATGGAGCAGTTGTAAGCTACTTACACAGACTGCGGTGGTCCTTGAACGTCCAATACAGCTTAATAATGCCGGGATGGTTCATTTTACTAAGAGCATCTCTCTCAATCATAACATATTTGACTTTATCATTCTTGACAATGTGGGCTTTGTCTAGTTTCTTAATAGCATAGAACTTGTTGCTTCTCTTATCACGGCCCACCAGCACCTAACCAGAAAGGAAAGGAAAATATAAATATAAAATAATACATAGAATAATATAAAATAAAAAGGGTCAGAGGGAAGGTGTCTCCATGCTCAAACAGCAAGTCTAATGTACCGTCGAATAGCTGCCTTCGCCTAGAACACTGCCATAGTGAAAGTCAGTTACAGTGCGTCTGTGGTGAAAGAGAGGATGAGAAGGGTCGTCTACATCTGTCACAGTCACAGGATCGGTTATTGTTGTTGTTGTGGTGGTGGTGGTGGTGGGTGGAGAGAGAGATGAAGTGTCGGATGGCATCACACACCATTGTCAATTCATTGGACTTGTATTTTAATTCAATAGATGAAATCTTACTGCCAATAGGAGCACGTGATACACCGACAGCGAGTGTTCCGTACAAGACATGAGACCCAATGTCTTATGAGTGAGGAGGTATTTCTGAGTCAGGCAGTGTCTCCTACAACAGACAGTGACAGTCATATTAGCAGTCATCCTGTGCTATTGTATGGTGTGCTATGAGTGAGACATGGTTGTCATGGAACTTGGTCTGTGTTCCTATTTATAAATATAAAATAAATATAAATATAAAATAAAAAAGAACAAGCAAATAACATGAAATGCACCAGAAAGAGAGAAAGAGAGGCAAGGGCGATCTTCTTCCAAAAAAGGGAATCTGTAAGTGGATGGACTTACGAATTTTACCCATTCTATCCTATTGTCAGTGGTGCTTTTCTTGGTATTTCATATTACATTTGGAAAAAATGATGATGATAGTGATAGTGATAGTAATAATATCAGTAATAATACCAGTAATAGTAATTATAACAACAATAACAACAATAACAACAATAACAACAATAACAACAATAACAACAATAACAACAATAACAACAATAACAACAATAACAACAATAACAACAATAACAACAATAACAACAATAACAACAATAACAACAATAACAACAATAATGATAAAGACTAAACGGCACTCACTAATAACCAACTCCTTGCATAATCAAATAGCCAAGGGTACAGACAAAGAGCGTACAGACAATACTCGTAGGAACACCCGCCATAACAAAATCTCGGGTGGACAAGTAGGGCTTTCCTAATGCATTTTCTTGCATAATGGCTGACATATTTGGAAATCCAGACACAGGCAGTCCCATACCAGCAGAACACGCCAGACCAGCCCCCATCACTAATAGATTGGCATGAGGAACAGGCAGCTGGCTTCCTACTTCCTTCACAATAGGAAGAATAATAAGAGCTGCCACAGTATGGGAGACAAACGTACTGACAACCAGCACAAGGACGCAGAACAGAGAAAGAATCAGCCCCACACTCAATGACTGGACATGGGTCTTGATATGAAGGGCAATGTCTTTTAACAAGCCAGAAGAAGTGACTGCATACCCAAGGGCCATGCCTCCCTGGGCCAAAACAACGACTGACCATAGAAAGGCATTCAGATCCTCCTTGCCAAGGAGACGAGTGCCAAAGAAGAAGAACAGGGGCAAGGCAGCCACAATACCAGGATCCCCTACATAGTCTGCTATGACACTCTCAGCACACCAGAGACCAATGGTCACAAGTGTCACAAAGAGAACAAGACACTGCTGTTGGTTAGGGGATCCTCTGATGGGTTGAATGGTAGCAAGACAGGGGGTGTCTTGGTCAGGTCTGTAGACCAGCAAAAGAATACCCCATGCCACCAGTAACGACAAGAAGGAAACAGGCAGGGCAACAATAAACCAGGTTCCCCATCCAGGGCTTGCTTCCAAGTACTGGAGGGTCACAATGTTCTGTGGAGAAGAGATGGGTGATGTCATACCACCAATGCAACTTGCTAAAGCAATGCCCAGTAACAGACAAGGAGCCACTCTTGAATGATGAGGCAGTGTGCGCAAGATGGGCCCCACAAGAGAAAAGCATAGAACAGGTGTGGCTACATTGGAGATCCACATACTGAGAAATGCAGCCACCAGCATGTTGACCAGCAGCACCCATCTTGGACGTGTGCCTGCATAGGAGAGAATATGCGAGGCAAATGCTTTGGCAATACGGTACTTGGACAAGGCAGTAGCAAGTGAAAACCCTCCTAGTAGCATCATAATGGTTCCACTGAACATGGAGCTGAAGACTGCTTTGGCTGCAGGTTTGGCGTGCATCGCGTGGCCTTGATCGTCCTTGAGAATAGATAAAAGGACGACTAGAAAGGGAATCATAAGGGACGTTGCATACAGAGGTACTGCTTCGGTTGCCCACATGATGGCTGAGAATACAAGGAGAGCAAAACAGTGGTTTTCTTGACGATCATTGAAACAGTCTACGTTCAGCAGGACAATCAGGGACACAATAGATAACAGGAAACAGCCTGCACTACGGAGGGCTTCACGGTGAAGGGTTTGATGAAAGAATGGAATTTGGAGATGAGAGGAGGCTTGATTTAATTTTCCATGAAGAGAGGTGGGTTTCTGTGGTTTATCTGTCGTGTTGCTCCAGGTAGTGGTGGTATGTTGGCGTAGATGGCTTTTCATGTACTGAAGAGCTGTGACACTATCTCCATTGTAAAACGCTGCTGCGTATATGTTCTCTAAATGATGTAATTGATGATCAAGGTGTTCTAGAGAGCCTTTTAGAAATATGTACTCTGTGTCTATTTTATTTTCCATAGAATGTTGGCATGATTGTGGTGCCAAAATCTTTTTGTAATGTTTCAATAGTTTATGAAATGCAAGTCTATTTGTGTCCACAAAAGAAATCAATTTTGATAGATCCACAAAGACATCAAGAATAGAACTTCTTAGATCAACCATGTGTTGTAAAGAGGACGTGTTGGTGGAGGACTCAAGAGAAGACTGTGACTCCACAGACCTTTGTGAAGTTTGACGGGCCATTGTGTGATCTATTTCTGTGGGCTGTATCTCATGATGCGATAGATCAACCTCTACAAGTGGAAAATCAGAACACACCACACTGCGCTCTTCTTTCTGATAGTGTGTTTGTGTTATATCAGCAAGTTCATTCACTGCTGAGGTCACTTCTTTGATATTAGAAAATATCCTTTTCTCTTCCATGATGTAAAAGTCATTTATTCTCTTTAGTTGTTGTTCCAGAAACTGAATAAAACGATCCTCCTCTTTGCGCTGGCGATTGGCTGAAGACCCATGCTCAATGTCATTGACTTTGTTTGTACACTGGACTCTTTCTTTCTCCAATTGAAAGATCAATTTTTTGGCACAAGAGTAACTAAGAAATAAAATTTAGAAAAGTCTAAACAGGTGTTATTAATATTCCATCCACTCACGCCATATAATGATCAGCCCATTCAGGAATTGTGTTGAACTGAAGTGTATAAGAAAATTTCATTGATCAACAATTTTTATAAAGTAAAAATGATATATATTAATATATAAAAAGAACCTTGACTAATAACCTGAAAGAAAGAAAAAGCCAAATTTTAAATAAGATTTCTCTTTTTCTTTTCTCTATGCTCTTTTTGAGAAAATGAATATTAAATACACGCATGCATACAACTTCCTAACTGTCCCCTATATTTTCCCCTGTGATTAGAAAGCTATAAGAAATGCCTCCTCACGTGCTTTGAGAGAAGAGTGTAGGTTGATAATTTCACAATTGACTACTTGTATATCTTTGTTTTCTCTCACACACACACACTTTAAACAAAGTGAATTTTTCTCCTCTTTTTTTTTTGCATTTTTTTGCATTTTTTCTAGGTTGCTAAGTTACCGAAACTATTAAAACGTTGGCACTTTCTTTTAATAAAACCATATCATTATCTCTATGAACAATAAAAAGTTTTCATAGCAGTCTATTTATGGTGAAATGTTTTAATTGTAATTGTCCTATTAAAATCGGAACGAGTGCTTCAGACAAGACAGACATTATACACTACAAAGCTACTAAAAGTTAAACGTACTAGAAAGAATATCAGCCCGATATAGGCTGTAGGAAGAAAAAGAAAGAGGTTATAATAGAAATTCTACTTTTTATATAAGCGATGGAACCAACATAGTTTATTTTGAAATGAAAATTGATCTTTATTAAAAGAAAATGAACCAATGGTAAATGGATATATTTACAAATATAAAAAAAATATGCAATAGAACAACTCAACTCTTGGGCATGAGTAGGTGGTATAAAACAGCGTATTCTTATGGTCTTTTTAAAATAAACTTTCTTCCTCTTGAGGGAAAGAGCTTCTTGCAAAGTAATAGATGAAATTACGATATAACTTGTTGCTTTCTTTACAGCTATTTTATGTGTAAACAAGAAGAAAATCACAGTATCTGAAATATCAAATATTGTCATTTATGAAATTTGATAAGAATATTATTTTATAAATGTGTCTGAGACTTGTTATTATTACTTTGGCCTGTGCATTCAATTTAGTATATGTCACCAGGACTTTATATTACTTTCATATATCAGTGAGCTCCATGACTATAGAGTTCAAGGTACCACTACAGCTTTTCTCAAAGATGTTCACAGATGGATAGTATCATAAGATGCATTTATAGTGTTCGGCTTATCACTATCGTCAGAATCTTATCATTTTTCATTGATAAAATAGTTAAGCTAAGGATTCATCTAGTGTGAATGTACTGTTGTAAATCTTATCTAATTTTTCTTATAAATTCATAGTTATCACATAGCAAACATTCTGAAATCAAGATACTTGTATAAAAAAGAACAAGAGCATAATACATCGAGTCTACTTGAATAAGAATGAATTAGTAAATGCATTGTCACCTCTAGTAATTAACATTGCTTGGCATCTCTTTCTAAATTCATAAAAGAATAATCTACAATCATTTGCAAATACTTGTAGATTGATCACATACATGTTCATCTCGTGATTCAAACTACAGTAAAGATCTATAGAACTTGGACTGTGGCTTTGCAAAGTCCAGGCTTTTATCACGATTATGCCTTTTCTTATTCCTTTCTATTAGTATATTAAATATTCTCTTTTACTAAAGAAAGTATATTCCTAAGCCCGGTAGAAAGGGTTCTTACAGCTTAGGTCTAGTCTTATTTATAAATATAGTGACAGACTAAGCAGAATTGGCATTATCGTTGGCCCTTATTTTCCTTGTATGCTCTCTACTATCGCCGCCAGTTTCTCTCTCAGATGGATTTATTTGCCCTGATCATGCTCACAATTCACTACTGCGGATACTGTGGTTGATGAAGTAGAACTTTTACCCATAGGATAGAGAGAGATAGAGAGAGAGAAAATCAATTACTCCTATCAGTTTTCTATTTTTATTTTGATAACACTCTATTTCCACATACACACACAAAGTGAATATTAAATGATGAGACTTTGTTGTACATTTTCTGATATTTCTTTAGTATTGAGGTGAAAATGAAAAGCTTAATGGTTGACATTCTTTATTCATTAGAAGAAGAAATGGGTGAGGGCTTTGGAGTCTACTATCTATGGGTAGATGGACTGAGCATTGGGTAGGAATTAAAGTGAGAAAATAAAAGCAGGACAACGCTACCGTTGACAGTGTGAAGATCGATCAATACTACTCTTTGTTACTATGGTAATAGTATGTATAACTAATTCAATTTCTCCCTTTCATTTAAGTTTTTGTCAGCTAATAAAACAAACCATTCCAGCTGCTATCAACACTGAATTAGAATGGATATATACCATTTCCGAAAAGTAATGTCGCATTCACTTGTCATATCTGCGTATATATTGTATTATGAATATTTATGAAACGCGACATTAATTTTTGGAAGTAGTGTATTTGGATATATAAACACTCACTATTATTCATCTTTTCATATATTGAAGAGTATGTTAATGAAGCTATATTAGATAAATAAATAAAGTCATGAGTCTTTGAATAGCTAAAATAATGTCTATAGAGGCTGATGAGAAATGGATTGTAAGTATATTAAAAATAGGATTACCTCGGAGTAGTCTAACCTATAAAGATTATACTCCAGGAAATATATGGAGACATTTGGTAAACATTGACAGGACATTTGTGTGGGTAGACCGAATTCATCACCTGCCTACTGAAAGAAAGAAAAAGATCGCCTATAAATTATTTTGTAAACACTCAGTAGATTGTAACACACGGCTTGTGCACCAAACCCCCCGATGAAATGAAGAGGTAAACAAATGAACAAGCTAAGATGAAACCTAAATGATGTTGACTTTAATTCATAAGAATGATTCTCTGCTTTTATCAAAAAGAGAAAAGGAAAATCTAAACCCAATGAGGTGTGAGCTCTTTTATGCAAACACAAGATAAATGAGAGACTATTGGAGGTGGATGACTGACCGTATGTTAATGAAAGACTGGCTAAAGTGATTAGTCATTTACACATTTAGCAGGAGATAATCAGCGATAAAATATAAATATATTGAATCAACTCCAATAGGTATATTTCATAAAAATAAAAATAAAATAAAAAAGATTAAACATATATTTTGTCGAGATATGCAGCTGCTAAAGTAAAAACAAAATAAAAAAAGGGTAGTGCAGTGATAATCTGTGAAACTGTAAAGCAAAACAATAGGGTCTCTGTCAATGGTTTCATTTTTTGTTACATTAAGCGTCTGTTGGTGAATCTTATAGGTGGGCGTATCATCACACCATTAGACCTTATTCAATACAAAATATACCATACTACCTAATAGGATATATTTAATAACAAAGACTGCTCATCAATATGTACCTACACACGGAAAAAGAATAGAATAGGAAGGCTGGTTTATTTGCTATAGATAGATGGCCTATTTATTCTGTTGGTGAGGTTTATTTCTAATGATCATAGCATCAATAACACCTAGTCTGGCTCTACTTTTGTCCTCAATGTACACAAAGTGCTATTCCAGCCCATGAACCTTGCCATTGTGATCAGGAGAACACTCTTCTTTAAAGAATCCGTTGATGTCATTGCTATTTGCCTGCTCATGTTTTTTCTTTCTTTTTTTTCCTTGTTTCCCTTCTTTATCGGAGAATTACAGAGTTGGTACAACAGTGGCCGGCTCCATAATGTCGGAATCCCCACCCGTTACATGTTTAGCCCTTGTTATGCCAACAACCAGACTAGAGGTGAACCTAGTGTCTGTGTCATTTCATTTCCTATTCATTGTTACAACACAGTCATAAAGAGCCTCCATTCGTTGCTATTGTTACTTGGAATGGGGTGGTTATAACCATGGCAATGATAACAATAAGATATAGGATGTAGAATCTACATTTGCTTTAATATGAATGAGTGAATAGTGTTGAGAATAATAATGACAGAAGACTACTACTTGCTAATTTCATTTTTGCAGGGTAAGTTTGCAAGATAAAAGTCTAGCCTTTCTTTATGTAAGCTCAAGGACTATGCGCTATAGAGACTTGGTAGTGCCGCAAATTATGCACTCAATAAAGAGCACACAAGAATAAAGTTGTGCTATTCATGCATAAATGTAGAGCTATGCACGTCTCTTTTTTTTTTTTTCATACTCACTTTCTTACTCTTCTCTTCCCTCTTCCCCAAGTCATAAGTACTATGTCATAGAAGTAAGGTGCTGAGTATATACTACAATTGACAGCCTATCAAAGTGACAGTTGGCAAAGGTGAATGGCATAGTGGCCTCTACTAGAGCAACGAATACAATTGAGTTCAAAATAGTTTCTATATTAGTTATGAAGTCATTGAAGTGTGTATCTCCTACACAGATCGTAAATAGATTGTGTTTTCTTTTATATTATCGCTCACTCAATGGCTTGCTGTTTCCAATCCTCAATGTATGATGAACTCATGGGGGCTATTTGTTAATCCATAGATAACTGAAAAGAACGGAGGCTCGGAGGCTTACATTGATTAGGCTAGCTATGTGATTGTGGAAATGTCAGTACTTTGTCCTACACTTGAATTTGTCTGGTAGCCAAGGTGTGCATAATGATTGGTTGGAGAACATACTGAGAGGGTGCCACTGATTGTGTTAGCTGTCTTGGTTGTCACTCTATTGACTGAGAATGAATCATGTAACTTTGATTTACTGGAGCTATACAAGTTTCGATCTTTTTTTTTTTGCTTAGTTGTCGTTGCACATTATGCATGCCACCATCGGTAGATTGACTGATTCAGTGAGATAAAAAATGATACGATCATAAAAAGACATTGGATGGCCCAATTGAAGGAAGATGAACACTAGTCAATGTTACTGCAAGAAGATAGATGGCATGTCAAGGTATGAGTTACTTTACCACCCCGTCATTTATTAGTGTATAAGGTCTATTAAAACACTGAAACATAAGACGACTGCTATTTGATGGCTCTGTTGGCTCTCCATGGAAACCATTTGTAACTCAGCGGATATCACCATTATAGACAGGGGCTTCTGTGCACAATACTAACCCAATGTTAAGGGGGGGGGAAGAGTGTCAGGCGACCTCTATTTCCTGGCAGGCGTTCGTCAAAGAGGTTTTCTAGAGTTTGGGATTTGTCTGTACCATTTAAAGAGGCTAGTCAATTGTCGTATTGGAAGCTTATATTCAATCAGCAAGACAAAAATGTGCTAATGGTGTGCACGATAAACACTATTTATCGGTCAAAAGACTCATTTAAAGAATTTTTTATGCATACAGTGAGCACAGTCATCCATTTATTACACATTCTCCATTGAACAATGAGTTCACCCTACAAAGCTAAAGGGGAAGACACTCTGAAGACACAACACAACTTGTGAACAACTCAGGCACTCACCTCCAACCTCATCACACCAACCTAAAAGACTGGCCTCTATTTCACCCTCACCAATAAAATCTCTTGTAGTATTACTCATCTAAACTCCTCACTTTTTTTTTATTTTTAAAACTTAATTCATGGACTGATATAGAAACTACCTATATTTTGATGATAATGATAACCCTACAAGGATGAAATGGGCCAACACAAACCCTTAAACCAGACTTACTTGTTATAGGTTTTCTACTCACAATTATAGACAAGAAAAGGAAAGGATGGACCCATGCCCAAGACGGAATGGAGTATTACACTAATACTGAGCAACTTCCCACAATCAGTCAAGAGCATTGTGTGTTAGTATGTCTGTGTATAGTTTGTAAATGTTGATTCTTGAACTTTAATACTTCACAGGTACATTCTATTTCTTCTATAAAGACATCACAGACAGAAGAAAATAGGCTTTTGATAGAGCTGTTCTATGCAATAACTTGGAAACCTACTTGTATTCAATCTATCCACAGAATGACAGAACTGATGACAGAACAAAAGAATGGAGGGTGATAACACTCTTATCTTGATCAGTGAATACCCCCTTTTCAATATTTATAAAGGGCAAAGACAGCTATTTGGATGAAGCAGCATGTGGTTGGCGGATAAATCCCATGTGGTAGCCATATCGAGATCATTCATTTAATATGGTGTTAGATGGCCACATGGTGATAATGTATGTTTTCTAAACGTATAAAAGACAAAAAGTGTAGTAAAATAATGTATACATATCGAATTAGTATACACTATACGATATATGATTGTGATAACTAAAAAGATAGTAATAAACTAGTGCTAATATTCTAAATGACCGTCTTTGGTATAAGAAATAAGCTTTTTGCTGAGGAAATAGGCATTATTTTTCATAGTCACAGCCACTGCCCTACCCATAAGACCCTTCCCTCAAAGTCACGTGAAACAAACGAGTCTTCTGTTCTCAATTAAAATGAACCATTACTGTTAACTCTACAAATGTCAATTATACCATTTATTTACTATTATGTCTATGGCTCCTAATAGTATGTAGAAATAAGATTTTCGGATTAAACTACCCACAAAGAGTGACCAGTGTACACGAATATAAAAAGAAAACAGTAGAGACACACACACACACTACATCCAACACCCTCTAAAAGAAAATGAGTATGTAAAAGATCAAAAGATCACGCAAGCCAAATTACACTCACATTAGGCCATCTTAACAGAAGCTTAAACCACTCTGAGGAGCATCTTTGAAACTACCTGTATTTTGATGATGAAACCTGGCTAAGAATATTACAAGTCATCTTGATTGGCTAGGAGTTTCTATATCTGTTTGATTCATTTTTTTTGACCCATGCTATGTGTTGGATCATCACTTGCCATAAATAGAGATCTCCATCCTCCCCGTCAATAGAAACACAGACCACTAAGAGGGACTACACGATGGAAGAGTTAATAGTAAGGCGTCTATCCAGGAGATGTTATTTAGCAAGAGGGTTCTTTTTATTAGTAGATAATATCAATTAGAGAAGTATAGAACAAGTGCAAAACAGTAAATAAAGATCAGACTTTGTTGACTCAACTGTCCAGGATTTCTCTTTGGTGGAAGCCAGAGACGACCTATGAGACAAAATATACTTAGTCTGCTATCTACTTTACTAGTTAGACACATAACTTATCGTCTTCGAGACAGCTTTTCTTCTGAATGGATGTTGACTATTGAGTTTTATTGCAGTCAGTCTACTGTAAGAATAAACTACCTAGAGAATGTTCTATCCATTGATAGATGTGGCCCAACGGTCCACTAAGTGAGACATCACTACAGTAACCATTTCGACTCCTCTTGGTGACTCCAATGATACGCCCTGTTGATGTTGTTTAACAGTACATCTCCGAACTCACCCTCCTATAGTGTTCTTATTGTTACCTCTGTTTTCATTTATAGTCTCACTCCATGATTGGATGTTTATTTTAGGCTTTATAGAATTTCACAGTGTCAGCTATTGTTTGACATGAAGGTCTAAAAGAAAAAAAGGTCTAAAAGAAAGAAAGACATTTTATCTCCTGATTTCTCATTATGCCTGGAGGTTTATATTTCTGAAGAGTCAATAAACACATATTTATATTCAACATTAGACGACATTTCTACTCATTGATCCAATAAGATGATAAAAGACTGTCGTGTTGAGTTTACCAAGTTAAATAAAGCGTCCAACGATAACCTACAGAGGTAATAGATCCAGGTTATTCAACAGTAGTGATGAGTTGAACATCAGTGAAACATTGAATGACAAGAGTTAAAAAAGTGTATTCATGTTTGCACATTTCAACAGCAATCTTAGCAGTTTGATTCTTATTTTGGATGATAGAGATGAACTGACTGTTCAAATGAACATAGCATTTTAAGAATAAGCAGACGATCTTCAGCTATACGATTATATCAGGAATAAATGTCAATATCAATATTAATAAACGTTGTCTGTCGTATTGCAATGTCCAAAGGATCGATGTTTGATAGTTCTAATGTGTGACTAGATCTATGATTCTCTTCTTAAATCGATATTTCATCCGTTGAACAACAGATATTGCAATTTAGGTCATACTCTAGAGTATCAGATGAGGAGCTGATAGTGCTTATCACAGCCCACCATCACACATGCTTGGCATGCCATCGATCATTTTATTGTAAAGCATTGAAGTTTATCAGAATAGTAATGTTAGCAACTATACATATATCAGAGAAACTTGACAAAAGACTCTAAACACTTGAACTATGGAATATGAAGTTCCCCCCCTTTTTTTTCTTTTTTTCTTTTTCTTACTTTTAAATAGATCAAGGTCATATACTTTCAATTTTATCAAGACAGTTGTTGATGATAAAGACATTTGTATTCCCAGAAAAACACAAACTATTTTCTTCAAAAAGAAAATGCCTACAGTCAAACAGGTTTCTTCTGCTCATCAACAGTGTCCACATCAAAACCATACTATTCCTATCTAAGGAATAAAAATAAAAAATAAATATATAGTTTTATGAACATTCGTGTTTCATTTACCACTTTACAAAGATACTTATTTTGCACATAGAATATAGCATTGTATACTATAATAGAATAGAGCAAGATACTATTTAGAAATTCAAATAGTGGATAACTCAATCAGAACCAAATTATCTTTATAGCAGCAAGTTAGTCTAAATTCTTATGGCTTTCACACATACACTAATGTGAAACTGTGCTTTAGTTTTACAGGCAACTCGTATCGAATATAATTTCTAGACCCTAACTCAGATATTCGGCGAGGACTGTTTTTTAACCTTTTTCCCCAATCGAATTGTTATTTATCGCTCATATGGTATTTATTATTATTATTCATATTGTTTTACATGTCTGGACGTCAAACTATTTATGCTGGCCGCCTCAAGCCAAAGTACAAAATAGTAAATATCCTCCCTAGAGACGGGGGAACCACCGACCCTCCAGAAGCAGGCGGAATTGAAAATAGAAAGGTGATTCGTGTGAGTCGAATACTGGAAAATATAGGGGATAGGCTTATTCTCCTTTTGCTTCACTTTGTCAATTCAGTGGAACAGTTAGACATTAATATGAAAATAAAATAAAATAAAATAAAATAAAAAACTATTTGGAAATACGAATAATTAAAATAGCACATCTCAGAACAAATAGAGGTTTTGTCTATAGACATGGCATAACGATTAAAGCTGAGTCATGAGCTAAAACGAGGACAGTGTATAAAGTACATTTCCACTCTACAGATTTCTTAACTGAAATAACCTATTGATTTACTATTGCATGGGTGACAGTAAGGGTGACAGTAAGAAAGCACAATCAAGTTAGAATCTGTGTAGGAGATACACGCATGAGTGGGCCATTAACTAATATGGATTGTTTTGAACTCCATTGCATTCATTGCTCTAGTAAAGTCTATTGCTTGTTCTTGATATCCTTTTTTCTATTGTCTATTTGATAGGCTGCCGGGAACACATCGAATCAGTACCCTACTCTTATGACATGGCACTTATACTTGGCGTATATCTATGTTTGTAAGCAAAAAGGTCTATTGCTTTGAATTTGTGCATGAATAGTAGGATCCAGTACATGTGTACAGCCTGTTGAGTGCATGGTATCCTATTATTTTCTCTTATCACTGTAAATACATACATTAAACAAGACACATATTAAAGCAAATGTAGATTCTACATCCTATATCTTATTGTTATCATTGCCATGGTTATAACCACCCCATTCCAAGTAACAATAGCAACGAATGGAGGCTCTTTATGACTGTGTTGTAACAATGAATAGGAAATGAAATGACACAGACACTAGGTTCACCTCTAGTCTGGTTGTTGGCATAACAAGGGCTAAACATGTAACGGGTGGGGATTCCGACATTATGGAGCCGGCCACTGTTGTACCAACTCTGTAATTCTCCGATAAAGAAGGGAAACAAGGAAAAAAAAAGAAAGAAAAAACATGAGCAGGCAAATAGCAATGACATCAACGGATTCTTTAAAGAAGAGTGTTCTCCTGATCACAATGGCAAGGTTCATGGGCTGGAATAGCACTTTGTGTACATTGAGGACAAAAGTAGAGCCAGACTAGGTGTTATTGATGCTATGATCATTAGAAATAAACCTCACCAACAGAATAAATAGGCCATCTATCTATAGCAAATAAACCAGCCTTCCTATTCTACTTATTCAGTTTAACTTGATTGTAACCATTCGTCAAGATGACTTTTTCTTCATATGAGGATCAAGGTGGGCCAAAGCCCTGATGATCAAATATATCCTATTAAATCCTATGGAATAATATGTATCTAATAAACTGTAATAAAGTATTTAAACGCCCAACAATAAGCTCCATTAAAATAGAAATTGGATATAACAAGAAAAGAAAAAAAAAAGATCATTCGGCGAATATCCCATTCTTTAGCTTTTGAGGCATTGTACAACAATGTCGTTCCACTTTTGCTTCTAGATCTTAGTGAGGCACTGGTGTTCTGAACATTCTTATAGAGATATTAAAGTTCCTTTAGAGAGACATGGCTCCAATAAAAGAATAAATAAATGCCGCAATTGGCATAAGCAGCCTACATAGAAGTTTAAATATAGACCATGAAGAAGTGTTAGTCATGTCTTGATAACTTGTTGACTATAGTAACTAACCGACAGACTGACAGATGATCTTATTCATTTGACGGCTTTTGGTCAAGGGCTTGTCAGAATAAAACACATCCCAGTCAACAGCCACATGTCGTCATCCTTTCCCAAGTCATGTTTGTCTATTTTCTTATTGTTATTCATCCTGTATGACATGAGGAAGAAGGAGAGGACTGCACAAGCCAATCCATCTCTCCAATGTCCAAGGTGGCTGTTCCGACGAGCCCTTATCCTACCTAGATTCATATAATACCCTCGGACTATCGATAGGTTAACAATGCTTTATATAGAATGTTCTCTGTTTCCAGCATTCATTATGCCAAGTAGAACATCAAATCAAATGGGGTGATTATGCACAAGGAATGGCTGCCGTGTTTTCCAATCTTTGCGGATCATAAGTGACACTATCGATGCGTATCAGGCCTTTTCTTCTTTCTTACACAGACCATTTTTCATGTGATTGCATTTCAATCGTTTACTTCCCTCACCCTTGCCCTGTCTGCACATTATAATATCCTTACAAAAAGAACAAAATACTTGTTTATTATTTGTCATGATGAGAAAGAGTCCATCTGTCGTGTGACGCTTATGCTCCTTCTCTCTACAACTGTCTTGCATTGACCTGCTATTTCTTTCTCCTCCCCGACCTTCTGTGTGTACTCACAATGCAACAATGCATAAGACAAATGCTAAATAGACAAAACCAACAGCCGCCACCTTTTCTTTATTATGAATGAAAACAAGGGTCTATACTATTCTCCACCAAGGATCTCTTCTCCTCCCTCCGACTCTCTGCTGATAGACATGGACATACTTCTAAATACAAGGGTGGGGGTGGGGATAGGTCATTAGGATAGACAGCAAGTGCGCACACATGTACTCAAATGAGTATTATTTTCATTTTGTTTGTTGATTAAAAAATGGGTGGCATTATGCCAAGACGCTCCGAAGAGCATTGCCTTCAAACACCGAAGTGTTGTAAGTGTGAGCCATAGCTCGTTCCGTCCTTCTCAAGGGGATTGCCAAAGTTCTCTCCTTTCTATCCACAAGAAAACAGTCCATCCGTTATGGTTACGAATACTACTTTTCTACTAAAGAAGAAATCAACTTACCATCAAACACAAAGAACATCCCAATGCCCTTTGTCCTTATTTTTATAGAAGGGTGGCTTGTAGAAAAGAAAGACGTCACACTGAATTTACGTCATCTTCTTAACAGACGAATCTCTGCATTGACTGAGATATGTGACTGTATTCTTTGCCTCGTTCTTTATGCATGCACATCATTAAGTGTAAAAACACATTCTAAAAATACGCATATTTTTCTCATTTTTTCTCATTTTTGCACTGTATTTTGACGAATGCTAAGCAAAGACAAAAATAAATGAATGAATAAATAAATGAAAAAGACAGACTACCCACTCTATTTTCTTTTTCTCTGTCATCAGAATAACAAAACCCACTCTTATCACTTGCTCTTCTTATGCCCGGCTAAGTTCTCCGTCTGGTCTTTCTGTTGGCTCACACATTTCAACACTGTCCTTAAAGTGTACAGATTTCACAATAAATGCGAGCTTCAGGGCTCTTTTATATCTATATCTATCTATAAACCACTCTTTTTATACAGTGTTTTAACCTAAAATGAGACAGTCACAATAGATAAAACAATGCAAACCCCTTTCTTTTTTTTGTAGACAACATTACAGTTGAGCAGTTATTAGTGTATTCATAGTGTATTCATAGTGTAGTCATAGTGACAAGACGATACATAGCCAGTCCATCCTATTCGCATAAAGATGGCTTGTGAATGACTCATTGTAAAAGAACCTCTTATCCACACTGACAAGGAAACACTGACTCATTATTCTTCATCTTGTTCTAGTGCATTCCACACCATTGTATTTATTGTTCACCACCCTTTGTTTGTTTGTTTGGTTGGTTGTTTGGTTGGTTGTTTGGTTGGTTGTTTGGTTGTTTTTGAAGTGTCCACAAGAATGGATTTGCATTGTCTTTTTGTTCTGTAGTGCCTTATTCATCTATTTGAAGTATCTCATTTGTTATTTTTTTTCCTTTTTTTTATTTTTTTTTATTTTTTTTTATTTATTTTTTTTTGGATCTCATTTTAGGTTAAAATAGTGTACAAACACACTAATAAACTGCCCATAAATAGGAGGCATAGAAAAGTCCTTTTTGCTCTTTTTCTTAACATGGAAAAAGAGATTCCTCCACGGGGGTTCATTCCGATGATGAAGAGAACGGATTCCATTCAAAAAGACAAAAGACATTTTTCTGATTTTATACTGGAGCACATTGGTATTTTTATTTCTTTATTTTCTTGACATTAAATAAAGAGAAAGAGATGATAGAGAAAGAGATAGATAGATAGAGAAAGAGATAGATAGATAGACTGATATAAATAATAAACAGGTGGTATATTTACATAAAGGAACTTAAGAAAACAGAAAAATACAAGGGTGGAAAAAGACAGGAAGTGTGGTTGGGAACCTTTTTGATTTTGGAAGAGGCTTGAGTATGCATAGAGTAGAAGAGTGTACAAAAGGAATGGATACTAAAATATAAAAAGAATATAAAAGCAATAATAGACAGCAGAACAGATCAAAAAGAAGAGAGCGAATTTACAAGAAAATAACACGAGTGACGCCAGAGTAGAAAGAGTGAGGGCGAGAAAGGAGAGAGTGTACAGCAGAAGATATAAAAAATAAAATAAACAAAAAGTAAAAATAAAATAAAATAAAATAAAAAAGGAAAGGAGAGGGACATGTAAGGAGAGATGTTTAAGGGGAGGTGGGGTTGTCATAGAGTTGAAGTACAAGCCTGCTAGCAAGTGAAAGTGCAGTTTCCTTGTGATTGCTCAACTGGTCACATTTTGCATAAACAATGGAGGCTTCTTCCTGGACAAGTAGCTGAAGTTGTGAGCGGGCATAATCAGGGGCTATTGGCTGAGAAGTAACAAGGTGTTCGTGTCTCCAGTGTTGCCATGTTTGATAGGCAGCTGCCATAGCAATTGCCTTGTCACTGAGACGAGGGTTGCCTTCCAGATAGACCATCTGATGGCACTCTTTGTAAAACTCCAGGGAGATCGAGGTCACTGAGCTTTGGGAGCCTCGCTTGCATGGTGAGAGTGCATTGGCATATTCATTGAGGGACAGTTCAAACACAGGTGTAGAGGGAAGAGAGTTGCAGGGTGTGACAGAACTGGCAGAGGTAGAGAAGAGAAGAGAAGGAGGAGAAAGAGGGTGTTCACTCTCGTTGTGAGGTATAAAGGACCATCGCTGGTTATCATTGTCGATGGATTGTAAGGGTAGTAAAATTAATTTGGTAGCTCCGTCGGCATTTGGCTGAATGTCAAGCACCCAGTCATCGTTGCAGTGTGAATAGATAAAGGTGCCCTCTTGTTTGCGTCCAAAGAGATCCACTTCATCTTCTTTGACACCCCACATCTGATTGTGGGCTTCGTCTACAGCCTTTTTGGTGTATAAACAGACTTCAGTATCTTCTATTAATCGGAGGCGTCCTATCAAATCAGTGTAAGTTTTACTGACTTTATTACGGTGATTCATTCATTTTACCTTTGCGGATATCAAGGACATGTCAGTGGCCTTGTTCACAATAAACCGTCCGTCCCACTGCCATAACTCTTCATCGATTTGCTTGGGTTGACAGACATACACTTGCGATCTTAATGGTTCTTCTGATGTGCTGGCTGATACAACATGTCCAGTGGCAGTTGACTGGATATAGAACCATGTATTTGTGCTGAGAAAAGACATTTGTAAAGATATAGGAATAGTAAGAAGATATATAAGGGACGGCAGATGCAGAAGGTTGCCTCTCTTTTATATGCTTTTGGATAAATAAAATCCATTTCCTTTTACAGTGAGTAGCATTCGCCGCTCGATAAAGTCTCGTTCTACGCTTGAATTCGCTGCTGCTCCGGATTTAGAATGGTCAGCGATCGAGAACCTATTACTACCTTTATTTTTTTTAACTTTCATGCCTGTCTTTGGGTATTACCTGCCCAAATAGGGAGTGTCCAAAAATAGTAGTCTTCCTCTTGTCTCTTTTTGCTCTGTCTTTTCTTCTTTCACCCCCCACTCCCCCCCTCACCTGCCCTTCCCACCAATCATCCTCACTCGTTTGTTTGAACTAGGAACCAACATGCCAACCGTCCATCCACTGTTTTCTGCTTATCACTGATTGGTCAGAAACAATAGGCGCAGGGACTAGTGGTCTTTTTGTGCCTGTGCACACACCCACCTATTCCGCTTGCATTTCTACATCTGTTAATTTTCTTACACCTTTTATTTATAAAGATGGACATGTATAGATAGATAGGTATAGATAGGTATAGATAAGTATAGATAGGTATAGATAAGTATAGATAGTTATATCCATTCTATATCGACTCATTGCTCCAATAAGATGTTTATTTTGGTTGGCTAAAAAATATCAAAAAAGAAACAATAAAAATATGCCTAAGAAGTATGCTAAAGAGACAATGCCCTTGTCACGCCACCTTATTTCTCTTGCAGTAAAAAAACAAGTGATTGCGTCATATCAATAATACGCTGACCAAGATGCATGAAAAGGCCAGTGTTGGCATCAGCATCTCCAACCAGTGTAATAAGCAGTGGATTTTGGTCCATCTGTACTACTTGAAAGAGATTGTACACGCTGACAATGCATTTATTGCGCTGTAGACCAAGCTTGGAGGCCTACGTAGGTCAACGTAGGTGAGCGTAGGTCAGTGTAGGTCAGCACAATGTCTTCCACAGTCAATGGCTTGCCTGACTACTAGCAATAGCATAGCTCGTGGGGATGGCTGGTTCTAGTACTTTGGGAGGGGCGTCTGGAGATACATCTGTTTGTTGTTGTTTTTTCTTGATGAGCTGCCTTTGACATGCTGCTTTTATTTCCTTACATTGCAATATCACTACACCATCTCTGTCTGTCACCATGGCAGCCTTGAGTCCATCATGGAAATATCGACTGACAGTCTTTTCAAAGGTGGTTTCGAGTGTCATCGCAAGTGGCCTAGAGGGAGATGAGGTGAGGACACCATTATTACACCTAGTAGTGTCACTGTTGATTTACCACGTCACATAGAAGGCTATTTCCACTCAAAAAGTATTACCAAACCTTCATTTGGTAATAATCTCCTCATTTCATCTCATGCATTACCATGGAGATATATTTTGCCACCCATCCAATTTTATCCCTTCTTTTTTCCCTCTGTAGAAAGAAACAAAAAAAAAGTGCTCTTCTTCTTAAAGAGATCTACAGGACATTACCATGAAGATGGGTTCTTCTTCACCGAGTTACACAAGACAGTAGACCTGGTGAGTAGACAATGAGGTTCTATCACAAGATGGTAGACATTGCCCTATCATCTACCTCAAACAAAAGCTGCAACAAATGCTGGTGTAAATTTACCATTTGACGAGTCATTAAACATTGGTTTTACATTTGGTTTCTTACTACAAGAAATCATCCAAGTCTCATTTTCATACCTTAGCTTGTCTGAGAATCAATCAAGTTTCTTGATGAACAATTTCACTGTCTGTACAGGCGATCTGCACGCCTTGAGCAACCCCGCCAGTGGAGTTGTATCCCACTCAAAGGTCGTCGTCAAGGTGATTCGTTATAAAGGCCTGTCTAGGATCGCCCCATAGGAGCTCCCTTTGAAACCGTAGCGTGCTCATGAATAGTCTCAAAAGACATCCGGATAAACAGAAAAGTACAGTTATTTATGGAGGGGTTGATGAATAGAAGGGGGGAGAAGAAACAGAAGAAAAAGGCCCTTGATATTTTGGTCCAAAAGAGACACCTGCAAAAGAAGAGGGGCATTTGCTGTGGTCTAGACAGAATAAACAAGGAAATGTCGAGGGATTAAAACAGGGCCACATTCATTGTCCTCTGCTATTTCTCACCTTGTCTTGTTCAACGCAGTGCTCCACAGTGGTCGTTGCATGTCGTACGATATCTTCTCTTCTCGTTTCTACAAGGCACGCCTCCCCCCTATTATAGATGGGTTGAAAATATACTTGTACTTTTTTATACCTTCTTATTTCTTCCTATCCTGCTGGGCGCTTTAAGATCGCCGTGAAATGATAAATAGGAAATGATAAATAGGAAATGATAAATAGGAAATAATAAATAATAAATAATAAATAATAAATAGATCAATAGATCAATGGATAAATCACCATTTTGGAAGTGACATTCTACCATCCATCAAACACAAACACACCTACACACTATTCAGACATTTCCTGTGCTGTCCTTTGACTTTTCATTGTCCTGAAAATAATAGAAGCTTATCGGGGCTACCTTGTTTCTTCGTAATTTCCGCCTTTATAGAGGCTACTTTTCTACTGAAACACACACAAAAGACACTACTAAACCCTTTATATTTTGTTCTTTATTTTTATTCTTTATTTTAGATTTCTTGGATGGTCTTTTCCTTCTCATGGGATCTCCTCTCCTTTTCTTTGGACTGTTCTTGACCTGTCTTATTCATCCAGGAGGATGCGTGTTCTTGTTCATCTCAATTAGCGGGTCTGTCCTGTCGAACTACATGTCAGTACAGTTCAACGTATTTTATTATTTTATTATTTTATTATCCGTCCTATGCTCTAAAACTGACTTATCATTTTTATTGTTTTTAATGTTTATTCCTTTTCTCACTAGTGTCTGTCCATCTGTCCATCATTGTCTGTTTCTTCCTACTGTTTGGACACTCACTTTATTCTGGAACATTTCTATTGTGACTGTAGAGTGTTTCTCTTTTCTTTTACCCACCAGCACACACTCATTGTGATCTCCATTCAGTGGTATCTGGTGGTATTCAACTAGATGAGAAGGATTCATAAAGGCATTCATCGAGGGCGGCATGGTACTCTGTCTTTGTTGGAAAGAGTAATAGAAGATCCATCTACAAGACAGAGCCAAGACAGAGCCAAATACGCCCTCAGGAACACAAAGCAAGACACAACGAGACACAACGAGACATAAAGCGAGACATAAAGCGAGACACAGACCAGTATTTTTGTCGCGTTTTAATACCATTTGACTTGTACACTAATTCTCCGTCTGTCGGCTGTCAAAATTAGTAAGAAGATTCACAGAAGAAGTAGCTTGCCGAAGAATGGTCTTTGCTACACAGAGGCTTCGAACTCTAATGCCATAAAATAGAGTTCAACACTTGCACAGTCACACACACTACAGACAGAGGGAAAGAAAGAAGAAAAAAGAAAAAAGAATTAGAGGAGACTGGATCGATACTGTGCTGGTCTTTTTTTTTTTTTATTTTCTTCTTGTTTTTATGCGTACAATGGCTGTTCTTTTGACACATTGAACTCTAGAAGGAGAGCGTCTCTTTCTTGTTTTATACTTGCTTCGTGCTACTTGAACAGAAGAGGAATTCAGTGGACAAGTAGAGCCTCTTCTTTTTATTCACAAAATAATGCTGTTCTATACTACAATAGCATTGACAAGTGGACTCCTCCCCACCTTCTTCTTCTCTTTTCTGGTTCTTGTTACACCTTCAAAAATACAAGCCACCCACACTGGTTCTGCTGTAGAATGACACTTCAGGCTGCAGTGTTCTCAGAAGAAGGTTGTGGTGGAGTGGGGTGGGTGGTAAGGGCGGGTGCTGTAGCAATGGCACTATGAAAATCATGCCATACCCTAGCAGGCTTTTCAAATTCGTGTCCAATATCATTCAATGTATCGAGGCTTTTATTCAGTAGCTTGATATTGCTCAGCAGTTGATCAAAACCCTGGTACACCTGCTGCATAAGTGCACCGTGCTCCATCTCAAAGGGGGTGCGATTCTCCATGAGGGTAGTGTCTTGACAAGAAAAAAAAGGGGGACTGTTTCTCTCTTTCTCCCTCCTCAGAAGAGACACGTGACTATTATCACGTGTGTCGATGGGACTGTCTCCATCTCTTTCTCCCTCCTCTTCTTTTCTCTCCTCTTCCTTAGTGTTATGGCTACAGGCACAAAGCGTATCAAAGGCATCAGCATTACCCGTCCTATTTATTATGGAAACAATGCTCTTTTGTTGACAGGAAAAAAAGCCAATGACTCAGACCATACTCACAAATGGACGGTGGCTGTCAAAGGGTTTGGTAATGACGACCTTGGCTACTACATCAAAAAAGTGACCTTTAAGCTACACGAGACCTATCCCAATTCCCTCCGAAGTAAGTGAAATAAGGTAGCACGGTCTATTCTATTTCACTGGATAACTCATTGGACGTATATTGGACTCACACCAAACATACACTAACAACCACGTTATCGTTACCACGCTAACAACCACACTAACAACCACGTTATCGTTACCACGCTAACAACCACACTAACAACCACGTTATCACCACCACGCTACCATTCTGTCAGCTGTCGAACAACCTCCCTTTGAACTCCAAGAAACTGGCTGGGGTGAATTTGAGATCCTCATTAAAATCCATTTCCATTCTGCTGCAAATGAAAAACCAGTCTCACTCTACCACCACCTACGTCTTCATCCTTACGAAGACGATATATCAGGACAGCCTTGGCCAAAAGACAGACCAGTAACAAGCTATGCTTATGATGAATTAGTAAGTACCCTTTTATTTATTTTATTTTATTTAAAAAATAAAAAAAAACCCACACACCATGACTGCTGTGGCTACTGCTACAGAACACATAGAGTCACACTAGTAGCAGCAGCAGTAGCAGCAGTAGCAGCATGAGAAGTGTTATTTAACAAATACATGCCTACATATATCTATATTAAAAAAAAAAAGGTCTTCAATGAACCCACAGAGGTCTTTTACCAAGTACTATCTGAGCACAATGCACTCTCACCCAATCTTCCTGTCAAGAAATCAAAGGACATCAATGTACCTCAGTTCAGTGTACAGTTAGAACACGAAGAGCTTGATAGACTCAATGCTGCTCAACGGGAGGTGCAATCACAGACAGCCACTCTTAAACAACGCATGGTGGCTATGGAACAGGAGGGCCATTCTATCAAGCCCTGATTCTATCTTTCTCTTTTTATGATGATGATGATGTTGTTGTTGTTGTTGTTGTTGTTGTTGTTGTTGTTGTTGTTGTTGTTGTTGTTGTTGTTGTTGTTGTTGTTGTTGTTGTTATTATTATTATTATTATTATTATTATTATTATTATTATTATTACTATTGTTATTGTTATTGTTATTATTATTATTATTATTATTATTATTATTATTATTACTATTCAGTGGAGTATCATTGTGTACATAGAGATATATAAAGAAAGAAAAAGAAAAGAAATGTATCTGTGTAGATGTGTATCTGTGATATTTGTTTTTGTTTTTGTTTTTACATGGAACGCCGTCCTTCAGAGACAGGCACGGGCTTCTTCTGAGCAGCCCCAGACACCTGGACACCCACCACCCCTCCTCCCATAGACACACCATACGCACCACTGCTGTTGGTGGGTTTGCTTCTTCGGAGGGACATGGTAAGACCTGTCTTTTTCTTCTTGACCATGGCGGGACTGGCATCTTTGCCTACATGCTGTTCTCGGAGTCTTTGTGCATGTCCTACAATGCAGCTGATGAGGTCGTTGTAAGTCTCTGCGTCCATCATGAGCTGTTCTCGCTGGTCCAGAAGATAGCCAAGGTATTCAGAGGCCTGTCGTTGGAGTCGTGTGAGTTCACCCACCATGGCTTCTAACTTTTGGTTGGGGAACACACGGATGGTGTCTGTCATTGGATGCACATTAGGAGAGAAAAAGAGAGACATCGTTTAAAGAGAAAGAGAAAGCCTTACCTTGAGTTAATTCACAATACGCCTTGGCAATGTCAATGTCTAGCTCTGGCTCTTTTTCTACTTGTTTCTTCTCATCTATTGCCCTTTCTTTATACGCAGCTACACTCGACATGGAGTTGGACCGTGCGTGGGGTTGTAAAAAGTGTTTTTCAGCACGACTGATAATAGTGTTGGAGGTAGTGTTGGCGGTGTTGGTGGTGGTATCGTTGTTGTTGTTGGTGGTGATAGGATAATGCGAGATAGTGTTCTTGAGAGAGGTAGGAGAGAGTGCAAGGTGCTGTTCTTGTGTGGCGTCAGAAAACAAGGCTCTTGAAGACGACAGTGTTCTCTAGGACAGGTAGAGTATTTGTCAAGAAGAGGTCTACCAACATTTCTCTGTGCTAGTCCAACTCACCTCTTCATAGTTGATCTTGACACCAAGTGCACATAAGTAGGCTCTGTTGGTTTCTGAACGTGTCCATTGGAACTGTCCAATAGCCCCTGTCAGTGGATTATAAAAGACAGAATCCTGTGATAGTTTTGTCCACAAGTCATCGCTTGAGAGTATGTTTGAATACATTTCTTTCTTTCTTTCTTTCTTTCTTAATGACTACGCAATCGTCATTTACCTGCAGGGTGTGGACAGAATAGACCGGGGAAGAAGACTCTCTCTGTTCTTTGGTAAGGGATGGGGCAGTACCCAAGGGACAGTGACAATGTCTAATGGTGGTGTTGAAGAGGAGAGCGTCCAGAAATGACTGAGTCTCTGTTCAATATGGCTTGCTATTTCTGCAGGTCCATCCGCACATTCTAATAACTTCACCTAGAATGGAGTCCATATTAATAATAGACTATTAGAAATGCCCCCTCCCCCCTCTTCCTTCTCCTCCAACACTATGAATGACATGCGTACATAAGTCTCTGCCTCTGTGGGTCCCGTGGGTCCTGTGGGTCCTGTGGGTCCTGTGGGTCCTGTGGGCTGGGTGGTTTCTTCTGGTATAGGAACAGAAGGAGGTGGAGAAGGAATGTCTGCCTCAAAATCATTGAAAAAGGTACTGTTTTGGTCAAAATCATCATCAAAATCTCCAAATTCATCTTGGTCGAATCCACGGCTTGAGAAGGCATTGTTTTGGACAAAGTCTTCATTGAACTCATCATTGAACTCATCATTAAAGTCAAAAGAGTTTCTCTGATTATAGGAGGCTGGTTGCTGGAACTCATCATTGGACTCATCATTAAAGTCAAAAGAGTTTCTCTGATTATAGGAGGCTGGTTGCTGGAACTTATCATTGGACTCATCATTAAAGTCAAAAGAGTTTCTCTGATTATAGACAGTCGACTGTTCGAGTTCATCCAGTGGTTCAAACGTATTGGAAGACTCAACTTCCTCTAATGACTCAAACACACCCTGTTGCTGTTGCTGTTGCTGCTGTTCTGTAGGTACAACAGGTCCAATAGGAAAAGGTGTCTCTACCATCATGGACTGTTTAGGACCAGAGCTTAGAAAATCATTGTCTTGAGATGAAGGAAAATCCATGTCAATAAGATTAGGTGTATCTTGCTGTGTCGGTACTAGCCCCATGCGTACACTTGTATCGTTGTGAGTGAGTAGTGGAGGCACTTGCGGTGTGTCTGTGTCTGAAGAAGAGCCTAAATCCAAAAGATCTTTTGACATGACTATAGTTTGGAGGTTCTATTATTGTTTTTTTTTACAAAGAGATACTGTGGGGTTGCGATTCCTCTTGTGCTTCTATTGAAGCTAACGAAAGAGAAAGAGAGGAGGGCATTTGATTTGTAAAGCCGCAGCCAAAAGAGCCTATGACGTCGTTGGAATCCAGTGTCGTTTGTCTGTTTGTTTATGTTTGTTTGTCTGTTTGTTTATAGGCAGTTAAGAATATATAGTAGGTGTGTGGATAAGAATATGTAGCTTCTTCTTATGGCAGGGACCTGGTATAGGAGTGACTCTTCTCTTTCTACTGTTAATATTGTATAGACTGTATTGGGTACTATTTAGTCATGTACTTTTTTACTCATAAAGAAAAGGATTTAAAACAGTCTACTTGGTAGAACAAAGAGGGATGCATAAAGACGCTACAGAAAAGATAAAGAATGAAGTATGTGCAATATGTGATAAAATTACACTTACAAATAAAGAAATAGAATAGAATAGAATTATATTAGTCAGGTATGGATAATAGATTAACTGCTCAATGCAAGTCAACTAGCCAATAGATACACTACATCTACAGTTCATAAGGTGCATACTGTGGACTCATCAATGATAAAAAGGTAGTTTATACTGATAACATAGTAATACATCGCACAACGAATGAGTACAATGGTGAGTACAAGAAATATATGATCAGCTATTGAAGTATATGTAGGTTTCCATTTGCTTTGGAGCATAAAAAAACAAAGTTTACTTTTAAATAGGCAACAAAGAGATGCTGATTGAAGATGACTGATATTTACTGCCAAGATAACTATACTATGCTGCACTGTATCTTATACCGCGGAGATACCTTATACCATGGAGATATCTTATGGCTTGGAGATATCCGCATAAAGCAAATCTTTGTGGTTGCTGTCATTGGTGATCCAATTATAGTATGAACAGTACATTTGAGATGGAAAACTGGCTCATGCCAATGCAAAAGGTGTCAATAAAATGTAACTCACATAGATATTATAAATAGCCTGTCTATACTAAACCCACCAAAGGAGAAGAAAAAAGTTTTAAAAAGAAATATATTGACACATCAAATACAGGCTATCTGACTGCTGAGTCTAACCTGAAGCACAGACCTTTTGGGTCTTTTGCTTGGGACTCTTGCTTGAGCCTCTTGCTTCGGGACTCTTGCTTCGGGACTTTTGCTTCGGGACTTTTGCTTCGGGACTATGACTACTAATGAGTTGGACTCAACGCATTACTCCTTTTATTTGACGATTGCTGTTAGTGTGTCTGGCAGATAGAGTGAATCAATACAATGGTCAGAGGATATCCTGTCTGCAGGTGACCCTCTATCTTCTTATCTACCTTGAACTCTTGATATTAACGTATGGAATGAACTTATGCATTGACTCAATAACTCTCTGTTTATTCTATCTCTCAATGTTCTCAAAACAATGTCCTACTCTGTCCTATCTTATTATATAAAGAGAGTCGATGCTAATTGGCTATAATAATACATCGATAAGCCCACAGGCACAGATAAAAAGTGGGATGCTATGACCATTACTAAAAGAAAGAGTAATTAGACTAAAAAACAGGCCCACTGTTCTTTTCCTGTTATATTTATTCTATAGTGAAATATCTCCTGTTGGATAGAGAATGGGTTTAGTCTAAATAATAAATGACTGTAATTCCCAGTACTAAAAAGAAAGAAATCTGTTCAATTCAGAATAGAGCCTTTTCATATTTGTAGTACAGTCTTCTATGACTGTCACTAGCACCGTTTTACATACTTCATTATATTCTGTCATTTTATTATGTAAATATAGAAATATGCCCACACATAAGCAACATTTGGCGTTCCTTGCATAAACACAAAAATGGAAGTCTCTTTATAAAAGGAAGAATGACAACTTGTGCTACACCCGATAAAAGAAAAAGGTACACTCCATTGGATCTTGATCTATGGTTGTAGGGTTGTAGAGTTCTATCGCTCCAAATGCCATTTATCTATAACTGTTACTGTTGATCTCTTGATTCATTCATCTTAATCAACCTTTATGCTTGATTCCTATTTTCCATTGCTAGTCTATTTCTTAAGTTCAAATCTCAATGATAAGAGTCAATTGAATCCTCCCCTCCCCCAAAATAATAATAATAATAATAAAATACCATTCATTTAATAATAGTATAATATTACGTCCTTACTATTTCTGTCTACTGCCAGATAACAACACGTGCCAGCCATGCGACATGGATCAGACGATGTGAGGTAAAGTAGATTATTTTCATATTCCTATTCCACTGGATTTCTTACTACACACCCAAAGGTTTTTCTGGCCTTTAGGCGGTGATATCTCCTTCCTTTTACGTCCAAAAAAACGCTCCTTTTATGGAACTGTATTTAAAATCAAAAGGTTTGCAAGTATCCAAATATTTGTTTCCTTCTATGGATACCTCAATGTCAAATTGTATTATCAATAAAAAATTGTTTATGAATAATATTGTTTATTATGATATTATAGCTAATACTATAGTATGACTATAGCCACTGCCTAAGTACATTCACTTCATAGCAATAGATTATACACCCTAAAGGCCTTGTTCTTTATCCTTAGGAGATAGATAACTGTTCTCAGGAGTATACTCTAGACAGAATTGAACTTGTAGATGACCACCTAAGACTGACTTGAGAAGAGTCTTTATTTATTAAAAATACAATGAGTGTCTTGTGGAATACAATGAGCTCAAGCCCAGATAAAGACACTGCTTACCTTTTTATCTCAGGAATAGTCCTTGGTAGTGTCTATCACCTATTGTTTTGCATTGTTAATAATAGTACATTACCTTGCTCAGCTATGCTCATCTTGACGAGTACTTGAGTGTTAAGTTGTATGTGCAGTGTGGGAAATAACAAAAGGACGGGATTATCAAAACAAATAATACTTCATCTATTATTCTGGTAATCTACTACACCATAGCCTTCACTCATAATATTCACAAGTCAAACAATTCACACTCTATTTGCCTTGAGCCTAAAAGACAGTATTAAAAACAATACTTTGTAATCATTAAGCACCACTGTTAATACCAGTTACAATAAGATAATTGAAGTGATTATGAATATTGAGTCAATGAATGGCTATACTGTTCTCAACACAAGTAAGTTTGGTTCTATTTTATGGACAATGACCACTAGAGTTAATTCAGTGTGTTCTGTAATACATCTTTCTTAAGCAGTATCATACTGCAAATACTGTAGGCTTATGGATAACACATTATGTTAAGAGAAGAATATCATTGTCTGGATTTCAATCGTGGCTTCATTTCTTCCTTTTATATCTAAATTTATAGCGTTTCATTGCAAAAGTCAATATTTTCTTGGCTAGAATAGACAATTAAACTATTAAATATCTTATTTAGACAATTAAACTATTAAATATCTTATTTAGACAGCGAAAAAGGCCTTTTCAAACACCTTAGCCAATCATATGAATATATTGATTTCCTTATATATCCCGAAAATCTCCTGGTGTGTACACCCAGCTATCTCTAGGATATAAAAAGAAAGGAACGGGATATCAAATTGTCATTTTGTTCTGATGAGCTAAGGTGTCTGAAAAGACCTTTTTCGCTGTCTAAATAAGATATTTAATAGTTTAATTGTCTATTCTAGCCAAGAAAATATTGACTTTACAATTTAAAAAGTATAAAATTGTCCATAAAAAGAATAAATAAAACCAGAATAACTTAAGTATTTAAACACAGTCACTGCTATTCTTCTCTTAACATAATGTGTTATTTTTAAGCTTACAATAAGGGTGTAGAACAGTGTTTAAAGTGTACTGATGATAGAAACTATATCTATTTACATTAAGAACAGTATAGCCATTTATTGGCTAAATATCAACTGTCTCTTCAACAACCACATCATTGAAGTCTACCTCAACAATAGTGTTCAATGGGAACAAGGTGTTGTTTCCAACACTATCCTTTTGGCCAAGGCAAAAATAAATGGGTCGTTTGACTTGGTAAATCGAAAGAAAAAAAAAGGGGGGGGGAGGAGGCTAAAGTGTAATACATCTCTAGAATAGAGAGAAATGATTTGTATAGACATTCCTCTCTTTTTGTTATTTCCCATGGAAGTCAATTGCTTAATACTTGAGCACTTGTCAAGATAAGAATAAATGAACACGTTAATGTTTTATTGTTAACAAATGAAGCAAAATGAGGAAGTGATAGACACTACCAGGGACTATTTTAGAGATAAAAAAGGTAAGCAGTGTCTTCATCTGGGCTTGAGTTCATTACAATATACAAGACAGTACTGACTTATTTTAATAGATGACATATGGCTTATTATTCTCAAGACAAGTATTAAGTATGAGATAATCACCCCATCTCTCTTGATTGAATTATGACTAATACGCTCTTCTCAAATCAGTCCCAGGCGGTATTCTATACTGTTCATAGTGTCTAGGATGTAGTCTTTAATGCTATCTATCTCTATAGAACAAAGTATTAGACTTCTAGGGCGTAGATTCTATTTCTATAATACATTCACTTGGAACAGCGGCATCTATACTAGCAGTATATTATTGGCTATATGATTATAATAAACAATTCTATTCATCAACACTAGTTTGTAAATACTACACTCTGATAGTGAGATATTCTACAAAAGGAAATGAGAATCAGACATCCTCAAGCCTTTGATTTTAAATGGCTTTATAAAAAATAAATGATATTTCTCCGTAACAAGAAGATATTATTGCACATTTAGAGAACAGAAAAATCGCATGGTGTGCATGTCAAAAGAAACAAAAAACATATACTTATGGAGCAAAGTGTTTAAATGATGTATGGTTTATGATCTTTATGGATATGTAAAGACTATCTTTGTGTCTGTTGATTAGAGATTCTTTACAAATAAATATCAGTAAGAAAAGACAGTTTATTAGTATCATACCATTGTTATTATTAATGGTACACACCAGAGATATCAAAACTCGGTTCTATTCCATAACCTGAACAAAGTATTTTACCTGGAAATAAATGTAAAACAATGTTTCTTGTAAAAGGTTTTTATCTTTTAGTCGTTCTAGGAACTGTGGAATAGACCAGCCCCTCTCTTTTAAAGAATAAGAAAAAGAAGAAGGAATCCTATGGGGTCATGATCTATTCTCAGTGCTCACTTGCTTTTACACTGGTCATTGAAGGATAGATGAAGGAAGAATGTCAAGATAGTATTAGCGTTCGGACCAGCTACATCTATCCAAATGTTACCCCGTTTTACATTTTGTTTATTTATGATTAATTTTAGAGTGGGAGCCGCCTAAAATAGAATGACAAAGAGTGTAGTAATGATAATGATAATAATAATAATAATAATAATAATAATTCACATCCCCATCCTCTCAATTGTTTTGGTGTACTTATTGTTATGAGTTATCGTAAGCTAGTCTTAGATTATCGACCCACTTTACAGATGAAACTATAAGAACACCCTTTTTTATTTATATTTATTTACTATAATAGGAAGACAGGCCTTTTCTTTTTGCAAGACGACTGTGTTATTTGTCGATTAGATATGACCCTGATAAAATAATACTCCCTCACAATAAATAGTGAGGGATATAAAGACATAAGAAAATAAAGACGGATATTAAATTCACTCGAGACATAGCTTCTCTTGGTTCGACTCAATGAACACACCAGAGTATACCTACAGAGAGCCTAGTGAGCCATGGTTCAGATAACCAACAATAAGAATGAGGGGTTCATTTTGAAGTACAGGTGACACACTCTTTTGCCACCCTTACATCTGTGCATATCCAGCGCCATGCCATGGTACACACTTTAAATAGAGACATTGGCTGATGCTTTATGCAGGATTATCACATGTATATGATCCTGTACCTGTTTTCTTTGAATGGCCAATGGACACCGGTTGACCAAGTGATAAGGGTCTTCCTATAAATAAACTTATTCTTATCAACAGAAGAAACCTGGTATTCTCCTATCCTCCATTCTTCATAGTAAACAATAACTACCGTCTTGTACTAAAATAGACACTATGGCTCATTTGTCCATGGAATACAAATCAATTGAGATGATAAATAGGCTATTTCTGTTGAGGGTAATAATGGCACGCTACTGATAGATTGGCGTAACATGAGAAGAGCTGTACTACACCTTTTTTTTCCTGTATTGGTACTACTTGTTTATCGCTTGTTTATTTATTTATTATTATTATATCATCTTACCCTGTTATTGAGCCTCGTGTTTAATATTTTCACACTAACTGCCTAGCGTATCCCAATAAACAATAGGGCTCTACATCACATGCTATGCATTCTCTCTGATACAGTATCCACTACAAAACAACAGATAGAGAACTAGCAGGAATAGTAGCAGTAATAGGAATAGTCCTATAAAATGATCTCTTTATAGATATAGATAGATATATAGATATAGATAGATATATAGATAGATAGATATCAAACAACACTTATTTTTCCTGTTGTGTTTCTGCTGGTATCATGATAGACAGTAGTATAATAAGTTATTGTAGATATGTAGATATGTAGATATAGATAGTAATGGTAATATTAATATTATTGATGGTAGTAGTATAAACACTATTCTCAGGCCTTTGTAAAGTCCTCCAGGATCTTCTTATTAAAATTCATACTCTTGAGTTTCGTCTGTCTTTTCATGGTGAGTCTCTCTGTACGGTATCGCTCATAGTAGTCTTCCAAGGTGGATGATTTTAAATAGACACGGTGGGTGATAAGGAGCATAGATTTCAGCTGACTAAAGTCGCTAAACACTTCACTCAAACAGTCAATCGTCCCCCACCCATAGTCACGTCCAAGAGGAGTGTCCTTGATAGCCAAGGGTCGGCCTGTTTCTGGGTTGTCCTCATAGGCAATCACAGTAAAGGGAAGCATACGAATGTAGTCCATGAGAGTGCGTGTTTCTTCGTCTTCATTCTCATAATCAAATTGACCAAGGAAATCCTCGAGTGACGATCCAGTCGTCGTATCTTCTTTGGTATCCTCTTCACTGTCACTGTCACTGTCTTCTTCAGGCAGGCCATAAAATGGTATCTTGATATTTGTATTATAAATACTCTGCATGATCATAGGCTTCAGACGCTGTCGTTGGGCCTTTGTCAGTGTATCTGCTTTGGCCACTACAGGAATGACATTGACACGCCTTGACAAATGAGTGAGGATTTTCAAATCATCCTCATCAAGACTTGTCTTTGTAGGATCTATAAAATAAAGACAGGCATGCACCTGTGTATCCACTGCCTTTGGATTGCGCTTTACTTTGGATTCCTATGGAGACTGTGATAAGTCTATCATGGTTGAGTCATTGTTTCTACCTCTTCCAATGTTAAGTCAAATTGGTGTTCAATGTAAGACACAAGATCATGCAGATGTTGATCAGCAAGATAGGTTTCCTTGAATCCTGGTGTATCAATCAAGGTCAGAACCACCTTTTCTCCTTGAAGCTCAAGATCTACTGAGACAGTATAAGGCTCTGTTGTTTTTGTCAACAGTCCTTGGAGGTGAGGGTGTTCTTCCATAGCACTCCAGTTGCTATTGGGGTGTTCGTATTTGAGTGCCTCGACAAGTGTTTTTATAAAAGCAGTCTTGCCTACACCACTGAAGCCAACGACCATGACATTGAGGTTGGAGGTTGTATGTTTTCTTGAGCGAGGTGCCATGAGGAGAAGGAGAAGGAGAAAGACTGTGCCTGCCTAATAGTGGTGTTGGTGGTGGTGTTGGTGGTGTTGGTAGTAGCAGCAGCAACAATAGCAGTAATAAAAAAAGGAAAGGAAGGAGCAAGAATAAGCCAGCCAGCCAGCCAACAACAGCAATAACAAGAAAGAGAAAAGAAAGAAAAGGAAAAGGACGACTTTCTTTTTGTTTCTTTCTTGGGCGTGCTCTGTTGTCCCATTCAATTGTTTTGTGTACCATCGTACTTGTTCTCTTTCTTGCCCGTCACAAACCACTCATTCTTCTTTATGAATAGGCAGTCCCCACTTCTACAAGAAAAGGGGACTGTCTTCTACTGCTACGGGTGCTGTCACTGCTACTACTGTAAGTAGGTAAATAAATAAAAAGAGTCACCAACACACCACAAGTGATCTCAATAAGCAGAGTGTTTCTTTCTCTCTTGAAGAATCCTTGGGCTCTTTCTCCTATCACAAGTCACATAAACAAAACTCAGATAATAAGAGTCTTATTGTAGAGAAGAGAGAAGAGAGAAGAGAGGGATGTGTGTTTTCTCCATCTATACTTCATTGTAACAACCGTAACAACCATAACAACCATAACAGTAATAATAATAATAATGATAATGATAATGGTAATGGTAATGATAATGATAATAATGATAATGATAATAATGATAATAATAATAATAATAACAGTAATAATAATAATAATAATAATAATAAAGATAATAATAACATGGATACTATATACACAGATACTATATAAACTAGACTAATAATAATAATAATAAAGAGAAAAAAGAAGAAAATTGCTATGTATGTCTTGGTATATAAATAAAATATAAAATATAAAATAGAGAAATGGAAAATATCAGGTCAAGCACAGGCCTACTTTGTCCACCCCACAAGAGCACAGACAAAAGGTCCGCCCCAAGACCCGCCTACTCTTTTTTTTTCTTTTTTTTTTCTTTTTTTCTTCTCTCTCTCTCTTCTTTTAAATCATCATCCTTGCCAACGCCTCACTGTTCCTTAGAGATACACCACAGGGTAATTCGGCTGTTTTGTCGGGTAATGGTGGTAGTGAGGTGGTGTGCTTGGGTTCTGAGGGAGATGTGAGTGATGTTGATGCACAGGAGAAGAAGAAGGAGGCGGAGTGGGAATCCCAAGGGATGGGTAGTGTGAGTGATATGAGCCAGTAGGGATGCCAGTGGGGATAAAGGGAGGGGCATGGATGGAAGTCAGTGAGAGACGACGCGATGTGCCTGCTGTAGAAGAGGCAATAGAGGTAGTACTAGAATGAGAAGAGTCACGCTCACTCCCATACACAGATCCATACACAGATGACCTGCAGTAATCCGCCTGCATATTCACGCTGGATTGAGTGTGTCGTGGTGTTCTATGCCAACCCTCACCACGGCTCTGTTGTACGCCCATACTTCCATGACGTGATCGAGTGTTTTTAGGTGACGCGTGGGTCCATTCCCCCATCAAAGAGTGTCTGTTGAGGCGGTAGTACTCCGAAGCAGGCCGTGTCCATGCTGATGATCTACCTTCTCCGCAATCCTCCTGTACTTCCTGTGCTTCCTGTGCCTCCAAGGCCACTGGACTGTACTGACACTCTCCTGGGGTGGGGTAGCCATAAACACCCGGAGAGGGCTGTTGTAGCTGCTGTCTTAGATTGCCAAAGCTTGTCATGCGTCGTACGTCCAGTCTTAGATTGCTACTGGAGGGTGTTCTCGGCAGATAGGAGGAGGACGTTGGGTGGTAGGGTGCCGTATATGCAGGCGGGTGTCGGTAGTGCATCGCCATTGCATCACTCGAGGGGTGTTTGGCAAGACTCTGTCCATCCATGGAGATGCGTGCAGTAAGATCACACAGTCGGTCTACTGTAGTGGCATCATGGACATGGGCTTCTCCTGGTCCATAGAGCAGTGGGTGGGCCATGGAACCAAGTGAGGTGGATCTGTTATGACGTGGTTGTTGTGTTGCTGAATAGGGCACTTCCTGAAGTGTTTTACGCAGCTCCTGTTCCATAAATCCTACTTTAATGAGTTGGTCACCGTAGCGCTGGAGATCCGCAGTGGAGACAGAGAGATTAAAGTCATTTAACTTTAAAAACTCAAGCTCAAGACTGTTGAGTTCTGATACAGGCAGACCTCCCACCTAATGCACATTTAGTACAAAGAGCAGAGGCAAAAAGGAGGCAAGAAGAAGGAAAGAAGAAGGAAAGAAAGCTTACCCTGGCATAGCGTATGTTGGTATAAAAGACATCACTGAAGAATTTGCTAGAGACCATTACACCTGCAATCACAAGGCGGTGGATGTTGTACGAGTCAATAGCAAAGGGTCGGCCTGTAGAAGCCAGTGCCTGTTTGGACATGCGATCAAAATAGACCAGTAGACTGAGAAAACACTCGTTGGAGCAGGGACAGTATTTGAGGATACGTGAGAGATAAGAGTAGATGTTAATAGAGGGAATAGAGTGAGCATGGAAGCGAGTATAGGCATGGGTGACTGCTGCCAGTGGTGGGCCTGTCTTGCTGTAGGCATTTAAGGGTGAGGCCGAGACAGTGCGACGAATATCACTCTTGCGGCCTGTAGCAGAAGTGGCATTGAGTTGGTCGTTGGCTACTGTCATGCGCTCAAGAAGAGAGGCCAGTAGACGAATGGTCTCTGTTGTAGGGTAAAGAGAGAGATCAAAGGCAGGAGGTATCATTCTTCTCTCTTTTCTTCTCTTCTATTGCTGGTGGGGCGGGTGGAATAGGACAAATGGCAGGCAAGGGATGAGGTTGGAAATCAAAATCCCACAAATGGCAGGTGAGTAGCGACTATTCTCGGCAGAAGAAAAAGAGAAAAGAGAAGGGGAAAAGAGAAAGCAAGTCAAATCAACCAACAAATGCACACAGGCACAGACACAGGCACAGACACAGGCACAGACACAGAAAAAGTGAGGCTGTGAAGGAGATATAAGGAAAAGAGAAATGAGAAATGAGAAATGAGAAATGAGAAATGAGAAATGAGGAAAAGAAAAAGAAAAAGAAAAAGAAAAAAAAAAAGAAAAAAAAAGAGAAAAGAGAAAAGAGAGCAAGTGGGCAATCCAACAGCCATCTTCCATAAAGGGGATTGCTATGCGTACTATGCAAAGTCACACAGCACTACCAATGCAATACTACCATGTGGCTTTTCTTTTTCTATCCATCAAAAAGTATGCAGGTAAATGTTATGCTGTAAAAAGAGACCCTCGAGAGTTACAAATACAGTAGCAGTAGCAGCATTCATACCGCTGCCCGACAGACAGAACCCTAGTGAGATGGACTACACTGATGAGGTCACTGGTGGATGTGCTTGGAGAGTGTGGTTCTTACCCGTGCCAAGGAGACGATGTCGGGCAGGTCAGTATTGATGTTCAGCTGACATGGGTGGCACAAGTCAAGGAATATCCCTTTAGAGCTGTCCACAAGCCATGGCAGTGAGTGAGAGCAGTGAGTAGAGGAAGGTGGTGGGTGTGTCTAGTGAGACTGACACTGCAGTAACAAGTACCAGAATGAGAAGAGATGAACAGAGACAGCACCAAAATATTACCCATCTTTTAGTATTCCACTAAAGAAATGGTATCTCATAGTGGGATGGAAAAAGGAGTTTTGAAACTTCAGTGGCTATTCAATGACCAATAGACAGTGAACAGTGAACAGTAGACAATAGACACTGGACAATAGACACTGGACAATAGACAGTAATCTAAACTTCAGTGGCCTCTCTTTTTCTTCTTCTCTCTCATGATTTCTATTGTTTTGTTCTGTAGCTCCCTCCATAACTATCCCATCTATCTATGAGGTGTCTCTGTCATCATGGAGAAGAAAGAGACCCAGATGGAGAATACCAACATAACATCTATACATTAAGTCACAAGCCATCAAAGTGAATAACTAAAGAAATAGACCCTTCAACCACTGTGAATTGACATTCAAAGCACACATGTCACACATGGGTTCAAAACTGATCTATGCCTTTCTCTCTATTAAGCTGCAGTACAGTTTTCCAAGAGATGTCTTTATTGTCTCATCTACAGAATAATACTTGCACTTAATAACATGCCATTTATTCTCTCTCTCTCTCAACAGATCATCTCTTGAGAATACCAAGCAGAGAGATGGTCATAGACAGTAGAATGACAGTAGAATGGGTGCCAAGAGTAAATAGAAATAAATAAATAAATAGAAAGAAAGAAAGTTTGGATAGGTTGAACTCAGGTATCACTGAGGAGATGGTATGAATGAGTACAATGGAGCTCATCACTGCCTTCTTTTGCTTATTATGGTATGTATGTTCTGTCTCTTATGTAGAGAGCATGTCTAGCCTGTATTCATTAGTGTCCATGATCACCTCTCTGCCTTGTATCTATTCAAAACAAAAACAAAACATTCATCACTGTTCTATAACCTGTCACTGGACAAAACCCATCCAACAGCTTCAGTACTTTTTGTTCACCGTTTCACACTCATTATCAACCATCTGGCAGAATCGGTCTGTCCTCCACTATCAAATGAGAATAAATAGATGGCTAGGAAAGTAAGTCATTGTTCAACAATAACAACAGGAAATACCTTTTCATCATTTCTGTATCAGTTGATAGATATCACTTTAGTGTCTGTGCTTTCTCGTGAGGAAAGTAGGGATAGAAAACTATAGGTCGGAAATTATATTCTATCCAAAAGCAGGATTGTTATTTCGTATCGGAAATTCAATTATTCTCAAAAGAAATTTAAAACAATAGAGGGCTTAAAAACAATACATCTGATGGTGTTTACAAAGCAAATTAATATTTAAAATAGCATCTCTGTTATTGAAACCAATAGTAAAACAATACTGATCATTAGATAGATAGATCTCTATTTTATATCTCTATTTTTTGTATTCTTTCCCCCTTGTTAAATATAATGAATGGCATTTGTTTATCTTTCATCTTACTATATTAAGAAATGATAAGAGAATAAAGGAATCAAAGACCATCTGTTTACATTCAGAACAGTTCAAAGCATTGTCTACCTATCTAAAGAACTCTATGACATTTCATAATCATAATAGATAAATAAACAGGCACTGTGGATAGCCTCAAAGGGAAGAGTAGGTAGCATGGATTAGCCATCAAGGAAAATAAAACAAAGCTCTCTTGACCCTGATCTAGTTGTCCAGCCAATCTCTCTTTAAAGTTCCACAGTATCAATGAAAGCAACAAGACTCATGTTTTTATGAAATACCCATGAATGTAAAATGAACAGGACAAACATTTACAATAAAAAGAAATGCAGAAAGATCAGACTCCTCACTTGAATTCATCAGATAAAAGAAAAGCTACCCAACTATTCCTCCTCATGGGCCTCACCATTTTACAAGGAAAACTCAAATGTGCTATTCTAGTGCCATTAGAATAAAAAACTCATCTACATTATAGGCACACTGAGAGTTATTTTTGTTGTTTAAAGTCAAGACACTCAAACTTGCTTTATACAGTGTTTTAATATAAAATAAGTCGATTTTAAAAATAAATAAATAAATTAGACACTTTAATAAAGGCAATAGACAATTGTTTTGCCAGCATCTTACCATTTTTTTTGTAGAGCATAGTCTATTAATGTACAATTGAGCTACTGGTAGAGCTTCTATAGAGTGGTTTTAGCTTTGTGATGATTGTTCATTCTGTCTTGGTGTATTTCACAACAAATGTAGTATCTCCTATTGACATCCACCCATGGCACATAAAAGACAATGATAATAAAAACACTCATCTACAGGTTTACATTATTTATGTTCAGGCGAAAGAACCAGCAAGGTTCATAGACTGTAAGCAATCCTACTGAAACTACTGCTAAAGTTCATCTCTGTCGTTTTTGGAGTTGTGACCTGGCTGCTACATTGAATTTTAGATATGCTCTTTTAAACTTGCATGAAAAAAGTAGGAGATCAGACTATTTCTGAAAGTAGACAAAGACTCTCTCCACTGGAGATAAAAGAAAGGACTCTTCATCCACTAGCAGCTGTCCACCACTTTTTTTTCTTTAAAATAAAATAAAATAAAATAGTAAAGTGTTTAATTTGTTCGTCCGTTAAATCATGTCATTTTAAATGAAAGCACTGCATCCCAAACATCATACTTCTGATATTTAAAATGAATTGCCACTGACAAAAGAAATTGATTTATGACTTTCCCTCTGTTGAAGGGTAGAGATACACAGGAGGGCAAATCCAAGTACAGAGCAATTTCTGTTTTCTAAAAAGAAAAGAAAAAGGATAACCCAAAGCCATTGTTAACATTCCCATGCATGTTGCTTGAATTAGAAATATTATAGAATATAAGAAGCTATAGACTATTTCCTTTCAATGGTTCCTCAAGGCCCTAGTAAAGTAAGCTTGGTGTAGATGAGCTTTCATGGCTGTAAACATGTTAGGGCTACTGATAGGCTGTTTTCATAGTGTAAAAATACGATTTGATCAAAATGTCATACTGCAGTACTGTTAAGGATGTAACATTATATGCAGTGCATTACGTCTAAAGGCAGTAGCCAGAGTAATTTAGTTTGTTGTCTGTTATCATTGGACCCATCATTCTAAAAATCAACTCACTACTGTATCATTATTATAGAAAGAAAGACTCCATGAGTAGACATGCACGTGCTGGCTTTCTTCAACAAGCAGGCATTTGTAACCTTATCTGCCCCTTCTTTCTTTCTCATGGTAACAGGCACGTAGAACAGAAAATAAGACTAGTTCCTTTAAGTCTAGGTCATAAAGCGACAGTTTCTCATCTTCTCGTGGCATTTGCATAGATAGACAGGCTTAGTTGTTTGTTTCGGAATCAAAAGAAAGAGAGAGAAAAGAAATGGCACAAGAACACAAGAACACAAGAACACAAGAACACAGTGGACAAGCAAACAAAAAGCCTTCAATCTGAATTTGCTTTACCGAAACAAACCAATGATAGACTGTAATATAGTTTAGTCTTTTTTTTTGTGTTTGGAGTACATGAACACTATCATAGGTTTCTGATATGTTGATCAGTCCACTGTTTATTCAAGACAAAATAGGCTAGCAAAGCATCGATGCAGGCATTGATGGCAGATGAGAAACAGTGTTCTATTGCTCTTGTATAAGAAAACATCAAGTATGAACACCTGGAATGAATAAAGCATTTTGGCTTGGACAGTTCAACTTAATAAATTACAGTAATAAAGCAATCCATTTTACAATTACGAGGCCATTGAAATGATACCTACAAAGAATTCCTTTGGCTCTATTGATATGATATCAAGAAACTGAGTGTCTATTTAATAAATATTCATCAATAAGCAGCATTTTGTAGAATAAGACACTCTATCAATAGGTTGTAACCAAGATTGTAAGTAGCCTTCATCAAAAGGCTTCTCCAGTCCTTATCATTACTCAAGTTACTCTTTTTTCTTTGTTCATTCACTTGCACATGAGTTTTTTAATGGTGTCCTCTTTTAAATGTGACATGACAAGGATCAGAAAGATCTTTGTAGACATGTAGTCATCTATGGAGAAAGATAGACGAGACTCTATCTATTGGCCTCTACGAGCACCTGATCACAGTACAAGTGGATACAGACAGAAATGACAGCTGGAAAATAGCATAAAATATACACAGTCTCTGATCATCACACTCGTTATCCTAGCCACCACTGATATTCATAAATGGCAACTACTTTATTTCAACACTATCGTGATGAACCTATTCTCGCCTATGGTTTACTTTTATCTTGTCAGTTTTGTACGACTACCTCATCTGGAGAAGACAATTATCTTTTGTTTTGTTGAAAGAGAACTGCCAATCATTCACGTAAGTCTGAATAAATCAGGGCACAAATGAAATATATACCCTCTTGACTCTTTATCGTTTCAAGTGGCATACACGCTGCTCAGCTGTCAAACATTTCTATGAGTACAAGTCATACCTTGGGAATAAGCAGGTTTATTGATAATATTTCAAGGTCTTCTACAAACCTCTGTCTAAAGTTTATTCTATGGATCCATCAACGCCTGGAACAACTCATCTGCTAGATAAACACACTAAACACCTTTTACCACTTCTTTTATTTTTATTAAATGCTTCCTATTTCTATAGATGTATATTCCTATGGATAAATGGGTGTCTTGCTATAGCTTCCCTTTCTCTCTTACGGTTAAGTTTCGGCCACTGTCTATAGTTTTATCGATACACAATAAAAACTATGACAGAAAAAAGACCCAAGTAATGTATTTACACTCAATAAAGCAGCCTTGTTCTCTTAACTTACTAAATACTGAGTATATCCGTAACTTTAGTAAGAGTTCCTCAGCCTTATTGTGTACCATCATGGAAAAAAAAAGATGACAGATAAGATCGTTTTATAGATCGAGGGGATCGAAACTATTATCCGGCAAAAACATCTGTCTTGACGATCCCTTTTTGTTTGTTTGCTTCCAAGCTAATTAAAATAAAAATATAGCTTCTCGTGCCTTTACTTAAAAAGTAGACACTAGTACGTACAAGGCTTATATTGGTTATAAATGAAAGTCGAGTACTTTTTATTTTCTTTACAAGTGTATAAAGTAGTATGGTCTTATACATCCATTCAGCTATAGAAAGGGCCACCCGTTCTATTGTTCAATAGTCAATTCAGTTTATATGTTGTGATTTACCCTTTTCTTTTTACTCTAAATTATTTTGATAAAACTGTCAATCGTATACTACTTGAAGCTAAAAATACCCTGAGGATAGAGATGTGATTCTATTGTCAGACTGCCTGTATTTGGCTATGTTTTTGGCATTTATGGTAGTACACCCTCTTGAATTTATACTGGTATTAAGAGGACAAGTCTACACTTGGGATATCCCATCCCAATCTTAGTCTGAGATACATGCCCATGGATCATTAAAAGTGTAATTTCTCTAGCTATTAAATTCTTTTCTTTGAGAAAAATATATAGATATAAAAAGTAAAGTGAAAGATTAGACTTTGTACTGGCCAGCAAAGTACTTTGGCAATGGCTTTTTTTTTTTTTTTTTTCTTTCTTCATTTCAAGTATAGAAAAGAGAAAGAAAAAAACTTATTAACATAATATTCAACATATTATTATTATTATTATTATTATTATTATTTAAAAAAAACAAGATTTCTTTGTTTCTTTGCTTAAGAATCATCATCATCAGTTTATTTCAATATCAAAGAGTACCTTTTTAGAAACATGGGTAGGGTTTTTTTTGGGATTTGCTTTACTTTTTACTCTGTTTTTTTTTGTATGGAGCCTCTGGCTCTGAGTTTATTCGGTGATAATCTTTTTTTTTAGGGAGGAAAAGAGTCACAACTTGTTTTTGGCTTTTTTAATTTTCTATTGTTTTTCTAATTAAGTAATAATTTTTAACAGGGAGAGAGCACTGTGTTACTCAATGTCCATATCAAGTTCTGACTGGAGACGGTCCAAGAGACGAGTGGCAGACGAGAGAACAGCAGACGAGGTAACAGGTACATTATCGAATAGGAACATCCAATGGTGGCGCCGTATAGCCAAAAGAGCACAGCCAAAGATAGAGACGTTGGGAGTATTAGAGACACTGGTCTTGGGAAAAACAAAAGAGAGAAGAGCTGCAACAAGGTCGGAGGGCTGGGGAGAGAGGCCAAAATGTTTGTGCCAAAAGGAGGACCAAAAAGACCATTTCTTTGGACAAGTAAAAAGAAGGTGCTCTTGTGTATCTTCAGCGGCCAAACAAACAAGACAAATGCCGGAGGGAAAGGAAGAGGGAACAAGCTTGTGTAGGAGAGAGCGGCATGAAAGCTTGCTGTGAAGAGCCCGGTACCCTACATTGCGAGTAATATGCTGTAATGGAAAAGACCAGAGCTCTTTCCAGTGGGAAGGACGAAGAGGAGGGTTAAAGGAAGGTGCTGGTGAAGATACTCGCATGCATATGTTTCGATAAAGACGTGGAGAGAGACGAGACCATGGCTTGGAGGGTACCAAAGCAGAAAGGAAAGGAGAGATGTCTACTGTAGATCCAGTCCTAGGAGAAAGCAAAGAAAAGAGAGTCTGTACCCATTGGACAGGTAACGACGCTCTGAGGAGGAAGGGCTGTAAGAGTAAGGATTGGCTATCAATTCTACGAGAAAACTTGCGAACAATGCGTGGATAATTGGTAAGGCCACCAGGGAGACGGCGCTCCAGAACGTCAAGCTCTTGATTCACCTCAAAAGCATCACTGACTCGGAGAGCACGCCAGGAGCGAGGGAAAGCTGGAGAGCCAGAAGCAACAAAACAAGCAGAAGAAAGCGGAAACTCAAGACAAGTGGGAAGATTCACTGCAATCTTTTCAAAGGAGTGTGGCAATCGGTCTATTGCACTAAAGATCGAGTGGAATGCACTACTCAGAGAACAATAGACAGAAGGACGAAGATCGGGAAACAAAAGACAATGGAGAGGATCCAATGAAGGGGCAGCCACTTGCAGAAGATATGAGAACCACGGAAGAACTAAACCAGGAGAACGAGGGGACAAACAAAAAGGAACAAGCCAACGCAATTGGAGAGCACTTTGTTGGATACTGGGATCCAAGACACCTAATCCACCATGGCTAGTCCGAGAGCATAAAGTAGCAAGCTTTATGGGAGGGAACATGTGGTGCTGGAGGAAACGACCCATAAGTGACCGTACCTTCTGGAAGAACACAGAGGGAAGAGACACTACACGAAGAACATGCCAAAGAGTCGAGAGAACAAGAGTGTTGAGCACTGTTGCACGGCCACGAACAGACAAAGAACGAGAAAGATGTATATTGCAGGTGGCTTCTATCTTTGACAAAAGGGACGTGCAAAAGACATCTCTCTGTGGTAGAGAAGTCATCAAGGGAAACCCAAGATGCTTAAGAGGTTCTGGTGAATGACGGTCATGCCAGTCTGTGATATTGTACTGCTGAAGGATTGGAGTCCATAAGGGCTGGGAAGCACCCTAAAGAGAAAAGGCTTGTGTTTTGTACATATTAATGCGAGCATTGGATGCTGCAGAGTTCGCATTAAGATGCTCTTGTAAGCGATGTAAATGAGCATGGTTGGGTAGAAAGACTAAGAGATCGTCTGCATAGGCTAGAGACTTGAGAGCAGGAGGCGGAGAGATATTTGGGTGTAGAGGAGAGAGACCCTTGAATGTCGTATCATGGAGCAAACGACGCAACAGAGGCTCAAAAGCAAGATTGAACAGCACAGAGAGAGAGGATCTCCCTGGCGAAGACCACGAGATTGGGTGAGTGAACGAGAGATATGCCCATTCACATTGACCTGTATCTGTGTAGAAAAGAAGAGATTACATATGCTATTCACCAGAGAAAGAGGAAACCTGAAGTGTAGCATAACCTTCTTAAGGTACTCTGGATGAACTCTGTCATAGGCCTTTTCTTGATCCAACAAGAGACCCACAGCAGAAGAGTTTCTATTTAGCCTGCTCCATGGCAATCTTTGTGAGCATGCCATTGTCAGCAATGAACCTTCCTCGCACAAAACCTGTCTGGTAAGGCGAAACAAGGCTACTGGCAGCATGGATCAAGCGAGCGTTCAGAAGACGAGTGAATACTTTGGCATCTGTGTTGATCAAGGCAATGGGCCTCCAGTTCTTTAGAGAGGTCAGATCCCCTTTCTTTGGCAGAAGTGTCAAACACGTCGATTGCCAGGAAGGAGGGAATATACCAAGTGT
>JALLLS010000101.1:0-110952 GCA_025094145.1 Spinellus fusiger | reverse complement strand
GTAGTGCGACCACTCCTAGTCTTTGTATATGTCAATGAAGCATGCTTAAAGGTTGTCTTAGCCTTTTTCTTAATCTGAGTCTTGGCTGGCATCTTTGTTTTCTCTAAAGCTGTAAGAGACTTGTCTGTTCTGATTGGGGAGACTGTATCCAGTGTTAGTGTTATTGAGGTTTCTGCTCTATCTACGGCATCAGCAAAGTGCACCGTGTTATCATTAAAGACATATTCTTCCTCATCTTCTTTATTCCCTTCATGCTCTTTATCTTCTTCTAAGGCTTTCACCTCTCTCTTCCCTTCCAAGGCCTTTTCCTTCTTTTCCACTTCTTTTCCTTTATCTTGCTCTGTGAGGGGAGAGGTGGTGGTGGCAGGTGTGTTCTTAGTGAGCTCAATAGGCTCTGTGGTGGGTGCTGACTGCACAACCTTAGGACGCTTACGGCCCAAGTCATCTCTGTTTCTAGGACAATTGACTGCTACATGTCCTTCTTCTTGACACCCATAACACATCCGTTTAGGGCGAGTGGGGCACCGTTCTCTTGAATGGCCCTCTTTGTGGCAGTAGGAGCAGTGCTCGGGCATATCCAGCCACGTAGCAAAAAACGTACTTGAACCATCGTACTACTCTACTCTATGGCTCAATGGCTTAAAATTGACCGTTGGAGAGGCAGTACATGCCAGGAAAGCATACCCCTTCCTAGATACCACTCTCCATGTTCCTCCACATGTAGTCCTACTTCCAGAACCTTCCCATATGGTGTGAGGGATTCTAATAGTCCTGCACGCACACTCTCAGTATCATCAAAAGGAAGGTTTTTGAGGGAGAGCTTGGTAACTTTGCAGTCACCGGGGATAGCTGGGTAGGCCTTGAAGACACTACCTCCAATTTCCAAGCCACTACCTTCACAGGCAGCAACACAGTGCTCCTCAGACTGAAGGATGACCTCTACGATCGTCCGAGATCCTTCTTTATGGGTGGCCATGTTCAAGCCTATACCAATAGGGAATGCTTTACGGGCCTCCCTGTAAAATTGAGAGGATGTCACTTTGGTGTTGGTGACATCATAGAAAACACAAGGCTTCTTGCTGGAAGCCTGACGCCAGACTCGGGGTAATGAGGCTGGAGCCTTTGTAAGATTGTCCACTGGTGGTGTAAGAGGAACAGTCTTGTACTTGGCTGCTGCCAAGTAAGAACAAAAAGGTATTGCTTTACGCTGTTGTTTTGGTCCATGAGGTGTGTTGGGTGGGCTATGTGCACCACTTGGCGAGTCCGAATTTTTAGCGGGAAGAGCCATGCAGTCTCAATAGATGAATGTGAAATCAGGGCCATGGATTTACAGCATTGGATTGATCCTCCACACTCTACTATTATAGTATGAGTTATGTTCATGGTTCTATAGTTTAATGTGGATCCACAGTCATCAGCAGGCATAGTATTCACTATAGAATAATAGGCCTGGAAATAGTAGAGTTTATAATAATAGTCATAGTCATAGTAATTGTAAATAAATAAAAGGTCTATGCAATGGTAGCCTACATCTCTCTTTAACTATTTCTTAAAGTACTGAATGCATAGAATGGACAATAAATATAGGTCATCTATGTGTAATTAATTCACTTCTGCAATACCATATAAGAAATACCACAATTGAGTAGAGCAGGAGAAATGGATTTGTAAATAACACGGCTTATTATAAATTTCAATTGTTATCCATTATAGAATATTATAACACATAAAAGAGAAAAAGAAAGGGAGAAAGAGAAAACATAAAGTCATACCAAATTGTTCTAAAATAGATACAAGGAGGAATAAAGAAATAGCATACTATCAGGATATACATTCATTCCGAGGCAAATGGACACATGAAATGGACACTTTATATTCAGACAAAAGAATAGGTAAAGCGTAGATAGAGTAGTATGATTATCAGAGCATTGGTAATGTCCTATAATAGCATAATGATAAAGATGGCCTAGATTCTCAACAGTTAAAAGAGTGAAAAGAGTGAGGCAGAATATAGCTCTTGTCCCATTAATATTAAATGTGGCTATGGAGTAAAAATAACAGACAAAACAGATAGAATGCATTGGCCACTTGAGTAGCTGATTAGGGAAATAGAACCAAAATAGCATTAGCCAAGTCACCTCTAGTCAAGATTGAGTTCCCTTGGTACACAGCCCTGGAATTAATATATAACTTTTATCTGTACAAATAATAAAAATAGAATAATAAAGACAAAAACAAAAACAAAAACCAATGACATTGTCAAGTAGACCGATCACTTGTATAAGCAAAAGAACAAATACTATACATTGCCATTGCCCACTTTGATATTCTTGCTAGGATTTCTTCTTATATATATATATATTTATATATATAAAAGAAGAAGAAAAGAAAGAGCATATATGCTCATGAATCACTGACATCAACAAGAGAACACTCAAAGAGCACACATTCCGGTTCACTTGCCATTGCTATGATTGCAGTCAACAATGTTCTGTCTGTCCATAATAAGAAATTCCTAAGAAGAATATTAAAGTTCTATGTGGATAAGTCCTATTCCATTGCATAATGTAGGAAGATAGATACACAGTTAAATGGCATGGAGTGTATTTTATACATGTACATATATGTACATATATGTACATAGCTCTATATATGTACAAATACCTATCTATCCATCTATCTATAGGCATCTAGAATATAGAAATAAAGCAGGAATAAGATAACTCATGGAAAGCCAGATAGCTTTTATAATGAAATGAGTATACTAAACATACCAAAAGATACTTCTATTTTATAGTATTACCCCATCGACAGTTTACTACGGAGCACGTGAAGCTCCCGAGTTCTCCACATGAGTGAGCAGGTTAGAGTAGAACACGTCTGATGTTATAGTGGGCGTTGATATGATTAGCAGTGTCTAGGGATGAACAGAAGTATAAGAGAGAGCCTGCTCCTCACATGTTTATTATTCAACAAGTGATATAGGGTCTCTACATCACCAACTATAGCCATTCTTCCTGTAGATATTTATCTGCTTGTACTGTGGAGGGAGCTGTTCTTTTTATAGACCCTATATATAGATACAAGACAGATGATCCCATAGGAAATTCACCAGTAGATCCTTTGCACTTACTACCCACTTTATATGCCATATTTTCATAATTGAAGAAGGATCATTCACTTGTATTCTATAAATCACATGACTCTATTTTGTACTATTGCTCTTAAGTTCTCTTTACTTCTTTTTTAATAGCTTATAATTTTCTTACCCATCGTCAATGCGGCGATTCAAACCCAGGAACCAGGTGTGTTGCTATGACGACCAAAGGAAGTAGTACCACAAATGCTTCTAAAACTGCCTAGACCATGCCTCAGTAGACGAATGGCTCGTATCTTCAGAATAGACAGTACCAACATGCTACTTTATTAAAGCAGCCCCACAATTCCACTGATGAGAGGTTTCTTTTTCTTTCATTGTATACCATGCTTAAGCGATAAAGAAGAAGGAAACAGTCATTCTATTCTTCATTCTACCACAACCAATCCAGTCACACAGGGATGGAGGTGTCTACTTGAAACTAATGGATTGCCTTGTAGGACATCATAGAACATTCAACACTTTCTACTGGTTGTTTTCATCATAAGCCAAAAAAGGACAAAAGAAAAATAATGTCCATAGTGTATTCATAGGAATAGATCCACTCAACACGTCGTTCTTGAAGGGTCTAAAAAGAGAATAGAGCAATCTCATAGTATACAAGTACCGAGATCAGCGTGTTAATATTCTTATGGAAGGATAAAATTCTTTAAGCAGACATGTACTCCTTTAATGTTGCTTTTTCAACCACTAATTGGAAGGGAGAAAATCCACTCTTTCACTTTGGCTTGGAAGTGATTGAAGAATCACAACTTTAAACACTTCATTTACAGGCCATACTTGGTTTACATGTATCGTCTATGCGTGTCACCTACCATTCAAGTACACATGTAGACATTTGTATAACAAAACAGAATTCTATCCTTCAATGCTGTCATTCTAAAAGAGAATCCCCCTTCACAGCCTCCTCCTCACTCTTCTCCCTTTTTATTCTATTTTATTTTTACACATTGTACTATTTTACTATTCTTTTTCTTTCTTTATCTCCAACTGCTCTTCTCATTTATAGTCATGCCAATGCTACACTTCCAACCCCCCCTTTGTGAGCCTGTGTGTACGAATGCACCTGTCGTGCTTGCCACAGTAACACCCACAGCAACTGTCGCTCCTAAAATGCCTCTTCATACTCTAGAGCCTATTTCAGAAAGAAAAGTAGACAGTGAAAAAAAGCCCATTTCCCAATCCCACACCAAACCACAGACACTTTCTTCTACAGTAAAAAATACCCTGCCTATAGGACTCTCTCGAGAAGATCCCTCCACAGCTCCAATGCCCCATCTAACCTCCAATTCCTCCAATCCACCCGCACTTGCACCCATACCCGCACCCATATCTGCACCCGCACCCCTTCATAGGTCATTCAAGAAAACAAACAAAATAGCCACCCACATCCCACCCAAACAGCATCCATTGACTCAACGTTCTGCACTCCAGTCCGAAATACAACATCAGCTGAACCGACTTCGTTATTTCCACACCCGCCCACCCGTCTATATCGCCCACCCGTCTTTTGAACTTGAGGATTTTAAACTGCTAGATACATTAGGTAATTAGAGGCAATCTTTATCAGCAAAACATCATAAGTAAAACATCATTGGATGCATCTGTAACACTTATTCAAACATGGCGGATGATTCCAGGCACGGGTACATTTGGCAGAGTCTATTTAACAAAACTCAATGAAACAAACAAGTTTTATGCTATGAAGGTTTTGAAGAAAAGTGAAGTGATCAGATTAAAGCAATTAGAACATGTCATGTTTGAGAAGAATATTCTTGCTTCTGTGCGGTTTCCATTTGTTGTGGACCTGTAAGTCGTGTGAGGATTCTTATGGATAGAGCACCCTTGATTGACTTTCTATTTCAGATTCTGTGTGTACCAAGACAATGCCAATCTGTACATGTTACTGGAATATGTTGTGGGTGGTGAATTGTTCACTCATTTACGCAAGGCAGGGAGATTCACAAATGATATGACACGCTTCTATGCATCAGAAATTGTCCTTGCCATTGAATACTTACACTCTAAAAACATCATCTACCGTGACCTAAAGCCCGAGAATCTACTGGTGGATCATCAGGGACATATCAAAATGACAGACTTTGGATTCGCTAAAACGGTGGAAGAACAGTAAGTCAACTAGTATACATTCTTCTATTCTACTTTTATAAAGACATTGACTGACGAGATACATACACTAGTACTTGGACATGGACATTGTGTGGTACTCCAGAATACCTTGCACCTGAAATCATTCAGGGCAAAGGTCATGATAAAGCAGTAGATTGGTGGGCACTTGGGATTCTTATCTTTGAAATGTTGGCAGGGTAAAACAAAAACAAAAAACAAAGCAATAGAATTTACATTCTAGGCTTAGAATACTCATAGTAGTGTATTGGTATAGATACCCCCCCTTCTTTGGTGAGAATTCATTTGAGATCTATGAAAAGATATTAGCCAACAAGGTGCAATACCCAAGCCATTTTGATCTACTAGCAAAAGACCTATTGAAACGATTTCTTATCAGTGATCGGAATAAGCGACTTGGTAATTTACAGGTAAAGCCATGCTCTAGAGATCGCTCTCTAGTGAGCTGCACATCAACAACAGAACTTATTCTATTTAGTCTGGGTCTGAAGATATCAAACGACACAAATGGTTTCGAGGTGTTGACTGGATTGGATTACTGGAAAAAAACGTGCAGGTAAGAACAGTCAAAAAAAGAGGGAAGGACTTATAGTGGTGGATCTATAGGCACCCATTATTCCTAATTACCACCATCCAGGAGACACGAGTAATTTTGAGAAATACCTTGAGCTTAAAGAAGACCCCAAGACCAACAAAGAAGATCAGTACAAAGACCTGTTTCTTGATTTCTAATCCATGCCTTTGTAGTGCAATAACCAGTATCAAACCACTACTCTTACTGCTTGCTCCCCTTCCATTCCTTTTCTATTTCTTATATATATATAGCTACCCACTCTACTCCTGCCATTTACTCCCAATAATGGATAATAAAATACCATACAACTCTCTATTAGCCTATCAACAGCACAAGAAGAGTAAAACAATAGTCTTCCTAACACTCCTATTTCTCGGTAGGACTGTAGCCTTACTGGATAGCAACCTGTTTTTATTAAGGAAGAATATCCGCTGAATTGTATCTGTCAAAAAAAAAGGAAAAGGAAAATCAGGTGGGACAAGTCACTACACTAAGCAACAAAAATAAAGTCGTGTCTCCATGACCCAAGAACTCCTATAGTTCTTTTTTTTGTAATGTCACTTGGTGATGGTGTTCTTCTTCTCTGTATTCAACTACTCCTTCTGACTGTGGGTGCACAACAAGCCACAAAGCTCCTGTTCAAGGGCTACTCACCACCCACAGTGTTCTCCTTTGGCGCCACGTTCTATGGTCCTCAGTCAATGTTTGCCTTGACGATGAGTTGCTCATGTACACTGTTCTTGCTTGTATTCTCAGAAATAAGTCATTTGTTTGATAAAAAGTAGGTGAATTCCAGTAGACACATGACAAAAGATAAAGATAAAGATATATAAAAAGACTCAATACACGTCTTGTTATCAGAACACGGTGGTATTATTGGCAGTGGAATCTTAATATACTCTTACTCCTGGTCATACTGGTCCTGCCTTGGTATCAGATGTATTCTATCCTGAAGTATTCTCGAGGTATTTCAATAAAGAATAAAAGACGTATATATATATATAAATATATAAATATATAAAAGTAAAATAAGGGAATCTACTCCATTTTCCTACAATGAAAAGGAGGGTGGATGAATAAGTCATTTTACTCTGTTGTGTTCTATTTCATTATCAGGCTGGCGATCAAGATCAGCCATGTATGGTGCTACACTGACATTTCTAGCCTATATTTACTTGCTGATCCAATTCTCATTTCTAAATGGTAAGAAATTATCCACACAGAAACAGTAGTGAGTTCATTCCTCTTGCTAGAAAGTACAAAAGAGTATACTTGGGTGGAGGCGAGTATCTTTCGTGTGAGTACGATTGGGATTACTTTGATTGCTGCCTTGTCTGGATTTGGTGTAGTCCATACACCCTATGTTACATGGACAGCCTTTACAAAGTAAGAGATATATCATTAGAACAAGTCAGTTAGGTCCATGAATGAATGAATGGAAGAAAGAGAGAAAGAAAGAAAGAAAGAGAAGGAAAGAGAGAGAGAGAGAATAGAAGCACTACTACCCCTACCCATACACATAAACACAGTGAATAAACTTGTGTACAGGAAAATAAGCGAAAAAGATTACAACAGTGCAGAGCATGCTTATGAACAGACAAGGAAGATACTCCATGACAAAGGCCTTCAATTGAAAAGGTTAAAAAGTCAATTACTCAAAGATCAAGTGTCAGAGGTAGACAAAGAAGTGTCAGAGGTAGACGCATAGGGAAGACTAAGTTGGGGTGTGTACAGGTGCCTTCTAATAGAGTGAGCCATTGGATATCTTCATGGATGAATTCATCTGATACTCAGGGTAAACAAATACAGGTGTATGTGTAGCAGTACATTTTATTCAGTCTGCTATTGTTTTAGAGCATGAACTGCTAGAAACCGAGATATCTCAGTTAGAGGGCTTGTGTGCCACTATGAAGTTAAATGTAGATGAGCTTGCAAGAGTTAGAGTAAGTGAATTGCCTATGAATAAACTGTCTTTCCGTCCGTCTTTATTCATTCTTATCTTGTTGAAAGGCCAAAAGTCAATTCTCTCAAACATGGCGTGGTCAATGCTGGAATTTAGTGGGCATTGTTTTTACGGGATACTGTATTTACAGACTTATCATGGTATTGTTATTATCATGATGTAGTCTTTGTTTAATCATTCTTTCATTGACAAGACATCCTTCAATGTTCTTACCCAGAAATTAGGGTCGAGTGATCCTATTACTGATATGCTATCTTTGATGATTAGTCATGTTGACGGAAGAGAATCTCAGATTGACACTTTCTTCTGGTCTCAACAGCTCAGTTTCTGGTTTGCTGGTATTATTGTCTTTGGATCTGTGCGTGGATTTATAACACTTGTCACCAGAGTAAGTACCATTGATCTACAACAGTACAACTCAACAGAAATTAATTTAGCTTATACGCTCATGGTCACATACAATGTCACTTTCTATCAGTAGTAGCTCTCTACTCTGTGCAGCCCATATGATGGGGATTTACTTTCTAAGTTCTGTACTAATGATGCAGACCAGTTTACCATTAGAGTATCGGCAAGTAGATGAGAGAAAGTGGACTTCTTATGGAATAACATCTTGTCTTTTTATTTCTTTCTATTCAATCTATTAGATACTTGGTCTCTTCCTCTCTTGGTCCTATTGAAGTGGACTATTTCCGTCGATGGTCTGATGTTACTTCTATTCTATCTTCTGTAGTAACAGCTCTGATATTGTTTTTTATTCATCAGACAAATGATGCCCATAGTCTTTCCTCTGATTTCTCTGATACTCATCTTTTAGCAGCTGAAAAAGGACAGAGTGATTTTGAATTGAAGCATTTGAACTGAGTATAATAATGGTGTTCATTACACTTTATTCATCCTATTTATTGTAAAATATCTACACTGTTGGGTAATGTGAATTGCTCTTCTATTGCTCTCTCTATAGGCTAAAGTGGATAGTTAACACTTTAGCCTGTATTTATATTATAAAAAGAGGTATAATACACTTTACTGCCAATAAATGAGGTTCAAGTTCAAATTCCAGGGTCTTCTATACCTATTCCCATAGCTATAAGCATTTCTTATTAAGCATAAATAAATTGTTATTATTGTTATTATTGTTATTATTGTTATGACTATAATCATCAACTCACTTTATCTACACTATCCTTTCTTTTCTTCTTTGTCTTCGTCTTAGCAGAAACCTCTATCGTCAGGCCTTATAAAAACTTAATAAAGCCTACGTCACTCCACAACTGAGTCTCAATCACCACGACTCATTTCTTCTCTCAACCTTTTTTTTTTTGACAGACTGCTTACTCAATTTCCGTAGTGTGGACTGTCATTTTTTTTCCCTTTTCGTCTGCAGCCCTTTTCTCTTTCTTTCTCTCTCTTTCTCTCTCTTTCTCTCTCTTGACACAAACATACCCATTTACACGACTCTTCTCCCTCTTATACATATACATATTTATATTTTCAAGAGTCGTTTGTCATCATGGCAGAGAATATTGCCAAAGCTAATCAGTATCAATATGCTGCCAACTCCAGTCTTGTACTTCAGGCAGATCGTAAGGGATTGCCACGCAGAGATCAAGAACCCACAGGTGAACCAGAAACACTCTGGGGACGTATTGATACCAAGGAGTTTGGTTCACGCGTAGAAAGAGAAACCCCCAAAGATATTGAGGAAAAGAAGAAGAAGGCTGCGGAACGTGCTGAAGAAGTAGCAGAGAAGAGGAGAAGAAAGAAGGAGGAGAGTGCCATTAGTAAGGCGTATGGCTATTCTTCTGTTCTCTCAGCAACCGAGGATTGGGAAGGTCTCAATTATAAACCACGGACAAAAGAGACACGAGAAGCCTATGAACATATCCTGTCGTTTGTTTATGAACATCTCGGGGATCAGGCACGAGATATTATTCGTAGTGCTGCTGATGATGTTTTGGAGACCCTCAAGACAGACACATTGAAGGATTTTGATAAGAAGCGTGAAATCGAGTCTGTGATTGGATCTATTCAGTCTGAACGGTTTGCACAACTCGTAAATCTGTCCAAGAAGATTACAGATTACAGTGCAGAGGGAGATGCTATGGAAGTCGATGAACATGGACAGAAACTAGGCGAGATTGATGATGAGTTGGGAGTGGCTGTTGTGTTTGATGATGATGAAGAGGAAGAAGATGAAGACAATCAGTATGAAGTCAGAGATGATGATCAGGAGGAGGAAGACCATTATGACGAGACACAAGTCACCACTGTCCTCTCTTCTGGAAGACGACGACGCGAAGAGGAGGAGGAGGAGGAGGAAGACGCGAAGAAGGATGAGGAGGATGGCTTCAAAACAGTCCTTCCTGGTGCAGAGAGTAAGAAAAAGCGCAGTAGCACAACAAAGAGATCTTTGGATCATGTCACTCCCTATGACATTGATGCCTTTTGGCTCCAGCGTCAAGTAGCCACCTACTATTCTGATCCTTACACTGCTCAGGAAAAGACAACCAAGGCATTCGACATTCTTGGATCCCCTGATATTAACATTCGTGATTGTGAAAATGAACTGATGGGATTGTTTGACTATGACAAATTCGATCTTGTTCGTATTCTCATCAAGAACCGCGATCTCATCTATTGGTGTACACGTCTTGCAAGAGTAGAAGGAGCTGAAAAGACAGCCTTGGAATCAGAACTAGAACAAAAGGGACTGTCATGGATCTTGCGTGAATTGAGTGGAGACCGTCAGCGTCGTGGAGAGGCCTTGGTGAGAAAGGGTGTAGTTGAGAATGCCATGGAAATCGATACAAAGCCCAAAGACCATCGTAGTCGTGGCCAAGTACCCACCACCACCACATTAACACCAGGCACTACCTTGGCTCCTCGTCATCTTTTGGATCTGGAAGCATTGGCCTTTGAACAAGGATCCCACCTCATGTCCAATAAAAAGGTCAAACTACCTGATGGCTCCTTCAAGCGTGCTAAAAAGGGCTATGAGGAAATTCATGTTCCTGCTCCTAAACCCCATGCTTTTGCTGCTGATGAGAAACTGGTGTCCATAAAGTCCATGCCAAAATGGACACATGAGGCATTTGCAGGTGCCGAGAGTCTGAATCGTGTTCAGAGCAAACTTTATCCTACTGCCTTTGGGAGTGATGAGAATGTTCTGCTGTGTGCTCCAACAGGTGCAGGCAAAACTAATGTTGCCATGTTGACGATTCTTCATGAACTGGATAGAAACCGTGATCCTGAGACAAATGTCATTGATTTGGATGCCTTTAAGATTGTTTATATTGCTCCTATGAAGGCCTTGGTAGCAGAAATGGTGGGCAATTTCAGTAGACGTCTGAAGCCCTACAATGTCCAAGTGGCCGAATTGACGGGTGATCGACAGCTAACAAAGCAGCAGATTGCAGAGACCCAGATTATTGTCACAACACCAGAAAAGTGGGATGTTATTACTCGTAAAGCCACTGACCGTAGTTACACTGCCCTTGTCAGACTCATTATTATTGATGAAATTCACTTGTTGCATGATGATCGTGGTCCTGTGCTTGAAAGTATTGTCTCTCGTACCATCCGCACAATGGAACAAACACAAGAACTTGTACGTTTAGTGGGATTATCAGCCACACTTCCAAACTATGCAGATGTTGCTGCCTTTTTACGTGTGGATCCCAAGTCAGGTCTCTTCTTCTTTGATAGTACCTTCCGTCCTTGTCCATTAAAACAGCAGTTCATTGGTGTCACGGAGAAAAAGGCCATTAAAAGATTCCAAGTGATGAATGAAGTCTGTTATGAAAAGGCCATTGAACAACTCGAACAGCGTGAAGAAAACCAGGTACTTGTGTTTGTTCATTCACGTAAAGAAACAGCAAAGACAGCAAGAACAATGCGTGATCTTGCTATTGAAAAGGAGACCATTGGACGCTTCTTAAAGCAGGACTCTGCTAGTCGTGAAATTCTGCAATCAGAAGCTGCTACTGTCAAGGATGCTAATCTACAAGACCTTTTGCCCTATGGCTTTGCTATCCATCATGCTGGCATGACGCGTGCTGACCGTACTTTAGTAGAAGAACTGTTTGCCGATGGTCATATCAAGGTCCTTTGTTCTACAGCTACACTGGCTTGGGGTGTCAATTTACCAGCCCACGCTGTCATTATTAAAGGCACTCAGATCTACTCACCTGAAAAGGGTCGCTGGATCGAGCTGTCCCCTCAGGATGTGTTGCAGATGTTGGGTCGTGCAGGTCGTCCACAATTCGATACTTATGGTGAAGGTATTATTATCACTGCTCATGCTGAACTCCAGTACTATCTATCTCTTCTCAACACTCAACTTCCCATCGAATCCCAGTTTATTGCTCGATTGTCTGATAATTTGAATGCAGAGATTATGTTGGATAGCATTCGTAACAGAGATGAAGCTGTGCAATGGCTAGGCTATACCTACCTGTACGTTCGTATGCTGAGAAACCCTACACTCTACAACATATCAGAAGAAGAGATTGCTGAAGATCCCTACTTGGAACAAAAGCGTGTGGACTTGATCCATTCAGCTGCTGTTGTACTTGACAAGTGTAATCTCATCAAGTATGATAAAAAGTCGGGTCGTTTCCAAATGACTGAATTGGGTCGTATTGCCTCTCACTTTTATGTGACACATCACTCTATGGCTACTTACAACCAGCACTTGAAGCCAATGATGAGTCATATTGAACTCTTCAGAGTATTTGCTCTCTCTGATGAGTTCAAGTACATTCCTATCCGTGAAGAAGAGAAACTTGAACTTTCTAAACTACTTGAGCGTGTGCCAATTCCTGTCAAGGAGAGTCTGGAAGAACCAACTGCCAAAATCAACGTCCTCTTACAATCCTACATTTCTCAACTTAAACTGGATGGATTTGCTCTTGTATCTGACATGGTGTTCGTCACCCAGAGTGCAGGTCGTATTCTGCGGGCTATTTTTGAGATTTGTCTGAAACGTGGCTGGGCACAGCTCACTAAAAAAGCATTGGATCTCTGTAAGATGGTAGAAAAGCGCTCTTGGTTGTCCATGTCTCCTTTACGCCAATTCAAAGCCATGCCTTTTGATATTGTTAAGCGTCTTGAAAGAAAAGAGTTTCCTTGGGAGCGCTACTTTGATCTTAACCCTCAGGAACTGGGTGAACTTGTAGGTCAACCCAAGGCAGGCCGTCAATTGCACAAATTCATTCACCAATTCCCTCGTCTTGATATTCAAGCGCATGTTCAGCCTGTCACTCGCTCTTTACTAAAGATAGAGTTGACTATCACTCCTGATTTCCAGTGGGATGAGAAGGTCCATGATACATCAGAGGCATTTTGGATTCTAGTAGAGGATGTCGATGGAGAGACCATTCTTCACCATGATTACTTTATTCTCAAACAACGCTATGCTGAAGAAGAACACTTGGTGTCTTTCACTGTGCCATTGTATGAACCCCTGCCACCCAACTACTTTGTTACTGTGGTAGCAGATCGTTGGTTACATGCAGAAACTAAACTGCCAGTGTCCTTTAAGCACTTGATTTTGCCTGAGAAGTACACACCCCACACAGAATTGCACGATCTTCAACCATTGCCAGTGTCTGCCCTGCGCAATCCTATCTATGAAAATGTCTATTCTGGCTGGATCAAGCACTTTAATCCTATCCAAACTCAATCCTTCAATGCACTTTATACTACAGATGACAATGCCTTTATTGGTGCTCCTACTGGTAGTGGCAAGACTGTGTGTGCAGAGTTTGCTATTCTCCGTATGTGGCAGCAGGATAAGAATGGACGCTGCATTTATGTAGCACCCTTCCAGGAACTAGTGGATCAACGTGTTGCTGACTGGAATAACAAGTTCAGCAAGATTGAAGGTGGAAAAGAAGTTGTTGCATTGACAGGTGAAACTAGTGCAGATCTTAAGCTATTAGAGCGTGGTGACATTGTTGCATGTACACCTAATCAGTGGGATGTTGTTTCTCGTCGCTGGAAACAGAGAAAGAATGTACAGAATGTCAGTCTGTTCATTGCAGATGAGTTGCACTTGATTGGTGGTGACATTGGACCCACTTATGAAGTGATTGTCTCTCGTATGCGTTATATTGCTTCTCAGACTCAAAAGGCCATTCGTATTGTTGTACTGAGTACTTCCCTTGCCAATGCAAAGGATTTGGGTGAATGGATTGGCGCACCTTCTCAAGCCGTCTTTAACTTCCATCCTTCTGTAAGACCTGTGCCCTTGGAGATCCACATTCAGAGCTATAACATCCCTCATTTTGCCTCTTTAATGCTGGCCATGGCAAAACCTACATATATTGCTATTACTTCACACTCTGCTGATAAGCCTGTGATTGTATTTGTGCCCTCAAGAAAGCAGTGTAAATTAACCGCCGTAGACATTATTACCTACTGTATTGGTGATGATACACCTAACCGCTTCTTGCACTGTAAACTGGAAGAGATCCAAACCATCTTGGATCGTGTGCAAGACAAAACATTGGTAGAGACACTTGAGCATGGTATCGGCTTCTACCACGAAGCATTGTCAAAGCAAGACAAGCTGATTGTAGAGCAACTATATACTTCGGGTGCTATCCAAGTAGTCATTGCATCGCGCGATACTTGCTGGGCATTATCACTTCATTCTCATATGGTGATTGTGATGGGTACTCAATACTTTGAAGGTAAAGAGCATCGTTATGCAGATTATCCCATTACAGATGTACTCCAAATGATTGGACGTGCCTGTCGCCCTCGCCATGATGACACTGGCAAGTGTGTTCTCATGTGCCAAGCCAACAAGAAAGAGTTCTACAAACGATTCTTGTATGAAGCATTACCTGTTGAATCTCATTTGGATCAATTCATACACGACCACTTTAACGCAGAGATTGTCACCAAGACCATTGAAAACAAGCAGGATGCTGTGGATTACCTTACATGGACCTTCCTTTACCGTCGTATGGCCCACAATCCTAACTACTATGGCTTACAAGGCACAAGCCATCGTCATTTATCTGACCATCTTTCTGAGTTGGTTGAGAATACACTGAACGATCTACAGGAGACTAAATGTATTACTGTGGAAGATGAGATGGATGTGAGCCCACTTAACTTGGGCATGATTGCAGCCTACTACAATATCAACTACACCACTGTGGACATGTTCAGTGTCAGCTTGAAGAACACCACTAAGCTGAGAGGTTTATTAGAGATTGTTGCCTCTGCTACTGAATTTGATAGTATTCCTATTCGCCATCATGAAGATTCTATTCTTAAGCGACTGTACGAACGCCTGCCTGTCAGACTTGCTACTCCCAAGTTCAACACCCCTCGTATCAAAACAAACATTCTTTTGCAAGCACACTTCTCTCGCATGCAATTACCACCAGATCTTCAGTCTGACCAAGCTGTTGTTCTTGGACGCATCATTCCCCTGCTACAGGCATGTGTTGATGTGATTTCGTCTAATGGCTGGCTGTCTCCTGCTTTGGCCTCTATGGAGCTATCTCAAATGAGTGTCCAGGCCATGTGGGATCGTGACTCACCCCTCAAACAAGTACCCCACTTCACTAGCGATGTCATTCAGCGATGTGAGAAGAAAGAAGTAGCCTCTGTCTTTGATATTATGGAACTCGAGGATGATGTTAGAAATGAGGTGCTTCAGATGAACCAACAGAAGCTGAGCGAAGTAGCACACTTTGTGAACCGTTACCCCAACATTGAACTTGGATTTGAGGTGGCAGACATGGACTCCATTACTTCTGGTAGTGTTGTGAATGTGAAGGTTCAATTGGAGCGTGAATCAGAAGAAGAAGAGGAGGTAGGACCTGTGGTGGCACCCTTCTTCTCTCAAAAGAAGGACGAAGGATGGTGGATTGTGGTGGGTGATCCTGAAAGCAAGACTCTCTTGGCTATTAAGCGTGTCACTTTGCAGCAGAAACTGACAGTGAAGCTGGACTTTGTTGCACCTAAGGCAGGCCATCATCACCTTAGAATCTATTTGATGTCAGACAGTTACAATGGCTGTGATCAAGAACTTGAACTTGAATTAGATGTGGCAGATGGAGAAGATAGTGATGAAGATATGAGTGAAGAAGAGTAAATGGCTGCGTTTCTTTTCTCCTTTCTCTTTTGACGCCCTAAATTACAACTTTAACGCCCAATGTCACATAAATACATAACTCAACATGAATCCTACACTACGATGCAATTGAAATCAACTTGTGTTTTATTAAACATAAGATTTGTTAAAATAAAAAATAAAAAACATTCAAGCAGCAGCACTGCATAAAAGATAGCTTGAAGATGATGATAGCCATCCCAGAAATAAAATGCCAGGTCTTTTATCTGTAAATGTCTTTGTAGAAATAGTAGTTATTCCAAACTACTATATGCTGTACTCTTCCAGATCTCAAACAAGTTCTCTTAGTTTAAAGATTACGTTTTATTATGGATGTTATTTTTTGCTATTTCTTACACTGTCCATACGAATTAATAATTAACTACTTGTCAATTTGAGCATAAATGAACAAGGAAATGTGCTATTATTAACAAAGGGAAACAATAGAAGAAAGTTGTAGACACTACCAAAGGCTATTCTTGAGGTAAAGAAGGTAATCAATGTCTTTATCTAGGCTGAAGCTCATTTTAATCCACAAGACACTCTTCTGTCATTAATAAGCAAAGACTCTTTTCAAGTCATTCTTAGGTGGTCTTCTACAAGTTCAATACTGTCTAGGGTGTAGTCTCTAGTGTTGTCTATATTCCAAGAACAATGTATACCATTTCCGAAAAGTAATGTCGCATTCACTTGTCACATTGCGTATATATTGTATTATAAATATTTATGAAACGCGACATTAGTTTTTGGAAGTAGTGTACAACGTCTATATTGGGCGCTATCTCCGCTTCAGGTTTGATTGCAGTTGGCGTGAAAAAACTAAGACCTGCTAAGAAGAGAAAAGCTGATGGATATATAAGCTCAGGAACTGTCACAGGCCACTACATCAGTTTCTTAAAAACGACTCTCGATGAAATGGACAAGCATTTGCATATGAAAGGTCATTATATAGTCATGGATAATGCACCCATTCACACGCACGAAAACATAAAGAAGTATATTGAGTATCGAGGATACAAATGTGTGTATCTTCCTACTTACTCTCCTGAGCTTAACCCAATAGAACAATTCTGGACAGTGGCAAAGAGTAAGGTTAAGCGCCATAGGTTTTTGCAGGAAGATACTTTATCAAAAAGAATTACAGAAGCCTGCAAAATTATGGAGAAAAGTCACTTCATAGGCTTTGTTTCGCATTCTTACAAGTGCTGGGATAAATGTCGAAACAAGGAGCCTATGTAATGGCATCGACAACCACATCAGAAGCCAATAACACAGCGATTAAGAAAAAGGTAAGCTACAATCAGATCAGCAACAAACAATTTTAACTTTATTATATATTTTTTTATGTAGGTCATACAGCATTGGCAAGTATTTTTAAGAGCACCAAGTGTAGGACACTTGAGAAAAGATGTAGGACACTTGAGATAGATGTAGGACACTTGTGATTATTCAGACAAGTAGAAAATAACGAGACTGAACAAAGATAATTTTTATTAAGTGAAGAGTGGTTCATTATTTATACTTTTTGTGGGTGCTTATCCTTCAGTGGCATTCTACCTTTTGGTAGTTAATGATTAGTCCATGGCATAGCTTATTGATAGATGCAACCGTATGGTTGGTGTAAATGATCTATCCTATGGTAGTTTACATAGGTGTAGCCTTATGGTTGGTGTAACTGTTCTACCTAATGGTATACTACATGTAGGAGCCTTATGGTTGGTTCATTGAATAAGCACACCATTATAGAGCCATCTATTATGTCTTCACTTTTAATTGCCTTTGATAGGTCTTATTTAATCCACTAAGGATTTATAGATGAAGGTAGCTCTTATTAAGTGTCTGATAGTAAATTGAGCTTAGAAGATTGATTTGTAGTTACAACCAATTGGTGAGATGATACAGAGATGTACTATGGTACTTGTGTGCACTCAAGCTTTCATAGAGTATTCTGAATGTCACAGCATACTACTCATGTTGACCAATTCATGAAGAATCTTTGGATTGAAGTTGGAACACGACAAGCAGCCCCCAACACCAGCCCCCACCTCATCCTCCTATGCCTCGACCTTCGACCCAACACCAACCCCCACCTCATCCTCCTATGCCTCGACCTTCGACCCACCACCTATCGCCATATGGACAGCGCCTTCCACAATATCTTCGCTGCCATTGACACTATGCCCCACAACTTTCTTTCTGCCGTTCCGAATATTCCAACATGTCTCACCCTTCCGCTGTCCTTTACATGCACCCCAGTCTCATCCTCCACCCTCTTCCCTCGTTCATGGCGCCACCTTCTGGTATCCGACGCCTTTATCACTGATACGGCATCAGAGTTACTGCGCAGACGGCTCCCGACAGAGATACTAAGATCGCCATACATCATACGCAAGTTTTTCCGGCAACTCGACACACACTCTCGTTTCCTATATCCTTTCCTTCTTCGCACCACTTTCCCTCCCGAGCAAATATACCACCTTCATCCAGATCTTCCCCCCGTCTCGGGTGACAGTGTGGATCCACTTCCTTTCCTGTCAAGTCTCGTCGCCCCTCTCTCATGGTCTCGTCTGTCTTCTCGCTCCTTCCGCCGCCTATGCTCCACCAAAACCCACCCTCTTCCCACCGATATGCCCTATATGCAATATTGAAGAGGATACATTGGAACATTTCCTCTTTCTATGCCCCATCAAGTTCTCGGTCTGGTCTTCGTGCTGGCTCACGCATTTCAACACTGCCCTGAAACTGCCCAGCCTTCGAGAGGCCTTCTTCTCACTTTCCCTGCCAAGTTCCTGCTCTCGCTCTCCCTCCGTCACCATCTTCAGCAGTTTCTTGCTCTCTATCTGGCGCCATCATTGGCTCAATGTTTTCCAGAACCAACCCTTCACCTCTTCTCTTGTTCTTTCCTCCGCCAATAGACTCTTACAGCAATTCACAGCTGAAATGGATATTGATCTTCCTTCAGCAAAGGCTCCGCTCTCTCCCCAAGCCCTAACATCATAAAACAGAAAAAAAGAATTCAAAATCTCAAAATCCAATAATTTAGGGAAAAAAAAAACTAGTGACTCTCTACAGCTACTTCGCATAGATTTTCATAATAAAATTGAGCTCAGGTTCCTTTATAAAAAAATCTTTGTAATGAAGCGGAAATTGAATATGTTGTACCTACACCCCAGGAGATTTTTCTGGCCTTTAAGCGGTGATACCTCCTTCCTTTTACGAGGGTCCCAAATTTTGCCCTTTTATGGGATTGTGTTTAAAAATCAAAGGTTTGCAAGTATCTGCAATAAAGGGCACTGTGGTTATCAACAGGACCACTAGAGAGATAAATGTATAGATATTGGGTCTCTAGCAGGGACAAAGAAATAGAGTATTAGATACAAAGGCTGGTCTAAGGAAATCAAAGAGGGTACATGAACAGGGACATAACACACAATTTGAGCACAATGAGTAACTAGGCAACTGTTCTTTAAGCAATTCTTCTCTTTCTAAAATGTTGTTGTAGTCTGCATTACTTTGGTAGTTATGATTAAGCAAATGACTTGTGAAGTTTCATATTGTTCTCTTCTGTTCGGATATTAATACCTGCTAATTACACTGTCTGTTTTTCTCCATATCTTCTACTCTATTTTGTTTGTCTTTGTCTGGCATATAAACCAACAGTTGTGATCTGGTGAGTGTTTGTGTATGTTTATTATGTCTGACATGTTATTCAGTTTCTATTGTATATTATTTTACTATAATAAACCCAGTGAATTCATTACAAAGGCAAGAAGGTGCCAATGCAAGGGTAATATGACATACATAGAGAGTACATTAATACATCTCGAACTAATTATTTTTACTATTATTTTATTATTGAAAAGGGATATTGGCACCTAGAAAGATTGGAGTATGATCCTGCCAAGCTGCCAGTTGTTGCTTATGGCACAGGAATAAAGGTAAAATATGAAGCCAAGTTTAAAGTTCATCGTGTTGGTTTGACAAGAATTTTATATCAATCACTGAAAGAGACAAAAGGATGGTGATCTTCTTGTGGTTGATGTTGATGAGTTCCTTACATCAAAGGTAAATGTGATTGACCTCTCACTCAATATAAAATGCTCTTTTAACAGTTACTCTGTTTTGTTTTCTTTTTTTGTTCTCAAGATCTGCCACACTTATAACACAAATAACCTCACCGAGGTATTCATAAACTTCAATAGTATCCACGCTTGCCAAAGTTGTGGAATTGTTTAGAACAGAGATGTGAATGCATCAAAGAATATCTATACAATTTCAGAAGAGTGTTTAAAGGGTCTCCATCGACCAGTTCCATTCTGTAGAAAAGAATAGATATTTGTATTCATATTATATTATATATCGCCACATCGAAAGTGGTTTCCTCTGGGATTCAGATATCTACAGGTAAATTATAATAATCTTTATTTAAAAACTAATATGAATACATCTTAATTTATTTTTGCTCCTTTTCAAATCGATTTGTTATTTTTAAACAATTGTATTTCGACTATTTCTTTTTATATCCTAAAGATCTCCTGATGTGTAATATCACTTAGTCAGAATAATAATCATAACAATAACACGAATAATAATAAATAAATAAATAAATAGTAAAAAAAATACTTCAAAAACTAAAGAAAGAGGATAAATGACTCAATACTGGTGTTTATATCAGATTTTTTATGTCTTATGTCTTGGTGTTGCTCTTTAAATCATCATGGACGATCATTGACTTAGATTCTTGTCATTGAAATATTCGGAGTATAAATACTATCTGTACTTTACTCTTATTTAGGTGTATTTATCTCATATAAATTGGCTTCACACCTAAATAATTTTGGGATAGAAAAGTAAATACACGGATAATAGAATAACACAGTTTCTATAATTGGCTAATGTGTTTAAAAAAGGGTATTTTCGCTGTCTACACACTACACACCAGGAGATTTTTGGGATATATAAAGAAATATACTGAGAATAAAATTTCAATATTCTTATGATTGGATGATGTGTTTTAAAATGCCTTTTCGATGTCTAAATGAGCTATTTCAAACTCTACTTGCCTGTTTAGGCAATCACTATTGACTTTGCAATTTAAATGCTATAGAATTGGCTATAAAGATAAGAAATAGAACAAGAATCACCCCAAAATGACAACTCAGTCACTACTATTCTTCTCTCAACATAATGTGTTATTCTTAAGCCCACAGTATTTGCAGTATAACACTGCTTGAAAAAGATTTATTATAGAACATACACTGAATTAACTCTAGTGGTCATTGTCCATAAAATAGAACCAAACTCACTTGTGTTGAGAACTGTATATTCATTCATTGACTCAATATCTATAATCACCTCAACTGTCTCATTTTAACTGGTATTAACAATAGTACTTAATGATAACAAGATATTATTTCTAATACTGTCTCTTAGGCTCAAGGCAGATAGAGTGTGAATTGTTTGATCTATGAATTTTGACTTGTGAGTCTTATGAATGGAGGCTAGTGTATATGTCACTAGAATAGAGAAAGAAAAGTGATTTGTTTTGATAATCCCGTCCTCTTGTTATTTCCCACACTGCACATACAACTTAACACCCAAGTACTCGTCAAGATGAGCATATCTGAGCAAGATAATGTGTTATTATTAACAAAGAGAAACAATAGAAGGAAGTTTTAGGCACTACCAAGGACTGTTCTGAAAGTAAAAAGGTAAGCAGTGTCTTCATCTGGGCTTGAGCTCATTGTATTCCACAAGACACTCATTGCAATCCACAAGACACTCATTGCATTGTTATTAGGCAGGTAAAGATTCCTTTCAAGTCAGTCTCAGGTGGTCTTCTATACTGTCTATACTATCAATACTATCTAGGGTATACTCCTGAGCATAGTTATCTATCCTCGAAGAACAAAGCACAAGGCTTTTAGGGTATAGATTCTATTTCTATGAAGGGAATGCACTAAGGCAGTAGCTATAGTACATACTATAGTATTATCTATAGTATTATAATAAACAGTTTTATCCATCAACACTATATTCTATTGATAATATAATTTGATATTGAGGTATTCTACAAAAGGAAACAATTATTTGGATATCCGCAGACCTTTTGATTTTAAACACAGTTCCATAAAAGGCAAGATATTTTTAGACGTGAAAGGAAGGGAATATTACCGCCTAAAAGCCAGAAAAATCTTTGGGTGTGTATGATAAAGCATTCGAATCACAGCGGCGATTAAAAAGTTAAAGCTTCTTTATTTGTATGGACTTTTTTTTTTTTTTGAAGGACAGAATAAGGCAAGTAAGTTATTATATGTTATGTACCGTGTTTCGCGTTTCTCCTTGTCTACATTTCGAACGTTTGCTGCTTATACAAGAAACATGTCAACTGTAAACCAGTATCTCGCTGACACAAAAACACCCATTTACCGCCTAGAGGCTCGTCCTTTCTTTGAGACCCTCACAGAGAGCGAAAAAAGATATGCCCACTTTATGTCCCGAGCAGCGTTTCATGGCACTCGTATTGCCATCACCCAGACTAACCCAGAGGCAGAAGAAATTTATGACTTGATACTGTCCATCTTCACAAACCAGCAAGAGGAACTAGTAGATTTAGAACAGCTGGCTGAAAAAAGGTAAATAAGCAACAGACAGTAACAAAGAGAACAATAAGAATAACAACAGTACAAAGTGGTGTGAGCCCAGAGTCATTTGATAGTCTCCTACAGTACTCTGCTCAATTCCTTGGAAATCTGAGCAACTACAAGTCTTTTGGTGATGAGAAATTCATTCCTAGAATACCAGTAGAAGACTTTGAGAAGGTGGTAAAGGCTACAGGCTCAGTAAAGATCCACCAACTGTTCATCAAGAAGCTTGAAGAAATCTACAGTGTGGAACCAGTCGCCAAGAACTTGATCGGATATCCTGAGAATGGAAATATCTCTGGCTACTACACCAAAAACATCACCAATGAAGATATCTGCTTGGTACAAAAATACCTCGAGAAGATCAACATTAGCTCATTGAATACAAGGTAAGCTTGAATCAACACTACTGTTTCTGTCGTAGCCAAGTCACTCATAGAAAATAAATAAATAAAAAAGACTCTTCAAAACATCCGAGGGCTACCAGATCCACATTGCATCCTCCAGTGGTCGTGTAGCACCCCAATTGCATACACTCGACAATGGAGTTACTCTGACTATTATCTACAATGACTTCCAAGCATCCATGGCTAAAATAGCAGAGAACATTAAGGGTGCCATTCGCTTTGTAGCCAACGACACCCAAAAGCATATGCTTGAGGCCTACCATGAATCATTCGTCACTGGCTCCATTGAGGCCCATATGGAATCCCAGCGTCATTGGCTCAAGGATATCAGTCCTCAAGTAGAGACAAACGTCGGGTTCATTGAAACCTATCGTGATCCTCATGGTGTCCGTGCCGAATGGGAGGGCTTTGTGGCCATGGTCAACAAAGAACAGACAAAGAAGTTCAACAATCTTGTCAACCAAGCTCCTCTCTTTGTCTCTCGTCTGCCATGGTCTTCTTTGTTCGAAAGAGAAACCCTTAACAAGCCCGACTTTACATCTCTTGAAGTGCTGTCTTTCGCTACATGTGGTATTCCCAGTGGTATCAATATCCCCAACTACTCCAACATTACTCAGGTCCTGGGATCCAAGAATGTGTCTCTTGGTAATGTTCTTTCAGCCCATAGTCCTACAGAGGTCTACCCTCTTATCCGAGAACAGGACCTTGAGTTGTACCGCAAGTACCAAGGAGTTTCATTTGAGGTTCAAGTGGGCACACACGAGTTGGGCCATGGCACTGGAAAGCTGTTTGAAGAAGATGGCGAAGGAAAGCTTAACTTTGTACAAAAAGATGTTATCCACCCCTTGACAGGATCTCCTATTCAATCATGGTACAAGCCTGGCCAGACATTCAACTCCATCTTTAAGAGCATTGCATCCAGTTATGAGGAATGCCGTGCAGAGTGCATTGCTCTGGCACTGAGTCCTTACCCTGATATTCTTAAGATCTTTAATCTCGAAGGTCAAGAAGCAGAAGATGTCCTTTATATTATGTACCTCAACATGGCTAGAGCAGGATTGGTGGCTTTGGAGTGTTATAACCCAGAATCCAAGCAGGTAGGTTGGAAGTTACAGGCTACCTTTTTTTTACAGCACAATGCTTAACCAGCCCACTTATTGACTCTTTCTTTCTGGTTGTGTAGTGGAACCAAGCACACATGCAAGCACGCTATGCTATTCTCAAAGTGATGCTGGAGGCTGGACAGTCCTTTGTGGAAATCAAGCCTGTGGCAACTCAGTCTGGAGAGAGCCTTGAAATCCATTTGGATCGCTCCAAGATTCAGTCTGTGGGTGCACCTGCTGTCAGAGAATTCTTGAATAAGCTGCAAATCTTCAAAGCAACTGCTGATGAAGTAGAAGGTACAAAGCTCTACATGCAGAATACAAGTGTATCCAGTGAATGGATACATGTACGTGATGTTGTTTTGAGTGTGAAGCAGCCACGTAAAGTATTTGTTCAAGGCAACACATTTATTGAGAATGGAGTGGCTGTATTTAAGGAATATGAGCCAACACCAGCTGGCATGATTCAAAGCTTTATTGAGCGTAGAGTCTAATCTTTCAATAGTTATATTGTTTATATAAATATGAAAGTAGGAGACTTCCTCTACATGTAAAAATTCATATATAAAATGTATTGTTTATTTTTAATAAAATAAAATAAAAATAAATAAGCTCACTTTAATATAGAAGAGTTGTATTTATTGTATCAGGCATTAGCTTATACACCAGGAGATCTTTAGGATATAAAAAGAAATAGTCGAAATAAAATTGTTTAAGAAATGACAAGTCGATTTGAAAAGGAGCAAAAATAAATTAAGATGTGTCATTTCTTAAACAATTTTATTTCGACTATTTCCTTTTATATCCTAAAGATCTCCTGGTGTGTAGTTAACAACTCCCAATATGATTAATAAGAACAACCCATCCATAGACTCACTTTACTCTTATTCATTTGCTGTTTATCAATAACAGGTCCATTTTATGACACTGTTCCAACACTCACTATGAATTTTAATCTAACGGAGTATCCTTGGACTCAATAGAATAGGGAAGTTTTTTGATAATAGAAAGAATACAGTCCCATGTAATAGGTGACTAGACAAAAGATGACTTTAAGTAATGAAAATCAGCCAACTCTTAGACAAGAACATAAAGATAGTCCTATCAAAAGAAGAGAGCATGCTATGTTTATTAGAGGTCAAACCATAGGACAATAGAAAAGACATGTTACTTATCAAGAGATTTCTGACGATCTTGACATCCCAAAGAGCACAGTGGGCAGGATCGTTCTATTGTGTAAAAACAAAGGCATAACTCGACCACAAAATGCATACAGGAAGACCTGAAAAGGTTTCATCTACTTCAAAACTGGCTATCGTTTTTTCTATTCACAGAAATCCTATACAAACAATTGCATATCATTTGAGAAATATGAATGATGTAAAAACAAGGTTGTTTGGTCTGACGAATCCTGTTTGACAGTTATGGGCAATGATAAAGGGACTAGAGTGATTAAAAATAAAGACTCTGTTACAAAGCACTGAGCAATGTCTTTATAATAAAAATGTAGACAATCATCTAAAGAATAACTATTCCAAATCCCGTGTTATTCTATGAACATCTTATTATGAACATCTTTGACTGATAGATATGCCTTTAATTTTCAATAATAATAATAATAATTGATTTCTTGTTTAGTCACTTATTACTTGGGACTGTATATGCATGGTCTAATCTCCATGAATGTGGTAGATATCAGGTTATCATTGATGCCAGTGTTATTATACACATTAATAAGTACTCATATTAAGTTATTTATTTCATATATATAAATATATATTATATAAACTATTTCTTCTCTATTGATTCAAAGTTGAAAGTCTGTATATCACTTGTATTCATAATGTTATAGTACTGTGAATTATAGAAAAGAGTTCAAGTTTTAAATCATACAACTCTGTTTTTTTGTAATATACCCTTTTACTTGTTTGTTATAAATAATACATTCAACATATATTAGAGACTTCAAAATTATATAGAACATGGATAAGATCAACAGAATATCAATTAAATGTTTATTAGACAAAAGGTATTAGTACTTGGTACTGTTATCCTTTGTCTTTCTTACAGTCTTACCTCTCCAAAACATGCTTTCTATGAAGCTATCAATATTCTCCGTGAGTATTATTATTTTTGCTATTCAAGTATCAAGATAGTCTCCAAATACCCAAGATCACTTTGGGCAGTCATCTTCTTTCAAACTTCACGGTCCAAAATATCCCAAGGTGCTCGATTGGGTTCAGATCAAGGCTTTATGAGAGCCAGTCCCTTTATTGTGACCCTAGCCACTTCCATTCCTTCATCTTCTTGTCCCTTTAGCTAATAGCATTGTCCTTCTAAAGAACATGACCTATTTCTAGGTTTATTTCAGAAAGATGGGCTATCTCAGAAAGGTATCCCTCCTTCAATATGTCAATGTGTCTAGGGTCATTGATACCACCCTTTACTGGGCATAAAACCCCACTCCACCACCTCACCACTACTAAATTTCATGGTGGGCTTTACATTCTGGTGGCAATAATCTGGTAGAGAGAAGCTTTATTGATTGCTCAGTAGTGTTAGATGAGGTAGATATAATATGAAGAAAGATAAAGGTAATAGTAGAAGATAAAAAATCTTTTTGAACAATATTTTTAGTCGGAAAAAAATAAAAAATAAAAACAAACTTTTTTCTTACAACTCACTATAATATAAAAAGTCTCCTCATTTGAGGTTTTATATTCTTCTGTTTCTCCTTTATATTTATTTCTTCACTTGAGTATATAAAATGTTTCTATGTCTATCCTAAGTGTTCAGAAAGCTATCAAAAGGTGGCTAACATGCCCCATGTGTGAATAGCACCTACAACCAAAAAGAAAAAGAAAATATTTTGAATTGTAATATGAAAGTGAAATATATGCAAATTGAAAAAAAAAGAAAGATCACACCATATCTGAGAAAATAATGAAATGCTTCAAGGCAACTCACTTTGGCCTTTCGAAACAATGCATGTCTATCGTGCAGTTTTAATTATCACATCTACTAAAGGTTCCTTGTCAGGTCTATTTGCATTTACATCAGAGTAATTTCCCCATACTTGTTTTGGTGCAAATCTCCCTGCAATATACGCTGGTCTTGGTGTTTTGGTGCGCTTAGCCTTCTTCTTCTCATCTTCAGTTAGATTACGAATCTATATCAAAGAAAAAACATTGGTGAGCTCTCATGTGCAGATTTAAAATAAAATAAAGAAAAGTTCTTATATTACCTTGAGTGAATCCTTCATGAATATGTACGGCATAGAACCAAGAGTGCCATCGTATCTATGGTATTTTTTTTTATCAACACTCTTTCTTACATTGACATTACCTGTTTTTCTTAATATCTAAAGTTCTTTGACCATTGTCTCCATTTGGCTTCTGAATGATCACCACATTATCAGCCTCCTGAGTGACCTTGGCACTACCAAATACTGAGTTAACATCTAATTGCTCTCCAATATCTTTGCGTGGATGTACAACAAGTGTAATATGGACATCTTGTTGAGTAGAAAATCTTCTTATCTCCGCAATGGCTTCATCTTGCAGTTCCCACCGATCTAAGCTTGATCTGCCTTGCTGTGAAAGCATAAACTGGAGGTTATCCAAGATAATATGTCGGACATCATGGGTATTTACAGCATGACTGCACGCCTTCAATACGTCCTTGATGGCAGTACTGCTAAAGAATTTCAAGAAATACAGAGGCAACTAGTCCATAGCATGTAAATTTATACAGAATATCACTGCCAAAACAGTACCTGCTCAAATTTGTCTGCCCAAACATCAAGTTCCTCGGGTGTTTTGCTTAGGTCTTTCTCTGCGTACTGATAGAGCATCTTCTTTGCCAGTCGCTTGTTCAGAATCTCAAAAGATCCCCACAATGTAGGCACACCACTTTTACAATAATCTAAACTTAACTGACTGATAATTGTTGTTTTTCCTGAGCCTGTGGGACCTGTCAGAATGGTGAGTTCTCCTGGACGATGTCCTTTTAAGATGTTATTGAGTCCTGGAAGATCGGTAGATTGAACACCTCGTGTCTGATCAGGATTCAAGATTTCAGTATACACCTCCTCACGCAGATCATTAAAGTTCATGATCTGCTCATGTCTTATACGAGTGGCTTTCTGTAGCACGGGCTTTATGTCTTCTCCTGCCATCAGAGCAGCATGGGCAGTAAGAGATCCGCTTTTAGTGTTGTTTCTTGAACTGACAATCTCACAGCGTGCCTCTCCTAATTTTCCAGCAAATCTTTCTGCTGCCAGACGTCCGTTCACATCATCGTCCATCCACAAATAGATCTTGGAGAACCGCTCCAACAAAGAAAGAGTAGGCTGCTCTAATTGGTAGTTGGAGTTGGGCAGAGAGAAACTGGGCAACCCTGTGGCCTGGTAAGCTGCCATGGCATCCAATTCTTTTCTGGTAAGGATGGCAATGTCTGATTCCAATGTTGCTGTTTGGTATCCAAAAATACCAGACAAGGGTGTGAGTTCAGCAGTGGGTGGATCATACAAAAAGGTCTCTGTAGGAGTATCGAGTGGACAGGCTTTGATGCGTGTTGTTTCGAGATTGAAGGTATCCCTGGTTGAGGCTTCTTCCTGTACATTGTCAACATGTGTTTTCTCGGGGCCATACTTGAGGGTTGTTTGAGGAAATGTAAGACAGAGGGTTTTCTCTTGTCCACTATGAGAAGAATCTCTAGCTATGTTGGAATCTTCATATTCTGAAAGACCTACACCAAAAGCACTCCATGTTTCTGGTTTGATTTTATAAGTATTTGACAGCCACGCGAGTAGATCATGATCTTTTGATAGGTTCTCTGCGTATTTCTCTCTTTCCTCCACAGGCTGTATAAAAGTAGAGTGGCTTGAACCGAGTACCTTGGAAGTAGACATAATTTCGAATCCCTTTTTGTCTTCATTCACCTTGCTTTTTAATAATCTCGAATATTCGTGCCAACTGCCTCTAGAACGACAGGTGTTGCAGTGGTAAGATCCCTTTGTTAGGTCCAAATGAGCAGCAAAACTTTTTTTTCGGACCTTCATGCAGTGAGGACAGTTGGTTAAAATTGTATCTGTCTTTTTAGTAGGTATGGGCCTCTGTTGATGTTGGTATAGAAATTGTATCATGTCCATTCTCTGTTTTCTTATCCCTAGATCTACTGGGTCTCGTCGCAGAGGAGTGACTGCATTCTGAGTGTCACTCTGTATATTTTGAGCTTTAGTGGTGAATGCAGGCGCATACCGGGGTTTTGCATAAGAGACAAAGGAAAGACAGGGGGCTCTACTTAAAAGAGGTCTAGTGACAAACAATAGCTTGGACATTAGAACAAAGAACGAAAAAAAAATCAGGGCGGGAAGACTTTATAGTGACGGTCTTTTGTACTGCTATCGGTAGGTCAAGTCAATCCGCCTGTGGGTGGGTGTGGAGAGAGCAGCTTCTCAGGAGAACACCCAGTGGGTATGTCTATAATGTCTATAATGTCTATAATGTCTATAATGTATATAGACCTAGATATAGCTACACATATGTATATATTTAATTTATAACAAAACAAAAAACATAGTAATAATAATAAAGATAGCTTTAATTCAGATTCACAGTGTCATTTTGTACCTGATACTACTGTTTCTGACAGTAACAGAAAAGAACAGCAAGTCACAGAGACATTTGTCTGCCCACTTTCATAGTATACTACGTCATAGCCAATCAGAAATACAAAGACAGTAGCATTGACTTAGCCTACGAGCACCATCGTAGGTTGTCGAGCCTTGTTATCTCATAATTATTTAATGATGCAAGCGATCTCACAAGTCAAATATAAACAAGGGACACTAGAAGCTATTGACCATGTAAAGAATGACCACAACAGCACTACTACCAACAGCACCAACAGCACTACTACCAACAGCACCAACAATACTACTACCAACAGCACCAACAGTACTACTACCAACACTACTAACACTACTAGCAGTGCTAATGGTACTAACAGTAATACTAGCATCAACAATAACAACACTACTACCATAGCCACCAATACTACCAATACTACTCATAATACCAACCTAAAAAAAACAGATCCTCCTACAGACAGTTCAGCCCACAGTGCCCTCGATCCAATCACAACCACCTCTGAAAAGATCATCTTACCAGTAGAAATGGCCTGCATGGTCCCACTCCGAGTTCTTGTTGGAAAAATGATTCGCAGATCTTACGTAGACTTGATGACTTTGACAGATACGTAAGAAACGCGTACCCCAGACAACAGTGTTATGCTTATACTTGTCTAGGTTACCCTCCATGTCAGATATAGAACGAAAACGACAAATCCTCAACTTTGCTACATTTGCAAGGAAGCAGTTCCTAAAACTGTCGGTACTTGTTAAATGGGCCGAAAATGCAAATGACGTTCAAATGTGCCAGGTAGAGAGTGCACCCTTTGTTGTTGTTGTTGCTATCATTATTATTATCATTATTATTATTATCATTGTTGTTGTTGTTATTGTTGCTGCTGCTGCTGCTGTTGTTGTTATTCTACTTTTCATAGTAGCTTAGACTGACATGAACATAGAATATTATGGCTCATCTAGCCAACCAGAACAAGATATTCCAAGACACTTCTGATTACCTGCATAAGATACATATAGAACTTCCTGCTGCCAGAACACGCAACTATGATGTAAAGACAGCCATCGATGTTCTTACTACAGGCACCTACCAACGCATGCCTACCAAGATAAAGGTAAACAGTGCTGCGTTCTATGCACTCACATGCAAAAAAAAGGACATGGTACCTCCTCCTCGACTGACAGATGAAGAAGTTCTCGATACATTCCATAAGATGAATGATTTAATACGTGTGCGGCTATTAACGACAGAACTTATCCCCTCCCCTATGACGGAATGCCGAATAGGTAAGTCTGCAGCAAGTAAAGTGACTTACATGATAGAGAATGGACGCATCTACTTTTCTATTGAGAATGAGTTCAATGTATCGCTTACTCTTATGGGGCCTAGTAATGATAGAAGATGGTGGATTGTCTCTCTTGATGTGTTGGTACAGGCATCAGAGGGGGGTGGTGGAGCAGCAGGTAAGTTATCGTGGTTGGACAGGCAGAATAACACTGTACAGATGTCGACATTTCATTCAATGAAAGTCAACAGCAGCACCTTCGAGTCAATGCACAGAAACAATTGACACCTCCTAGACCAAACCAAGAAACAACCACAGAAAATACTGAAAAACCCCCCTTCTTTTTTCCACTTGTGAATCTATATGACTATCTTCATATCTTTTGTCTTGAGATGCAATTGGAAATTGTCCACATGCAGGCGGCTATGTTGGCTAGAACACGATGGTTGAATCAGCTCAAAGTGAATATGGATGCCAGTAGATCCAAACTCACTCTATCTTACTGGGGAGGAGGATCCATTGCAGCACAGTGGGCATGTCCCCAGCCTCTGTTGACAGAAGAAGAGAAACAGACCAAAAGCACTGTCATTGATATTATGATGAGTAATGAGGATGAAAAGAGGCGAGGACAATTATCAGCCCATGAATACAGAACAGCCACTGTGCGAGATGAATTCAAGGGCCTGATCCAAAAGGCAGGCATTGGTGCTTCAGTAGCATTGGCAGATACTGAAGCTACAGATCGACACAAAGTAGTGTCTGCACTCAAATACCCTAAAACTCAATTGGATTTACTATGGGGTGGTTCGGCTGACTTGCATACAAAAGACATACTATTTGTGCGTATTCCTCAAGTGATAATCACATACACTAATGTCTATGATAGAATCCCACTGACTTGAGTACAGAACGTTTATTACACTACATTACTGGTTATCACAGCCAATGTATTATTGAAAAACTTAGACAAGTGCTCCAATACCAAGAGAATTTTCTAGAGGAAAACGGACTGCATCTAACAAAGAAGACTGTAGAGAGTACATGTCATAATAAAGGTAAGCCACACTCTATACAATGACAAGGACACGCCATTGACTAGCACCAAAAGAGAAATCAACTCTCGTCATACGTTATCGCCACCAAAGATACATTAGCATTGACATTGATACTCGCACTGGACATATTAGAGTATGTGAGACTGGACATGGCTATGGGGAATGGGATGGTAAGGCACTGTATACTTTTATATATCTCACCCAATGGTAGTGAAACTGAAAGAACTGGAAGAAAAGATCAACAATGATCCTATCAATACTGCACGCCATCTTCTTTGGCTGCGCTCAGACATTGTTGTGCGCGAAATTGTCTCGCTGGCGAAACAATTAAAGTTGCAGCCTTACTATCCCCCACAGATGAATTTACGTGCAGACGATGTTGCAAAGCTATTCAGTGATATTCCTGCTGTGTCAGGTCCTAAGCAAACAGAACAAGAGCAGCCTCCTTCTACCTCCAAGAAACCTATAAAAAATGCTTCAAACACTAACAGCAAACAAATATATCCAACCCATTGCATCTTCCTACAATTCTTGCAGTTTGAGGACTGGTATTTTGTGGTGGCTATTGTGAATGATGAATTTCAGGCATGGTTATGCTGTCTTTCGTAAGTGAATGGATCACAAGTTGAACACTATTGAAGCATTCAGTGATGTAGTAAATCATACGATCAGTCTGGATTATATCAAGCAATGACAGAGCTCATTCGCATTGACTACAAAGAAATATGGAGAGAACAGTTCTATGGTGATAAAGCCATGGAGCAGGATGTTCAGGGAATTCGAAAGCGAAGGAAAAATGACTATGGAATTGTTCACACAGAAGATGATGAAGACATAATCTTAAAGCATCGAAGGACCTCTCTTTCTGAACAACTGCTAGAGTCCAGTGAGACTCATAAGGTTGACAAGTAAGCAAACCAATGATTTTCAGACTTCTTATTCTTTCAGCTTGTCCATCAATCTATGTTTTATGGCTAAACTAGACTCCTTGTGTCGGTAAGTCGGTGTGTGTGTGTGTGTGTGTAGATGAGTTTCCTTTGTTATTGTATCTAATGGTATTACAGTGCTTTCATTACAAACAAGAAGATTGAGCTTCAGTTACAGCAGTACAAGGGAGCAATCAACTACCATACACGACCTCTTCTCAAGTGTCTTTCTGATGCTGAAGTCCAGGCTGCAAACTATTCGGGCATTGATCGCATGGAAGTGATCTGTGTTTCTCAGAGAGATATACTGAGACTATGTGCACAGAAGAACTCTGATGAAATCAACCCTCCTTCAAAAGATAGACCAGTAGAACTGAGTCCTTGGATCAACAAACAATTGTTAGATATGAAAAATGAAGTATTAATACGTGCTTCTGGCGGAGGAACAGCAGGTCAAAAAGGAGATTGTCGTGTTGTGTTTCAAGACAAATTCAATTGGAAACAAGTTCCTCTCAGGTCTTTTTATATAAAAGGTAGGCTAGCACCTCATGCATATGGGTGAGCTGACATGTTAGATCATATCTCACTTGATAAAACTACAAGTGTTTTATCATTTACTTATGCACAGATTGATATGTGTGTTGATAACTTTTTAATGGACTGGGAGAGGATATTTATGATGACAAACTTAGCAAGACAAGGTAAACCAATAGAAGATGCATGATATATTGTAGGATATCAGGCTGTCTATTTGAATATTAATGTAATCATTGTAGTATCATCAAAATGGCTGCAGAAGTATAAGGAGGATCTGATATTTGAGCCATTTGATACACAAGAACTCAAGTTCACCTATGCCAAGGAGTTTGTATGCTCTATTCAGTGGGATACATCAGAAAAAGGACGGCCAAGACAGTACTTGGTAGAACTAAGTACCACACAGCATACTAAGAAGTCTAGGCCTGTTCTTCTTCGACTTTCTCTGATACGAAATCCTCATGCTAGAGTAGTGACCTACCTTCAAAGTCTTCTTAATGATAACTTTGATCTCATCTACTTTGTGCAGGTAAGCCAGTCATAAGCGATATAAGACTGATAGGGATCAAGGTGCTCTTCAAAACACTACCCTTGATGTCATGTTTAGAGGAGATAGAAGTTGCCTGTACACAGAGAGGGGATATTGGAAAGCTGTCTATCATACCACGTGCTGTTGATGCTGTTCGTATTGTCTATTCCTCCATGTAAGTTGGGTTACTTTATAAAGAGTATGATGTGATGTAAGACGACTTCTTCTTTATAGGCATGCATTGGACATTCGTTTTATTGACGCATTAACACTGTGTGTCTCGGATGCTGCCTTCCATTCTTCTGTGGGACGCAATGAGCCGACAGTGCGATGGAGTGCACCTCAGCCCTATATTTCTCCTCTTGCACCTACAAGTGCAAATCAGGCCATTAAGGTGTCTCAACAACTGACATTTGCACCGTCTGTACAGTTTGATGAACTATTACAGACATTGGATGAATGGATATTCTTAGATGATATACGTTCTGTTGAAAACAGTTGGTATGCATCTAATTCATCCTGGGAAGAGAAAACTGAGCCACATGCGGTACCTTTCCAACATGGCTTTTTATGTTCTACTTCTCTATGCCCTACTGTCCTACATCGCTTACAAACATTAGATGATGTTGAGTAGTTTTCTCTCTTTCTTTATACTCTTTCATGACTGTCTGTATAGAAAATATAAACAAAAAACAAATCTCTATAAAGACTCTTAAAAATACTCCATGTATCCCCTATCTATTATTTATATAAATATAGATAGTATTGTTGGTATTAGGAGTGATGGTGATATACAACAAAGACGGGAACAGGGTATACAGGTGATTCTACACTACATTTACTCTTTTGTGCAGGCAATCATAGCAGCCAAGGCAGCACCAATACCATTGCCATCTTTTGTTACCTGTAGTGTCCATGTTAGCTCTCTTAGTATTCCTACATTCCACTTACTCCAATGTTAATATTAGCAATCTTGGGGCCATAAATCTCACGCATAGCATTATTCATGCGCTCAGGGAAGTTGGGATAATGTTCATAGATAGTGCCCTCTACACCTATCCAGTCGTTAGTAACTAATACTCATCCTTCTCTAGAACAATTCACCACTTACTAACAGGCAGGCCAGTCTCCAAGGCACCCCTCTTTTCAATAACAGCACTGATAGCAGCAGCTGTTAGACGTGCTGCTCTTTGTCCTATCAGTTCACAGAATGATTTGACCATTTGACGATCTACAAGTGTTGTCTTGGGAACATTCATAATAGCCTCCACTATATGCTGAATATCCTTCAGATCATCACTGTTATCCAATTCAATGGCACTCATGTAGGAGACGTCAAATGAATAGGGTGTGTTCATCTCTTTTGTAGAGTTGCCATTGAACAGCAAGCGACGATCCACAAAATCAACAATAACACTACGAATGATTTCACCCAAGTACATGCCAGATACCATCTTTTCAAATAGATGGATGCCGGGATTTATAGACTCGCGATTCAATCTATTGTCATAACACGTACGAGGAAGATGTTCAGGAGATTTGTCACCAAAGGACCCCCATTCAGTGTCGATGATCATTTCTTCCTCTTTGTCTTTACTTTCCAAGTTGCATTTGATAATTTTTTCTGTCTTTTCCCAGTAGGCTAGAAAGACCACCAAGTCATTAGTCTTGGTGAACTTTTTTGTTTTTGTTTTTGTTTTTGTTTTTAAATAAAAAAAAGTAACCCTTCTTACCTGCATTTGTGCCTGTACTAACAGTACAAGCAAGCAATGTATCGAGACTTCTGTAGTTATGGGCCAAGAGACATCCAACTGTCCATCAGAAAAAAACTGAGTCACTCTTATTTCTTTCTGTTTATACAAAAATGGCTGTATTTACCTGTGCCATTAACAATAGCCTTGACTACCACAGGCAGTTTGAGTTTCTCAATGCCTTCTTGCAGCAAGGAAGCCAGGTTCTTATCATCGGTGCCTGTAATTTCAAAGTCCTTTGTCCATCTCCCAATACTGGCATGGTGGAGAGCTGTTTGATTCAATGGGAAAGAGATACTAAATCCAAGAGCAAGCGGCTCCTTAACATCCTGCTTCTTGACAAATCGTAGAAAGGAATTCACAGATTGAGCAAGGAAATCAATGAGCTTCGACATGGCATCTCTTTTAAGATCCTCTGTAATACGATATTTTTGCTGGCGTGTGCTAATCCGACCCTGGCCGTGAAGTTGAACAAGAAGGAGTCGAGCATAAGAGCCTATACCATTGCGTTACCATGCCTTTCTTTTATTTGCTCAACACAACTCATGCCTGCTGGCCTATTATCAACTTACCACTCACTTCAAGGGCCAGATATTCACCCTTCTCCTGTCCTGTAGGATGGTGTCGAACATAAGAAAGTAGCATAGGAACATTGGAATTATGCGACTGGAGACCCTTGCCCATTTCTACCACCATATGCTGAGCTAAATCCTTCAGCTCTTCAGCAGAGAGTTTAAACTCCTGGTGGAGCAATCCAAGAGCTTCAGTCTGCTCTTTTGTTTTGATGTTTTCGTTGTTATCTGTCGAGGACATTCTTCTATGATTGAAGGAAAAGAGAAAGAAAAGAGAAAGAAAAAGAAAAAGAAAAAGAACAAGAACAAGAAAGAAAAAGAAGATAGTAAAGTACAGTTGTGAACGATTATCTCATGCTACTACAAAAGGGTGTAGAGTGGTCTATTCAATACTCGACGTAGGTGACACTGGTACACCCGCCAATGACTGTCACAATCGCTGTTTAAATTGAATAAAATAAAACTATATAAAGGCCTGTTTCCTGTGGACTTTTTTTTTCCTTATCCTCTCAGGCCTTTTGGCTAAGATCAAGTGTAGTATCTGTTCTTTATAGTTTAACAACTATAACTTGGTACATAGTACCTATCGTTGTTAATCTAATTTTTTTGCGCCCGGAATCTGGAGCTCTGGCTTGCCATCTTCAGAATCCACAGGTGTCCTTCGCCTTACACTGCTGCGATGTGACGCCAAATGGGGGCTCCCAACCATAATAAAATGAAAAATAGAATAAATAATATGAATTCTAATGTGACTGTTTTCTTGAGTCAAGTGTGGATTGTGTCTTGTAGCTTACACACCTATCTATTTTTGGGATATATAAGGAAATATAGGAATATCAAGATGCATTATTACTCTGATAAACTAATGTGTTTGAAAAGGTATGTTCGCTGTGTAAATAAGATATTTCAAACTCTATCTGTTTTGTTTAGCAATGATGATTGACTTTGCAATTAAAAAAGCATAAAGTCTGCTTATAAAAGTCATAATCATCCCACTATTACAGCACAGTCATTGCTATTCCTCTCTGATGTGTTATCTTTAAGCTTACAGTCAGAGTGAATAACAATATTGAAAGTGTATTGATGATAGAAACTATGGAATGAACACCAATAAGCAAAGACTTCTTTCAAGTGAGTCTTAGGTGGTCTTTCTATACTGTGTATACTGTCTACACACACTCTCTCTACTCTCTCTAGGGTGTAGTCTCTCTTTCTAGAATCATTACACTTGGACAGTAGCCATGGTAATATAATAAACACTATTGTTTGTAAGTACTACACTTTGGGAATGGTGTGTTCTACAAAAGGAAATGAGAAACCAGATACCCTCCAACTTTTCATTTTAAAATAGCGTTCTATGAAAAGAGTGCACCTATTCTTAACAGGAAGGCTGTTATCGTTTAAAAGCCAAATAAAGTCATCATCCTTAGTTGTGTACGCATTAGCCAGTCACTCATGTAGACTGAACATGACTCCCACTATGTAGGTGTGTATGGGATTGTTTCTTTGGTGACTACAAAAAGAGTGTTCTTTTGAAGAATAGAAGAAGAAGGAAAGGACATTGGCGAACTACACTCATGCTCAACATGTCACGTTACTTGTTTCTTTTCATTATCTCATATTACCAATACTAAAGAGTCTATACAACTGCACTTACCCTGTAACACCGTACCATGGTATTGATTAAGAAATTGTGTTTATCTTTTTATGGGTCATTCTCTTACGTGTATTGAAGCCCTACCACTGAATGATTTACTTGTTTTTATACTCTTCCTTAATGAGTATATCACAGCTATAAACACTAGAATTATAGTAGCGTAGATAAGAATGAATGACAGTCAATGTCTTTGTAATCTCATCTCTGTGTGTACATCTAATATGAAGGATTCCTCCCTTGTTGGGTATTCTGAATCCAAGAACTCATTCTCTTTTCTTTTTATGGAAGAGGGTCTCCCACTACAAGACAGGTTATCTCTTCCACTCCATCTATCAAGTTGAGTCATAATAAGCCATGACGCGATGCCTATTCTCTGTAGAAAGATGATTCTAGAGTGTCTTGTGGGCTATTTCAACAACAGACAGTAACACAGCTGAAGATAGGATGAGAATAAGGAGATATCTGCAGTATGATCAGTAGAAGAGTATGAGAATCCGGTCATATACATAACAATGTGTTTATTATGAATAACAAAGAGAAGCTTCTCTACTATTCCGCCATTTTGGTAATGTTCTTGCTATACTACACACCTACACACCTACACACCTATCTATCTTACACTGACAAGAAACACGTCTGATAAAATGATCTTCACCCAATAACTGAGCAGGTAATGCTGTAGGAAGGGTGGTTTGCTCTCTTTCTTTATATAAATATAAATATATCTATCTATCTAATGACTATTGGCTGGTCAACTCCTTTACCAAGGCAATGTACTTGTCCTCTGCCTCTTGGGAAGACAGGCCTAGAAAGAACATAAGAATGAATGACCCTACACAACCTACTCTTTCCTTCTGTCTATTGGATGCACAAAGACACATACCCTTCAATTCAGTCCATGCGTCCCACTTGTAACGACCCTTGATATCAAAAGTGGGCTTGGCTAGAGGAGAAGAGAGTTTAGTTTATTAAAAAAAAAGACGCGTCTGTGCCCTTTTTCTTCCATCTTCTTCATTCTATTAGCCAACTTACAGGTGGTGTTGTCACCAACAGTAGCCTGCTTGAAGAGACCATAGAGCTTCAAGAGGTTGTCGTTGGAGGGTGAGGTGGTAAGCTGCTTGATTTCAACAGCAGCAGATTCAAAGGCCTATTTGGAGACAGTGTGAGATGACACATTTCTCTTCTTATAGATACATACAGCAGAAGGCATAGTGTGTTTGGTTGTGTTGGAAGAAAAGAAGCACAAGGGAAATAGACAGACGCGAGTCTCGTAAATATATCCAAGGCCTGTCTGGGAATGAATCTACATGGAACGGTTACACACCAGGAGATATTTCTGGCTTTTAGGCGGGGATATCTCCTTCCTTTTACGTCTAAAGATGATTGCCTTTTATGTATCTGTGTTTAAAAATAAAAAGGTTTGCGTATCCAAATTATTATTTTCTTTTGTGGAATATCTCAATATCAAATTGTATTATCAATAGAATATAGTGTTTATGAATAAAACTATTGATTGTCGTCTTTGATCTTGGGTATCAAAGGAAATCCGGGCAGTCAGACGTGTAGTAGAACTCTGGTCTTTATTCATTCAATTCAATACTACTTTTTATACTATATTCTATATGCTAATACTTCCAACTATGATATTATTGAAATGTAATGGAATGTGTCCCTACATTTCTTTCTTCTTTTAGCTGGCTTTTCTTCTAGAGATGCCGCTATCCATAAAAGGAAAATAACATCACGACATGATGGATAAAATTGTTTATTGTAATAATATAGTTAATAATACTATAGCTAATAATAATATAGCTACTGCCCAAGTGCATTCCCTCGTAGCAATAGAATCCACACCCTAAAGGCCTTGTGCTTTATCCTTTGGAGATAAATAAATATGCTCAGGAGTATACCCTAGAGACCCTAGACAGTATAGAAGACCACTTGGTACTGACTTGAAAGGAGTCTTTATTTATTAACAATACAATGAGTGTCTTGTGGATTACAATGAGCTCAAGCCCAGATAAAGACACTGCTTACCTTTTTACCTCAAGAACAGCCTTTGGTAGTGTCTATCACCTCCTATTGTTTCTCTTTGTTAATAATATCACACTACCTTGCTTAGTTATGCTCATCTTGACGAGTACTTGATTGTTATACTGTGGGCTTATGGATAGCACATGTTAAACAATAAATGCAGTGATGGAGTTGCAATGTCAGGTTTGCTTCTTCCTTTTATCTAACTCTATAGTGTTTAATTACACAGTCCATAGTCAATGCCAAGACAGACATACAATGAAAAGGTTCTTTTCAAACACATTAGCCAACAAAACAAATAACATAATTTCATTGTTCATGTATTTCTTTTTATATCCCAAAAGTATTCTGTTGCTATGAGACAAGAGACACACAGGACCTCGTAAGGCTGGTCACTCATACGGAGATTGACAGAAAAGAGAAGAATAAGTGACAGAAGGAAAACTGGTAGTTGTAATAATAATGGCACCAATGTGGGAATACAGAAAGAAAACAAGTCGAGAACAAGAAACAGTCAGCTACTCAATTCCTTAGAGCCTATCTTGTTTATACTCTAGGAAGCTGTTTGGATTAAAGTCTATTTTATTAAAGATGTAGACAATTACACTGTCAGTTGCTCTGCTATTTCTATTCGCAAGTGACAGCTATGGTTTTTATAGAACATCCAAGCAAATTAGGAAGGGTGACAGTCATATGGATCCTGGTTATTCAGGGTGTTTATCTGCTGTATATGAAAGAATGGTCAATATATTAATAAATGGTGGCATAAAATACAATAAGTAGAGAAGAAAAAACATAGCAAAATAGAGAGAATGAAAAAGAAGAAACCGCAATACGATAGATGAAAAGAACAAAGAACAAAGACAGGAAAAAGGTGCCAGTGCAAGAGTAATACGACACACACATAGAGAGTGCATTAATATATCTCGAACTAACTACTTTTACTATTATTTTATTATTGAAAAGGGATATTGGCACCTAGAAAGATTGGATTATGATCCTGCCAAGCTGCCAGTTGTTGCTTATGGCACAGGAGTAAAGGTAAAAGATGCTACCAAATTCAAAGGTCATCGTGTTGGTTTGCCAAGAATTCTATATTAATCATTGAAAAAGAGACAAAAAGATGGAGATCTTCTTCTGGTTGATGTCGATGAGTTCTTTACATCGAGAGTAGACATGATTGATCTCTCACCTAATATGAAAAGCTCTTTTAACAGTTATTCTTATTTTTATTCTCAAGATCTGCCACATAGCACAAATAACCTCACCGAGGTATTAGTAAATTTCAACAGTATCCACGCTTGCCAAGATTGTGGAATTGTTTGGAACAGAGATGTGAATGCATCAAAGGATATCTATACAGTCACATAAGAATAGATATTTGTATTCATATTATATATCGCCACATCGAAAGTGGTTTCCTATGGGATTCAGATATCTACAGGTAAATTATAATAATCTTTATTTAAAAACTAATATGAATACATAATTTATTTTTGCTCCTTTTCAAATCAGTCATTTTTAAACAATTGTATTGACTATTTCCTTTTATATCCTAAAGATCTCCTGGTGTGTAAGTTACGTAAAAAGATACATCAATTACAGGGTCAAAATGAAAGGAGACACATGGGTCCAAGAGAATAGGCTAGATTTGCACACAACAGACACATACATAGGTGCAAGGAGACACAGCAAGGATACACAACAAGAATGATTGGACCATTTCTATAGTTTAACTATGAATAAATAAATAAAAGACGAGTCATTGGATTGGACAATGCTTCATGGCCTATTCAATGCTACTGCTCTATAGTCTTTTTTGCTGCAGTCCAAATGATATTCTATTTGGCTTGGGTGGAGTTGGCTCATCTTGCACTGGCCCCACTATCTCTCTTGTTGGCGTGGTTCATAGGAGTAGGAGGAGGAAGAAGAAGATGTCCTTTGCTCTTCTCTTTAGTGAAGGATGAAAAGTTAATAGGACAGGATACAGACACCGATAGCATGAGAATACCAGCAAGTACAAAGCCAATCTCCCTATGAATAGAATATGAGAGTAATACAAATTAAAAGTGGGGAGCACGCAGACCTACATTTTCATGCATTCTGAAAGGACATCTACCCTTTGAGTGATATTCAATGCACTGGATTGATTCGCCTACCCATTCAGTACTACCCCGATATTCCACCTTGAGATGATCACCACCAACACCACCTAATAAATACAGCAAATACATCAAATACAGCAGATACAACCAATACAACCAATACAGCCAATACAATAGACCATGGAAGGATGTGCTAATATAAAAGCACTGGCACCATTGTACCTGAAGAAGTCCATCAACAGATAGGTCACGAGATGGTGTATGACGCAACCTTATGCTTGTGTGTAGGTGTGCAGGCTCTTTTTCTCACTCTTGCTCACTCTTTATCTATAGTCAATAGAGCAGAATAGAATAGAAAGTCCAAGCCAAACGCACGTGTGCCTGCTCACCAGTAACAACCTCACTCATATAGGAGCAGTTCTCTTCCAAACAGTACAAATATCTTAATATCCTATTATCACAACTACCCTCTTTGCCTGACGACTCTATGAATGACGATAGCTCTTTCACCCCTCACAAGTAAGGCTTGTTTCTATGCATGAGTAAAGGTGAACAAGCCATAACACTCTGCTCGTGTAACCAGTCGCTTGGAGGACATTGATCTGGTACAGAACATATCTCCTGGTAAGTGTGGGTGGCTACTGTCATTGATTCTAAAGAAAGAACCCTTATGAAGACAATGAAGACAAAGAGGACAATGAAGACAAAGAAGACAAAGAAGACAATGAAAAAGACGAAGAAGATATGCCTCGGATTAAATTTGTATCCATAGAAGAAATGACAGAAGATGATGAAACAGACACTCACTTTCACCATGACTCTGATGACTATGATGTAATACATAAAAGAGTAAGCATAACATAGGTACCTAATGAATAGATACGATAGGACGGTGAGATTACAGAGGAGATGTATCTGGAAGGAGAAGACATGGTAGTTGAAATATATCTTTATTAAATACAGTTTGAATAACAAATATTAATAACAAATATTAATATTAATACTCTTAATGGATACACCACAGCAAGGTATTGATTGGGGAAATACCAATACAATAAGAGATGATTATAGGGAGGAAAGGTAGGACCACCCACAAGAGGATATCAACATAACAAATCAATAGAAATACAAACTATGAAAATTACCTCAGTCTAAGAGACTACTATGAAACACTATTATTGTATAAGATTGAGGTGGGTAAGTGAGCTGTTCTTGGAGCTATTCTCATTCAGTGGATGTTCATTTATGTACTTGTGTACTTATAAATGGAGGGATGTATCTAGGAACCAACGACTCGAAACGTATCCACAGATCATTTCTTTTATAAATTCAACCACTCAAACATAAACATACGATGCACTTATGGACACTTCCAATTACGAAATCTGTTATGGGCACCCAACAAGAACAACATCTATTATATATGTAGGTGGTTCTTCTGTCGATCTTCCATTCTAATGCACTGGGACTATAGATGATGATATAGTAAAGCGGTGGTCTCCCCATCTAAAAACAACCCAGGATGTGATGAATGTACAGCAATCACAAACAGCACAAGGCATGACCTTCAAGATCAGCAGCATGGCGTGTAGGCATAATATGATGGTTGTGGGTGGATTTACAGGAGAATTTGCATGTCAGAGAATGGATAATAAGGATACACCTGTTTATTATGGACTCATTACCTATCATGTAAATGGAATTGCAAATCATATAGATATCATTTCCAGCAGGAGTGGTAGTAAGCTACATCCTACATGTAAGCCAGTGGCAATTCTAATCTATGGATTAGGTACATGTGCTATTGTATCTAGCAATGACCATAAAGTTCGCACCATTAACTTGGAAACACTGAAGCCTGATAGTGTATTGAATTTCCCATTTCCCATCAATGTAAGTCATAGATGACTGTACCTCCATGTTAATGATATTGAGTGTTCTGCAACCACCTTGAATGGGCAATTGATGTGTGCTGTGGGCGATACTACAAGGACATTAATTATAGACATAGTATCCAATAAAGGTACCGTTTTACTATAGAATGGTTTATTGAACAAGTACAGTAGTGGCAGACATTAATGAGCATCATGACTACTCATTTGCCTGTGCATGGCATCCTAATGGGTGGATGCTGGCTACTGGAAACCAGGACAAGACAACAAGGTAAATGATTAGACTTCATTGACACAGAATAGTCTAATAAATGTATGGATAGAATCTATGATATTCGTAAATCAACAAAGGCAGTCTATGTACTTGGTGCAAATATTGGTTCGATTCGATCTCTCCAGTTTTCTCATAATGGAAAATACCTGGCAGCATCAGAACCCATTGACTTTGTACATCTCTATGATACATCTACTTATGATCAGAGTCAGGTGATTGACATGTTTGGAGACATTTCAGGCATTTGTAAGTAATAGGGAATGACAGAAGAAAGTAACCGCGTGTTTGTAATTAGGCTTCACTCCTGATGACTATTATTTTTATATTGCAAATACAGACGCATGTTATGGGTAAGAAGGTATGTAAATAAACTGTAGAGTTAATACATGTATATTCTATTTAGTGGTATTTTTGAGTTCCAGAATTGCCAAGGATGTTCTGTCCCTTACCTGTAGCCAGTAGCGTATGAATCCCACCCTAACCTCTTGTCATGAAGATCCATGCATGATGTATATTGATTGCTATAGTCTTTTTCTAATGTATACTCCAAATTAACTTTTGTAGATCAGTGTCTATTTCTAAACAAGTGCCTTGTTCTACACGTACCTTGTTCTATGCAGTATTTCTTTAAAGACTCTTTCTTTACCCACATTATTCATAACAATTCTTTGTAAATAGCCAAGTCCAAAGATATAAGCATATAGTATCTTTGATATAAAGGAATGCAGTGGTGAAATTGTTTATAAAGTTGTATTCATTGTTTATATAGTGTATGAACCCATGCTTATAGTGTTCTACTATGGCAGTTATTGAAATGGCTAACACACTCTATCTAGAGGAGGATAGGCCATTGACAAGTAGTAGCAAAGATGCATTGTACATTGTTTAGGACTTCATCTTGTGGCTATAAATTCATTGGCAATACACAACACTGTCTCATGGATCTCTCTTTCCTCTTTTTATTTATTGAAAGCTCAGAGTTTTTATTTAGGGATTTCTTAGTTAACATGATGATGTAATAGTTCTCTTTACATTGAGTAAGAGTATTATTCTCTCAATGCTATTGAAAATTAGGAAGCCTCTTACACTCAATATGTTGAGGTGATGAAAAGACTTGGCAAGTGTTTCAAAAGAGATTGCTCTAGTATTTTTTAGATAGACTATTATGATAAGTAGAAAAGATATAAAAGCTAGCTATTCATTAGACATCAAAAGCTTTGCAAAATATACTTCTTACATTACCAAACACACCTTTTGTTTCTATATTTTGAACAATGCAATCTAATTTTTACCTCTCATTAGGGGACCTTGGTGTACAGATGGCGTTAATACTAGTCATCAAATAGAATACTTTAATCAGTCGTGTGTTCTACTTTAAAAAACGTGTACATGTGTTTTTAGAGTTCAACAAGGCACAGTCAGTTAACCTATTTCTACACACGCCCAAAGATTTTTGGGATATATTAGTAAATATACTGAGAATAAACTCTCAATATTCTTATGATTGGCTAATATGTTTAAAAAGGCCTTTTTCGCTGTCTAAATGAGATATTTCAAACTCTGATTGCCTGTTTAGGCAATCACTATTGACTTTGCAATTTAAATGCTATAGAATTGGCTGTAAAGACAAGAAATAGAACAAGAATCACCCCAAAATTACAACTCAGTCACTGCATTTATTGTTTAACATAATGTGTTATCCTTAAGCCCATAGTATTTGCAGTATGACACTGCTTAAGAAAGATGTATTATAGAACACACAAAGAATTAACTCTAGTGATCATTGTCCATAAAATAGAACCAAAATCACTTGTGCTGAGAATATTATAGCCATTCATCGACTCAATATTCATAATCACTTCAGTAACTATGTTATTGTAACTGTTTTCAACAATAGTACTTAATGATTACAAAGTATTATTTCTAATACTGGACTTTAGGCCCAAGGCAAATAGAGTGTGAATTGTTTGACGTGAATTTTGACTTGTGAGTTTTATGAATGGAGGCTAGTATATACATCACTAAAATAATAGATACAACGTTATTATTTGTTTTGATATTCCCCTCCTTTTGTTATTTCCCACACTGTCTATACAATTTGATACTTAAGCACTCATTGAGATGAGCATAAATAAACAAGGTAATGTACTATTATTAACAAAAATAAACAATAGAAGGAGGTGATAGACAGTACCAAAGACTATTCTAGTGATAAAAAGGTAAGCAGTGTCTTTATCTGGGCTTGAGCTCATTGTAATCCACAAGACACTCATTGTATTGTTAATAAATAAAGACTCCTTTCAAGTCAGTCTCAGGTAGTCTTCTATACTGTCTAGGGTCTCTAAGGTATACTCCTGAGCATATTTATCTATCTCCCAAGGATAAAGCACAAAGCTTTTAGGGTATAGATTCTATTGCTATGAGGGAATGCACTTGGACAGTAGCTATAGTCATACTATACTATTATCTATACTATTGCAATAAACAACTTTATTCATAAACAATATATTTTACTGATAATACAATTTGATATTGAGGTATCCACAGACCTTTTGATCTTAAACACATTTTCATAAAAGGGCAAAATATTTTCGGGCATAAAGGGATAGTTGTGTCATTGGTTAAAAGCCAGAAAAATCTTTGGGTGTGTAAGCATGTGTAGTACGGGATTAGCTACAATCGTCATCTTGTAGTTACTATAAAAGATAGAGTTATGGAAAGTCCATTTTTTTGTTTACTTATTCCATTGTTTATTTTTATTTTATTTTTCTCTTTTTTCTTTGTCTTTGGAACATGCATTTATTGGAGTGGATCCAAAGAAAGATAGGACTTTTGATTTTCTTTTTTACATTTGTTCATTCACTGAGCTACGATGTTTTTCAAAAACATATTGTTAATAATAGTACAATTACCAATAAAGAATACCACGTCCTGACACAGTACCCACTGCCGGGTGCTGATCAACTGACACAGCAGGAAAAACAAGACTTCATTAAGGGTGCTTTTGTATTCTCTTGGGAGGGCTATAGAACTTTTAGCTGGGGATATGATGAGAATAGACCAGTGAGCAACCGTCCAATCAATACCAGGTAAAAATGACAACAAGGCAGCATCTGTCTTCTTTCTTCGTTGACTTATCAGATATTCTTCTGTTGAAAATAATAAACACAGAAATGGATGGGGCGGTAGGTGGAGTCTATCCATTATTATATATTTCAGTACATTGACAGCTATGTTAATTCATAGCTACTATTGTGGATGCCTTGGACACTCTGTTTCTGATGGAGTTGGATAGTCAATTTGAAGAGGCTAGAAACTATGTCAAATATATTGAATGGAAACAACTAAAACCTGAGCATGAAGAAGTACAAGTGTTTGAGACTGTCATCCGCTATGTGGGTGGCCTTTTGTCTGCCTATGATCTATCAAACGACGATCTATTTATCACAAAGGCAGTGGAGCTTGTCCATCTATTATTGCCTGCTTTTGATACACCCACTGGCATTCCTTATCAATATGTCAACTTTAGAACGTATGTACTTTCCTCAGTAGGATAATACCGATATTTAAAAATGAAAAATATACATGAAAATAGAGGAATACCAGTAAAATCAGGGTTTCCAGAAGGTGCTTCTTGTCTTGCTGAACTTGGCTCTGTTCAGCTTGAATTTACACGTCTCTCTCAGATCACAGGCAATTGGACTTATCACTATACGGTAAGGATACATAGTTAATCCTGTAGATGTCTCTTAATAGACTGATGGTAGGGACAACGAGTCTACAAGACATTCCAATCACTTCATTCTTCGATGCCTGGTCTTTTCCCTCATTTAATAAATCCGGATAATGGAAAACCAGTGGGTGGTAAGTGTTTCCTAATGAAATATAAACATAGCATACTAATCTTTATAAATATAAATATAAATATAAAGATTATGTATCTTGGGGTGGCATGTCAGATAGTTTCTATGAGGTAACCTACAAACTACCACTACATAACTTATATCCATCAATACCATCTTTAGTATCTGATTAAACAATACATTATGTCCAATCAGCAAGATATGGAAATGAAGGAGATGGCTATCACTGCAGTACGGAGCCTTGAAAAGTATCTAGTAACTAGTCCACAAAACCATAAAGATAAATTTTTTCTTGCTACTGTCATCAATGGTATCCAGGTTCCTGTTATGGATGAGCTTGTAAGTATCACTATCAGACGCCATGCAAGTATATTTACTTTTGAATACAAAAAAAACACAGGCATGTTTTGCTCCTGGAGCTCTTCTTCTGGCCTCACGGGCCATCTCAGAGTTAAATGATATTGAGATATTGGCTACAAAGCTTATGGAAGGCTGCTATACTGTATGGAATTCAACAAAAACAGGTTTAGCACCAGAGACATTTGGGTGGAAAGACGCTTATGACGGGCATACAGTCGTGGGTCGATTGACAGATAGATGCAAGGAGCTTGCAGACACTTATGGTGCTTTTCCTACTACTTCAAGTTATATCCTTAGACCAGGTAAACTATAGCACTCATCCACACTTCATCACTTTATTATTCATCGTTTGATCGTTTCATTGGATAGAAACACTCGAGTCTCTCTATTATTTCTACAAGATAACTGGAGATGATAAATATGAAAGAATGGCCTGGGATATTTTCAATTCTCTTCATATGTTCTGCCGTACTAGCTCTGGATTTTCTGGTATTCGTGATGTTGACACAATGTATGCAGTGTGGGATGATCGTCAAGAAAGGTAAGGGACAAACAAAATGTACTCCTTCTAACCCTCACCATCTCTTTTTCTCTAGCTTTTTCTTTGCTGAGACATTCAAATATCTTTATTTGTTTTACGATACAAAGGCCTCTGAAAGTGTCTCGTTTCGTCAATGGGTGTTTAACACAGAGGCTCACCCATTCCGAATCTCAAATAGAGCTCCTCCAAAGATCGTTGAAGATAGGAAAACATGGTATAATACTTCTTTCAAGCTACTTAAAATGTTTTTTAGCCTGTTATATTCTTTTATTAGTCCTTTCTTCAGATGGTAGTTGATAAGTACATTGTTGAATCAAATAAAAATATGCCTGTTTACTATTCATTCGCTATCAGAACTCTGTTCACCAAGAAAAGAAAAATCAATGCCTGCATTTGCTGGTTTGTCTTCCTCACTGTCTTTTCCGTTGTCTTCCTCACTGTCTTCTCCATTGTCTTCCTCACTGTCTTCTTTGAGGATGGCTCTGGACCTTCTAACCTGTTTGGCGCGTGTATGGACTCGTTGGCCATGGTCTAGGATATTCTGAGAGTCTAAACTAGCGAGCTCATCCCGGAACTCTCTTTCCATTTTCACCTTTTCACACTTCTCAAGGGTTGGACGGCCTTGGAGTTAGTGTAAATCACTTATCACACTGCTGAGTTTTTCTTTCTTTCTATTGTTTACCTGTAACTCCAAGCTCCTTAAGGATGGCTTCTAGTTTGTTTGTTTGTGACTTTGCAGTTTTACAGTCTGCCAACTCCTTCCCCCTGAAAGAGAGTATCTGTAATAAATAACTTGCAGGCTTACTTGGACAGGAAAAAGGACCTACCACTGTTTTCTAACTCCACATTTGTTGATATAGTGCTTAAGGCGCTTGATCTTTTCTTCATTGGGAGATGCCTATCAAGGGTATTTAGAAATAAAGAAATGGTTTTACAAGAGTCATCGACGCCTACTCTACTGGCATTCTCTTTAGCCGATGTTCTCTTTGCTTCTGTCTTTTTGGGTGCAGGTGATTTGAGTTCGTTTGCTTCATCCTCCTCCTCCTCCTGTACTATCTTTGGTGTGCTTTTGTGTTTGAGTTTTGTTGGTGGTGATCCGCTGTCACTTGTATTGGATTCTTCATCGCTATCATGTACTATCTCTGATGTTCTATGCTTTTCTTTATAAAAAAAAAGTTAGTGTTCAAGTAGAGTCTACTAAACTATTCTCATTCTCGCATTCTTGCAAAAGATATTTTACTTACTTTCTGTAGGTTTTGATGTGCTTTCTTTTCTTAAAGTCTTTTTCTCGACTCTCTTTCTTTTTGGCACGGAAGGCTCTTCTTCACTCTCCTCTATGTGTTGTGGTGTTTTCTTTTTAGATTCTCTTTTTCTTACTGGGGCAATGTCTTCCTCTTCACTCTCCTCTATGTGCTGTGGTGTTTTCTTTTTAGATTCTCTTTTTCTTACTGGGGCAATGTCTTCTTCTTCACTCTCTTCTTCCAATCTTCTTTTTCCAAGATTTTTTCTTTTTGACGGAGAAATGTCATCCTCCAAGTCTTTATCTTCTGAGGAATGTATTTCTCTCTTCGTCCTCGAATTGCCTTGATCACTGCTCTTTTCTGCTTCAACTGTAGAAGACATCAACGTTCGTCTATTTCCATCACTCGTGGTTTTTTGCTTAGTTTTTTCTCTGGATTTTCTGATGGAAATTGGATCCTCCTTTTCGCTGTCATGACTGTGTTCCGCCTCATACTGAAGAAATATTTCCTCAATCGCCTTATTCACCACAGTCTTTAGTGGATCCTTGTCAAGTGCTTTGGCAGGAAGATGCTTTTTGTAAGGCAGAGGTGAAGGATGAGCAGTGCATTACACAGAAATTTTTTATCATAATTATAATTATAATATTAAAAAAAAAAGTCAGTGCCTGATATTGGCTATAACAAAGTACAGACTTACGAGCTGCGTCTCCAGTAGACACCGAATACTTTTGGCTGTCAATACACTTGTATCGAGGTGTCAGTGCCTAGGACATGAACACACTGAACTTACTTTAGATCTCCTTCACGAATAATTCTATAGCAATAAATAATAAAAGAACATTATAAACAGACATGCAGTGATGAACAATACATTTCCAACTTTTGCTTGAATGAGCTATCAAGACGTATCATATTCAATGTAGAGAAAATAAAATAAAGGCCCAACAAAAGAAAATAAGCAAAGCAAATAAGGCGCGTGGCAGCATTCCGTTTTACAAAGCCACCGTTCTATTATTCTCTTTTGTTTCTTGCTCATGGACGCCATGGAGGACTATACACCATTCACTATGGTCGCACCTACAGACGACAGCTTGTAAACTGTTGATATTCATGTTCAGTGCTTATTTTATTTTATTTTATTTTATTTCATGGCTGTTTAGCTTGCCAAAGGGAAAAGAGAAGTTGAAGGCACAGATATTAGACCTTCGTCGCCAATGCAAGTGATAAGTTAATGTAGATAAAGAGGTAGACTTTTTATTTTATCTATACTGAAACAAGAGCATTGTCTTTAGTGACTCAAGTGAAGGAAGAACATCGAAAGCTAAAGTGTGCTGTCATGGAAGAGAAGATTGCTCGCATTGTTGCTACCAAGTTCTCTGAAGAGATTAAAGGTTTTCTTATCTTATAAGACTCTTGTTTGTCTTTATCACTGATAAGCTACTGCCCCTAGATCCAACACGATACAAGGCATCAGAAATGAAAGATGTACAACAAAAGGTAGTATACGAATGTATTTTATTTTACATGCATTGGCACTGTATCTCAAGGGTTTTTATTACGATTCAATAATAATAATAAAAAGATATTGGACCAAATGATGACAGCTACAGAAGCAAGGTGTGTACAGGAAGTCATTGGGTATTATCGTCTGTGTGGACGCACTACCTTCAACTTCAACGACCAATACCATGGCATTCGACTGGATACATTTTATAAGCGTAGGTTCTCTTGGGAACAAGAACAGCTACCTACACCCAATGTTCTCTGTTTGTAGAGGTCTATCGCGAGCCTTATTATTTACTCTTCAGAAAAGACCCCATCTACAAAAAGAAATGGGCTATTGAAAAACACACCATTCCTCTTTTTATTCCGCTTAAACATTTGGAAAAGACATTTCTACATGATAAAGAGGTAGATGAAGTGTTTAGATATATAAAAAAAGTAGTTACAGAAAACTGTGATGGTCATATAAACACATATTCAGGCATTTTTACGCACTCTCCAAGACTTTCTACTGGCCTATGTCTCAAGAAGAGAACAAATCAACGAATTTGTGACATGGGCAGAGAGTCAGACTAATATTGTGGACATTGAGACAGAATCAAGAGCCAGGAGCCATTTGCAATTCAAGATTAAAACAGATGCAGGGTAATATCAATCGTTATGAGAGAACTAGAAATAGAATAGGAGATCGCTGCTTTACATAGTAAACTCATCTATTCTGTAGTGAACTCCAAGTTGAATTGCGCTATGATGATCTTACTGCTGATCAACCTACAGAAACCAAGATTATGGTGGCATCAGGTGTAGAAGAGTATGACTTTGCACATGAAGAGTCTACATTTTGTTCAAACAAAGTCATGGATGCATTCAATCTTTTATTTGGTTAAGTATGAATAAATAGATCCAACAAAAGAATGATGAAGCATTAGCATTTGAGCAAGAATATCTCCCTTCTTTGAATGTAGACCTTTTGCTAGCATCATCTAGGGAAGAACTTTGGATAGTCTGCAAAGGGATTAATGGGATAGACACGGATAATAGGTGGAGACGTATTCATGTCAGCCTGGAGAAGAACTTGTAGGCGAATAAAAGGGCTCAGCTTTTGTACATATTCAGAGTGATGTGAAGTGTCGTTTTCTACACTTGCTGGTTGTGGTTCCTTTGTCAGTGCCTCTGTGGATTCGCTAGGACTGGATGGTACGGCTTCTTCCACTGGAGTGATTTCTTCTATATCATCTGTACTTTTCAATTTGCCTACTTGAAGGTGTGGCATTGTATTCTTATTCCAATACAATGTAATGGTATTCTTCTCTTCATCGAATAAACCACCTTTCAATGATAGTGAGTCTAGATAGCATCTTCTTTCTAGACCATACTCAGGAACAAGAAGTTCAAAAGCCTCTTTACCCACTTGCAAAACAATGGCAGGACACACTATCAGTCCTTGCTTCTCTTCCAGGCGATAAAGATAGAGTGCAAGATAAATCATAATGTTTTGGTCTTGTGCATTTTTAGCTCCGTTTTTTCTCTTGTTGCACTGCAGTACTATATTCTCTACTTCTTTCAATTGATAACCAGAAGTAGCTACAGAGTGCAGGTTAATAACGTAGTATCAGTGGTAATGAGATCTATCTCATAAGCACTTACCATTCTTATCAAGAGCAGCCTGTAACTGTCGGTGCACTACAACATCAGCATATCTACGAATAGGCGAAGTGAAATGCGTATAGAGAGGCGTATTCAGAGCATAGTGTATGTATTTTGACTGGTGCAATGAACCAGTACAGAAATACTTGGCACGCTGCATAGGTTTGGTGGCAAGAATCTTCAATACAGAACTGATATCTTCATCATCTATCATATCAAAAGAACACTGAAGTGCACCAGCAGAGGATCCATCAATATCGTAGCCCAGTGCATCTGCAAACCGAATAAATTCTTCCTATAAAAAGACAGGGCACAAGAACAAAGCCATACAGTATGAATATTACATCCTCACACTATTTCTATCTAGCAATACATTACCAGTCTTCTCTCAATAGGTGGGGCATGGCGACGTAAAACAGATTGATCTGGATAGCACTCATACAACTTCCTAGCCACACTCATATTGGCACATAGCATGAACTCTTCAATCATTCGATTCGATTCCTTTGATTCATATGCAAAGACGCTATCTGGATTGCCATCTTTATCTAGTTTGAAAGAAAGACGAACTGAATTCATGGACAAGGCACCATTGTTGAATCTTCTAGCACGCATGTGTTGAGATAATTGATATAAATAAAGAATGTCTGTCTCCACATCTTTCACTGACTGAGAGAACAACCTGGCTGTAGAGGGAAGTCCACGCCCTTCAATAACACTCTGAGCATCCTCATAGGTAAGTTTTGCACATGAGCTAACAATACAGTAAGTACACATAGCCTATTGCTGCACACTTCACATAATACTTTACTTGATGATACTTCTTCCAAACCATGTATTATATACTTTTCCCTCGGCGTCCATTATCCATACTACTGAGAAAGCAAGTCTATTTCATGGCATAGATTACTAAGAAGAAAAGAGTAAATCTCTCTCTCTCTCTCTTTTTACCTTTCTACTCCAGGATTCAGACTGCACAGCTCTTCACAGAGTAAAGGAGGCAGCATAGGAACCACCTTGTCAACCAAGTAAGTACTTGTGCCACGTCTATAGGCTTCTTTGTCCAAAGGAGTGCCCATTTTTATAAAGAAAGATACATCTGCAATATGGACTCCCACTTCAAACATCCCATTTTCGTATGGCTTAATATGAAGTGCATCATCCAAGTCTGAAAAATAAAATAAAAGGATTAATCACAGTGGTTATAATCGTTATGGCAGGGTTGTTAATGACACTGTTTACCTTTAGCAGTTGCTGGATCAATCGAGAATATTCTTTCTTTAGAATAGTTGCGTCTCACTTTGTACTCTACACTTGGTATTTCCCATGGTATGGATGGTAAACCAGACATAATCTCCTCAGAGAACTTCTCATCTCTGATATTGTGATCCGTAAGAATAACCTTTTCTTCAGAGTCAAATGAACCTATAGGACCAAGTTCCTTTATCAGTTTTCCAATTGGATGCATGCTGTCAATACGCCATCGAATGATCTCCGCCTATGCATAATCATAGCCAGTGTTAGCTCTAGCAAAGCCATGTTCTCTTTGCTATTCTCTTTTTCCCCAGGACCTACCGATACAAGGATATTCTTATGGTACTCTTGATTGTATTTGAAATCAAGAGGTATATAAGAAGCAGGTATAAAAATAATAGGCACTCGCTTATCCAAAGGTCTAAACCATAATGATTCATTTGAAGATTTCTCTTTTTCCTTATCATTCTTTCCATCTTCTTTACACACTACATTCCGATTGCCATTAAGATCTGAAATCAACACACTGCCCATTATTAGTATAAGGAACACACTTCTTATCCACACTTACCCAGAGAATATTTGTTCCGGACTTCTCGATAGAATATAAACAACAACACCACATGGATGGGTTCTTGTCTTTCCCTTTTCTTTAGTGTTGTCTTGTTCATCTACTTTGGTTGTTCGTATCTCTTTTACTAATTGGAAAGCAACCATATCACCCTCTAATGCACGATTGCGGTACCGTTGTGAGGAAATAAACACATCTCCCTCCAGGGAATCCGATGTGATGTAGGCTTCTTGTCGGTTGTGCTTATTAATACGCAGCAGACCACTGTAAATAGTCTCATCTTGAAGTCCTTGATCTACTTCCATTGGATCCATAAAGCGCTTATAGAAGGCTTTACGATTTCCTTGTAGAATGTCATCCTTATGAAGATATCCATAGTTTTTTCGAGATTTGGTGTTCTGCCTTGGTCGTGCTTCTTTTACATATCTCTTTGTTTTCACTGGAGGTTGGATGGGTAGCTCAGACTCGGGTTCAGGAACATCTCCTGTGACGACTGCATTTTCCTGGCTCTTGTATGTTTCATTGGGATGGTTGGCATGAGCAGTTTCTGATTTCTTAGTGGAATCAGAATGCGAGATTCTAAAGTGTTCTTGTTCTATAAGGGAGATCTTTTTGTTCAATATCTCCATCATGTTCTCTGTGTGTTGATCTGTCTCCTTTTCTGTGGTTGCAGAGGGTGGGGGTAGAATAACAGATGCACTGTGGAGTACTTTTTCTGTGTCTTTCTGAGGTTCTTTTTCTGCAGGAACCACTACTAGATGTACAGTAGAATTCATTGGGTTATTATCTATGGACTTTCTCTCTTCTCTCTCTCTCTACTTTCCAGGAACACATTATAAAACCAAAGTCTACCTTTTGGGAGCTGGTCATGATCAACAACATCACTTGTATCAGTAGGAATAGGAATAAGAGCAGGAGCAGCCTTCTTTCTTGGTACTTGAATGGTGGTGGTCATAATCACACGCGGCTCTTTCTTTTTGCCTGCCGTCTTATAGATAGGATATCCCTTTTCTCGTTCTGAATTCAGACTGGGTGCAAAATGGATATAGTCAAAATAGTGTTCATCTTCTTTGGTCTCTTCCCTCTGCTGCTGAAGAAGATCAAACGCATCCTCATCTGATACACCCTCACTGAAGGTGTCAGAGTAATGAGTCACTTGTGTATCAGATAGTACATGAGGAGAACCACGCGTGGTTTGTGGACTACAGGTCTCTTTGTAGGGGTTCTTTGCAGTCAACAAAGTATGATCTTTGAATATTCTTTGCTGGCCATTGATGTGTTTGCTGCCATTCTTTATGTCTTTTGTGAAAGATGTCTTTTTTGGCTTGGCAACTTCTACTGTCGTCTCTTTGTTCTCTTTCGTGCCAAGGACTTTCTTGTCGTTGTCTTTTATGGTCTTGGTGTTCTTCCCATTGCATTGTATCTCAAGGGATCCTTCCCCTTTGTCATTAGTAAATCCCGTCTTTCTTTTGGTAAAAGTCTCTTTCTTGTTGTCTTTTTGCTTGGACTCTTTTTCCATGCATGGTTCTGATCCATGAAGAGCACCTTCTTCCTTGGCAGCAGTTTTCTTTTTAACTCTCTTCTTTCTCTTCTTTTCTGAACTGTTCTTTCCCTGATGCTTCTCTTCAGTATCTGCTTCTGTTTCTGCTTCTGCCTCTGCCTCTGTCCCTATTCTTATTGGCTGATCTGGTAGGGGGAGGGTTGAACCAGCCATCAATGGACCCTTTTTCTTTTTCGATTTTTTCTTCTTTTCCCTTTTTTCAGCTGCGCTCTCCATGATCAGACTTGCGTCTAGTGTCACCGATTTCTCTTGAACTAAATGGGCTTGAGTCTTAATATCTGAGCCAGATGGCTGTGTCGCACTGAACAATTGTGTCTCTAGTGCCTTTTTCTCTTGAGGCTGCGATGTACACGTAGGAGATGGAAGGTTGATGGCAATATTAATGGCTTGGTGGTATAGAGTTTTACTGGTTAGCAAAGGAGTGTGGTTCTCCAGGGGTACTGGTGTGTCGGCTGGACTCTTTGGAGTGTCAACTTGGAGAGGCATAATAGATCAACACTAGGGATATGAGAACAGTTAACAGGAAAATACATGACTTACGTGTTTAATATCAACAAAAGAGAATTGAAATATAAAAAAATAAAAAGGTACAAGCAACGGTTTTATATAGAAGAAGAAACAGTGATTTCACCCCTTCTTTTTTTTCGTGTACAGATGAATGGATTTGTCTCTATGAATTTACAGGGTTATGTACAATTGGGTGTGGATATCTTGTCTGTTTTCTTTCTTTCTTTATCTTCTCTTGATATAAAGACGTAGAGATATGTTCTATGAGTTTGTTGGTAGTGTTTTGAATCGATTCTTCGACAGATGGAAGACAGAAAAGGAAAATAAGAAGAAAATAACTTTACAGCCACTCCTGGACAAAGAGACTAAGTAGAAAAAAGAATAGGACACTAAGAAACGAAAGAAAGAAACGAAAGAAAGAAACGAAAGAAAGAAACGAAAGAAAGAGAGCAAAAGGAGTTTTATGGGCGGAAATAGGTGTGTGACTTGTACGATAATGCATTCTCATCCAAAAACTCTCGTGCCTGTTTACGCTTACCATTGAATCCACGGTAACATTCTTCAAAAGTAACACTCTGAAACAGTGTTGGAGATATAAACAATCAATAAGCAGGAGGTGTAGACTTGCCTCATAACGGAGGATCCGCTCCCAGACCAATGTCTGATCTTTAATATGGTCGGATAGTGCTTGTTCTGTGCTATCGACACTCTCTATGAATGGGGAAGGAGTGGGCGCAGTAGACTGATGTGACTGGTGTGTCTTCCATACTTGCTCAAGACATTGAATCATGTCCTGTCGATGAGTGGGCTTGAATCCATATCTTTTGACTGTGTTCTAATAGACAGAGGACACTGTATTAGCAATAACTAGCCTATGCAGCATTGCACTTGTCTATTTGTCTTAATGATATTACCCTGAGTTCTGGTAATGTAAGGACATCGTAATTAGGCATCTCTTGTACTGGATGATGTATGGGAGGGATTTCAGGGGAAGATTGTTCTGTAAGATCCACAAAAGAAGACATTGGATTTATTATTGGGCTTATTATTGGGCTTGCTATTGGGCTTGTTATCGGACAGAGAGAAGACTGTGCATAAGGGAAAGATAAGCACCAAGTCATGTAACGCATGCCTTCTTTTTTCTTAATACTAATACTAATACTAATAAAAAGGCATCTCACCTCAGATACAACAAAAGGAGCGTGGGCTGTAAGATCTCCTTTAGATTCACGTTTAGCATATAGGTGGAGAAGAGAGAAAAGACGTGAAAATCGAATGTCAAGTGTTAACAGTGTCTGTAGTTGCTGTTGAATACTCCCATGCCACTGATTGACTACTTGGTCTATTTCCGCAATGGACTTGTGTATAGGAATATCCACATACATTAATAAGATAGATCCCTCTTTCCTTGCTAGCCATTACCTTAATATCCTTTGTAAATTCAAGTAAGAAAGAGATGTTGTTTAAAGACCATGCTTGGCTATTGAGTGTATTTCTATTTACAAAGAAAAGACTCATATCCGACTGTAATTGCTTATATATGTCTAGTATTGTTTTTTGATCTATGGTATTTCTTGCCAATTGTGTTGCATGTTGCCTCAGCTCCTCTATTTCTTCTTTTATTACTCTTCCATTGTCTTGTTCATAGACTAAGTCTTGTCGCTGATCTGAGAAAACAATGGCCAAATAAGCATAATCTTGGTATGTCCATTCATCCTTTCTTCTAGAGCAAGGAGAATTCCGAGAGAGAGATGAAAACAGAGATAAATTGCTATTGTAGTGTTGTTTGATACTCATAGAATCAGATGTAGGATCGTCTTGTGTAAAAATAGATATGTCTTGATATATGGATATAGGTATAGGTATAAGTGTAAAAGATAATAGTAAGATCCCTGACACATATCCTTTTCTATAGGTCTATAGGTCCATCTTTTACCCTTATCCTTAGTGTGTTTATTCTGACAGTCCTTTAAGTGGTGTTTTCGAAAAAAGTAGACTGAAGATAGCTCAAATCAACTTGGCAAAAGGGACACGTGTAAATAGACCCACTCTCCATAGTGTAAGTACTATTTATGTTATTTTTCTGATAAATACAAAGAAGAGTACTATAAGGGTTATTTTTTATCGGGAATATAACAATAACAATAATAATAACAATGTAAAATACAGTCTATCTTAATCTATTATATTCTGCTGTACTTTACACTGCTATGGACTGGGCAGGAAGAGAGAGGGGCGGACCTTCTATAAACTGTAGTGCAAAATAGAAGCAGTAGGCGGGGAATGATTACATCCTCAAGGTGGCTGATGGGTGAGGTCTTCCTCTTCCTTCTAGACTAATATACAACCACTATGGTCAAGTTCATCAAGGCAGGCAAGGTAATGATCAATCCACCACGCATAGAATAGTCTTTTATTGGATGAAGTGGATAGATGGAAGAGTGAATAGATAGATAGATAGATAGATAGATGGGTTGATAGATGGATGGATGGATGGATGGATGGATGGATGGATGGATTGAATAGTTGGATACAAGGATAGATAGATGGGTACTTCAACAGATAGACAGACGCCTCTATAGACACCTCACAACAGAACAGACTATCAAAGCACAAGACAACTAATACGCCTTTAGGTTGTCGTTATTTTGCAGGGCCGATTCGCTGGCAAGAAGGCTGTTGTTGTGCGCAGTAAGCATCTATAGATAGACACATAAAGTCCCGGTAGAAAGGAATCTTTATTGTTGGTAAAGAGCAAAGCAAACTAACTTGCTATCACTAGACCACGACGAGGGTACCAAAGACAGACCCTACGGTTATGCTGTCGTTGCTGGTGTTGAACGTTCTCCCTTGAAGGTGACCAAGGCTATGGGCAAGAAGAAGGTGGCCAAGCGCTCCAAGGTCAAGCCTTTCGTTAAGATCGTCAACTACAACCACATGTTGCCCACCCGTTACGCTCTCGAGTTGGAGCAGATCAAGGGCACTGTCTCTGCTGACTCCTTCAAGGAACCCACCCAGCGTGAGGATTCCAAGAAGGTCATTAAAAAGTTGTTTGAGGAGCGTTACCAGACTGGCAAGAACAAGTGGTTCTTTAGCAAGCTCAGATTCTAAATGGAGTGTGTTTACAAAATACGCTCCCTTTACTGTACTATGAATAAAAAGTATAAGTCCAAGGCATCCTCCTTAGAGAATGATGACGCTGAGAAACACTTGATAGCCTGTGGTTAAGGACTGTTCACTCATAAGCATGACGCATGAAATAAAAATGGGGAACTAACTGTGAGTGGTGTCTGTTTTTCTTGTCACCCATTCTACACAGTACCATGGCCTATTTCTCTTATCGCTTCCCTAATAGAATTGTGACTTGTTTCCAGCGGGCCGGACGCCTTGGAGAGACTGGCGGTTGAGTTAAAAATGGTCTTGCCATCCGCCCATGGGACCGCCTCTTTCCCTGCACTTGGTATGTACTGGCATGAAGAGGCGGAAGGAGACGATAAAGAGAATAGACAGTGCATGGATGGATGGATTGGCTGATGCATGAGTGGATGTGTAGCCATAAGAGTGACCACGGGCGTGGATGTGTGGTGAAAAATAGAGAATAGACTTGTTCTCTTTCTCGCTCTCTGTCTGTACACTCCCTGCCTATCTTATTATTGTTATTGTCATTATCATTGTTATTATTTTATCTCTCTTATAATATTGTTCAGTTCTGTTAACATGAGAATAGACGTAGAAACATAATGTCCCGTCTCCCTGCTGTTCTCAACCCCACCGAGGAAGATATCCAGCTCTTGTTGAGTGCCCAGTGCCACATTGGTGCCAAGAACGTCAACACCCGCATGGTGCCCTACGTCTACAAGCGTCGTGCTGATGGTAAGCAAGACAAAAACAAGTCACTGTTCTGACTGCTTCTGTAGGTATCAACCTTATCAACATTGGCAAGACATGGGAGAAGTTGGTTTTTGCTGCCCGTGTTATCGCTGCTATTGAGAACCCCCAGGACATTGTTGTTGTGTCTGCTCGTCCTTACGGTCACCGTGCTGCCCTCAAGTTCGCCAAGTACATTGGTGCTGAAGCCATTGTCGGTCGTTTCACCCCCGGTACCTTCACCAATTACAACACTCGTTCTTTCCGTGAGCCCCGTTTGGTGATCTGCACTGATCCCCGTACTGACTTCCAGGCCATCAAGGAAGCTTCCTACGTCAACATCCCCGTTATCTCCCTTGCTGACACCGATGCTTTCCTCCAGTACGTTGATGTCGTTATCCCCACCAACAACAAGGGTAAGCACGCCATCGGTTTGATCTACTACCTCTTGGCCCGTGCTGTCCTCCGTCTCCGTGGTACCCTTGACTACGGTGTCGCCTGGGATGTGATGGTTGATATGTTCTTCTTCCGTGATCCCGAAGAAGCTGAGAAGGAACAGGCCACTCTTGCTGGTGAATTCGATAGCACCGAGTTCTCTGTTGCTGTTGATGTCAACCCTGAATGGACTGTCGAGGGTGAGACTGAGGGTGTTGCTGGTATTGCCGCCACTGCTGACTGGAGCGCCTCCCGCACCACCACTGACTGGGCTGATGAGTCTGCCCCTGCCGCTGCTTCTTCTTGGGAAGCATAAATTCACCAATTTTTTTTTATCGCTATTAGTAAATTATAATAAAAAAAGGGGTAATAAAGATTGTTGATTAGATACATTCACACTTTTAATACTGTGAAAAGATTTAAAAAAAAGATTAAGAAAAAGAGATGGGTTTATGTAACTATCAGTGTAGTGTGTCTCTATCTTTCTTGAAAGAGATTGAACCTGAGACACCTTCACACTTATGAGCTTGGACTGGTAGAGTTGGATCGACTTTGTTTCTTGGCTTTGGGAGAAAGAAGAGTAATCTAAGGTGGCCAAAATGATTCTGTTAATGTGGGGTTGTCTTTTGTGTGTAAATTAGTTACTTACAGTGTACTGTAAGTGTGAATTGGGTGGAATATCAGGGTCTCTCCCTTCTTCTCCATAGGCAAGAGAAGGAGGCACTTTAATTACACGTGTGCCTCCATACATCATACCAGGAATCCCATAATTAAAGCCTTGAACAATATCAGGTTGTCCAAGTTGGAATACCCAGACTTTGCCTTCTTTTTTATTATCCACAACGACACCGTTATCTAATCTACATTCAAAACGGATCCGAACCTAAAGAAAGACATACGAGTGAGCTATTTTACTTATGCACATTTCTTACTATGTCCTGGAGCTTAACAGGTTCACTTGACCCAACAACAAGGTCTTTAATGGTAACTTGTGGTTTTTCTTGGAGTTCAGTTTTCTTCTAATAACAAACCTACATTAGAAGGTATGTCCGATTCCTTCTTCTCTTCTCTTTTCTTTAGTATTGCTACTAATGCTACTTACTTTTTTAGGTTTGCCTTGTGCATTAGACTCGGTATCTGCAATGGATTTAACTTTTGTCTTTGGTTTGCCTTTCTCAGTAGTCAACTGCTTCTCTTCTCTGGCTTTGGCTCTGGCTTTGGCTTTTGCCAACAATGCTTGATAATCTCTATTATTTGTATTCACTTCTGCACTAGGTACTTCTGCTTTCTGCACTGATTCTACCTCTTCATTTATTTTCTTAATAGGCTGTACTTCTTTCATTTCTGTTTTTGTATCATCTGTGTGGGGTGTTTGGTTGGTTTTGTTTATAGTTTTGGATAACTGAACTTCCAACTCTGCTTGAGCTATTGCCTTTTTTTGCCTCGATTCCTTCTGTCTTTGTTTTCTGTCTTCTTTTATTCTCTTTTCAAATAGTTCAGGGGTCTCATATTTTGTATTCCTCATAGCCTTCTTGGGTATATTTTTGTCTACACTCATCTCCATTGCCTGATGAGTCTCTTGTTCTGTACTTATCTCCATTGCCTGAGAAGTGGTCTTTAGACTAGAATATTGTACTTCAAAGTTTCTTATATGTTCCCCAACCATTTTTTGTTGTATTGCCTTTGGAAAGTCAGTAAGGTTACTATTTGCATTATGAATAGTAGTGTTTGTCTTATATATAGAGAGAGGTGAGCTCACAAAGTCATTTAAAGGAAGTGGAGTGGATAGATTGCTCTCCTGTCTTGCTTCAGTAATGTCTTCTGCTTCAGTAATATCTTCTGCCTCAGTGATATCCTCTGTTGCTTCAGTAATGTCTTCTGTTGCTTCAGTAATGTCTTCTGTTGCTTCGTTAATGTCTTCTGTTGCCTCAGTAGTATCCTCTGTTGCTTCGTTAATGTCTTCTGTTGCCTCAGTAGTATCCTCTGTTGCTTCAGTAATGTCTTCTGTTGCTTCGGTAAGATCCTTTACTTCAGTAGTATCCTCTGTTGCTTCGGTAATATCTTTCACTTCAGTAGTATCCTCTGTTGCTTCGGTAACATCCTCTAATTCAGTGGCATTTTCTTCTGGTTCAGTAATCAACTGTTCGAATGACTGAGGCATCTTTTGAGTTTCTTCGTCTATTGTATTCACGCTCTTCTGAATTCTGCTGGATCTTCTTGTAGAAGTTTGATCAAGAGAATGTTTATTTCTTGTTCGCTTGACCTTTGGTACTGTATAGAATGTGTCTGCGTCTGTGTGCTTGAAAATCATTCTTTTGGTGTGTGTTCTAAGGGTAGAGTAATCGAAGTTTCCATAAGGTGACTCCGGTGTAGGTTCTTGAGTTGAACTCATTGGTATAGAATTGTTAGCTGTATCCTCTGCATATTCCGTAGTCTGCATCAAATGTTTAGATTCTGCATCTGGCTGTTCTATGTCATTATGGACAGGCCGATGATAAATTTTCGTCTCTGGCCTGTACTTCTTAATAGAAACAGGTTCCAAGTATGATGTACTACTACTGCGTTTTCTAGGCACTTTTCTCATTAAAGCAATCTCATCACTATCAGAACTCATGTTTTCTTTATCGTCATCTGTGAATGCCACGGAAAGGCTACTGTCACTGTCACCATCACTGCCACTATCACTATCACTGCCATTGCCACTTTTACCAAACTCATCAAAATCATCAAAATCATCATACCCATCAAAATCATCAAAATCATCATGATCATCTTTGTCAGCCGAGTGTTTTTCATAATGTTTTTCTGGTTTTTGTTTTTTCATTGTTGCTTTCACTTCTTGATCTTCATCGGTATAGGACATGTAGTCTTCACTGCTATTTCTGTCAATCTCACTAAACTCATCTTCATAACCATCAACACGAAGAGGGATGTTCTTTTTTAATTTTTTTTCTGATTTGCTTGATCTCTTCTCCTTTTCCTTTCGCTGGATTGATGACGGATATCCATTGTCATTGCTTAATTCCATGTCTGATTCATTAAAGGTCGATCTTACTCCCCGTTTCTTTGAAGAATGCGGTATACTGAAAGAGAATTTGTTCCCTGTCGCAGCATTGGTTTTATTTTCTGTAGGGTTGGTATATGCATTAGAATGATAATATGCAAATATATGCAAATAGAAAGAAAAGAGAGAGATAAAACCATTCATTTACCAGTAAGTGGTTTGAGTTTGATTCTCTTAGAAGATCCCTTTAGTATGGCACTTTAAATAAGCACAGTTAATAAGAACCTGTAGCATTTTTCTCTTTTTCAATATGGCCTTTGGACTTACTATTTATTGAATGCCATTTCTGGGGAGCCATTTCTGGTGTAGTTTCCAGTAAGGCATATCGGACTAATAATCCATCATAGTAATAGTAATAGTAATAGTAATAATAAAGAGAAGAATATGGTTTAGACAGTCTTTCTCTTATTTGTATTGTTGTCTTTTCATTTCAATACCTTTTACCACTGATATAGAACTCAACCTTTTTCCCTTGAGAGAATTCAATACCAAGACGATACTGTTGAGTCTATAAGAAATAAGATGGAGTAGAAAAGTAAAATCCATCGTTATACAGACAGTTGATTTAAATCACGTTACTTTCCTCTATTATTTACCTTGCCTGAAATGAGAGTGCATAAAATATAAGCTTGACCATTCACTCGTACATAAAGACTAGAACGCGATCCATTCTCTACATTATCTTTTAATGTGGCCTAACAAAGAGCAGAAATAGAATGTGTTATAGAATGATAACAGGTTTATTGTTTGGTTCTTACCATGATCAGCTGAAATGCTATAGGCACTACTGGTTGGTAACTAATGTTGGGATGTACATAGACACCTATTGAACAGCCCTATAGAATCAATATTCTATCACCAAATATTTACAACTAATGGCTAATAGACTCCTGTCTATCATCAATAGTTTATGGCCTGGTTTACCCCAAAAATCTTGTAAACTCATTGATATCCTTGGGTAGGCTGTATTGAGGTGGAGAAATGATAAAATATAGGCAAAATAGCAGTAAACAAGACTATTTATCTCTTTTTTTTTAAAAAAATAAATAAATAAATAAAATAAAAATAGAAATAGAAAGTGACTAGTATATAGGGAAAAAGAAGGAACAACTGAGAAGACTATAGGCTTAATAAGTTCTTTTCTGTCTTAATATAAAGAAAAATGATGAGATAAAGTGAATGTCTTATTATTAGTAGAGGAAAGTGTTTTGTTTGAATATACTGTTCTTAGCCAATCATATGTTAGATAGAAAGACCAGCCCATTAGAATTCTAGAAAATAATAGAACCGTCAATGGCTAAGACATATAGAACTATACTCATATTTACAAAAGCATTTGACTTTATAGCAATAAGAATAGACATGGATGACCCTTTTACTGAAATAGTCATTGAATTCTATTCTTTAATCTTGTGTTAATGCAACATAATGATTCCCATTACATAAATATATCCAAGATGAATGCAATGAATGAATAATAATAATACAGAAGCCATAGAAACTATAGAAACTATAGATAGATGAGATATATGCTTCTTTTTTCTTTTTGCTTTGTTTATCAATTTATCTATCTGTATTTTTATATAAAATATTATTACAAAATAGATTCAACGATACACATAAATAAATAAACAAAATGCATTCATTACTATTTAGAAAGTATCCAACAAATTCCATCTTGACATCCACAGTCTGCCAGAATAGTCTGTAATAGGTCCTGTCATTCCATAGGCAAGAGGCAGAAAATAAATAAAAGTAGCAATAATAATACTAAAGAAACCTCCAAAAATAACATTTCGACTGAGGTTGCTATAGTGTGCGGTAAAATGATCAAGCAGACACGGAAACAACAGCATGCTGAAGTAGAGACACGGGAAATAATGATGCAGATAAGTGACACGGCCCATCAGGAAGAATGGGAAATAGTGCAAGAACCAGCCTAGAAATAGCATTTTACCAACAAAGAGAAAGGGCTCCACTATTGATGATTATTTTTCAAGATAAAAATAAGTTAGCACTCCCAACAACTCAATTAGTGATAGAGTAGCCTATATTTACCTTGACTTGGCTTCTCTAATCCTCTCTTTAAACGTATAGAGTAAAAGGTGTACAAAAGAGCAAATCCGAGAATAGATGCACCAGAAGACCACCAAACAATGGGATTTCCCAAGAGATAAAATTTGATATGCTGATCAGCCCAACCACACATACGCAGTCCAGTACTTGCAAAAGGCCACTCAAAAGGAGAAGATGTCAGTACATCTTCTTTATCAGGATTAGGTGTGAGTGCATTGTTACTTCTCCACATGGCTATGTTTAATTGAATAAAGTTACTGATAAACTTAGATTTATAAGTGTTCTTTGGTGATGGAGGTACTAAAAATACAACACATTAAATGTCTACTTTGTCATAAACATTAGTCATTTGCTTACATTGATAATTCTCATGCTCCTCAATATTCCACCAAGTATTAACATCTTGTGTCTGATTTCTTCTATCACAATAAACCTCAAGTTGCTTATATCCCCACTGTGGCAAAAGGGCTGTGTGCGAAGCCAACAGACAGTCAAGATATACATTGCGTAATCGAAACTGTGTGGAAAGAGAATGAAGGTGTGTCTTGTTTCGAAAGACCTCGTCATTTACAATCTCAATCTTCCAGTGGTCGTGGATATCTCCCAATGTCTCATTACCATACCCACTCACTTCCCACTGATCATTTGTGATGGGAGCTGGTATTGGATGTGTGTGGAGGTTTCTTCTTGTGTTGATGTGGGAAAGTCGAATAATATCTCCATCTTTCAAGTACTTGGGTCCATCACTTTCTTCTTCTGATAGAAATTCTTCTTGTTCTAAACTGTCTTCGTGTGGTTCACTAATGGTCCACTCATTGTTAGCGTCCTTGTAATGATAACAAGTGATTTGTTGTTGTTTTGAACCTTCAGGATAAAGATGAGGATGAGAGTGCAATAAAGCACCACCATAAGCAACATTTTTGATTGTTATATTTGATCCAAACGCTACCACTAAGTAAAGAATTGTAGGTTAATAAAACGAAAAATAAATAATATAGACTCATACAAAGAGGGTTTTCAGAAAAGGGGTTTCCTTCCAATTGTGCTTGAAAGAGTGAACTCATATGAGAATCTCCAGGTCCTGACTTGGTGAGAAGCATAAAATGAACCTTGAAGCATGCAACATAGACAGCAAGAGGTAGAAATACCAAGCATAAAATACGAGCTACCCAGTGTCCAAAATATATTTTCTTAGGCATCTTTAAATCACCCAACATATCCCAAAGATCTCCAACAGTATAGAGACCAACGAGAGCTACAGAAAACAACCCAACCCATTTGATACTGTGCTTATGTTTAGAGAAGAGGCTCACTTGTGAATGAATGATGTAACTTACCTTAATACACAGCCAAGAGAAAGTCCTATAAAAAACATCCAAGTCCACCAAGGTCTTGAAAACGGTCTGAGATATATACATTTTGTAAGTCCTTTTGTCTTATACACTCCAAACCTCATACAAACCCACCTGTCTTGATAATTGTTGAATGCAGACATGGTAAAGAGTGTTGTGCAAGTGAAAAATAGAAGCATAGAATCCAACAGGATAAACCTACTGATACAGAGATAGGCTACATCGGCAAGCACCATTGTCGCTGCTAATAGACTTGCTCTTTGAGACATTTTAAATTGTAAAGCAGTCATATAAGCCAGTGGAACTAGGAAAGCACCCCACGATGCATTGAAGATGCGCATAAACTGAAAATTGACTTGAGGTGGATATTCTGATCCAGAGTCGAATGCAAAGGTACCGTTGTAGTTTACTATCCAGCCTGAGAGACCCACCAACATTTTACCCAAGGGTGGATGAACATCGAAATAAAACTCATTCTTAATGTAATAAGAACCAAACTATAGAAGTAACAGTGAACAAGATTAGGGAAATAGAAAGAGGAAATATTTATGAAAATATTAAAGAGTAGATGCACTTACTCTTCCAAAATGAGCCTAAGTTGTAAAAAAAAAAGTGAGCTCATAAGTTGTCATCTAGTGTATTAATGACTTACTTCATCCCAAATTACAATATTAGAGTGTGCAATATTATAAAATCGAGTGAATAAAGACAGTAAAGTCAAGATAATTGTAGTTATGGTGTTCTGGTATCTCTTGAGAATATTAAAATACTAAGAAAGCAGTGTTAGGATTGAGTTCGTGATACATAGCTTTTACTTTTATTTGCTCTTATATTTTCATAAAAGTGAATTCTTTTACCTTTTCAGGTGGGTATGCTTCTGCTAATGTATTATTACTGCTGATTCTTTTTTCTTTCTTTAGATCAATATCTGAATGGTCTAGACCATGGTAAAATGAGGCGGGATCATGAATTTCTGTATAGGGTGGTGGTGGTGGTGATAATGCTAATGAGTGAGATGAATCCTTATTTATTGAATGCCGCCTCTTTAAGCTCTCCATGTATGAAAAATATAAGTAAAATGGAAGAGAGAATGAAAAGAGAAAGAATCCAAAGAGTTGAATAAGTGAAATATAACTTTTCTTTATTATTTTCTTTAGATTAAAATATGAAATAGCAAATGTTTATGCACTATAGCATTGTAGCATTCTTGATACTTAAAGATACCCACAAACACTTGTAGATGCTTTAGAATATAATTATCTACATATATCTATCTATCTATGTATATCTATGTCCATTTATCTATATATGTCCATATCTGTAAAGTCTCCTCCTGTTACTAATCTTATCCTACATTAAATCTTATAAATTAAATCTTATAAATTAAAAAAGCGAGAAATTAGCAGTTAGCAATTTGTAAAAAATAAAATAAAACAGCTACAAAATCAATGGTCTGGGATGAAGCATCTATGATAAGCTGTAGTGTATCTGAATGCAGTGGATTGATCTTTCAGAGATAGTATAAAAGTACAACAGCCTGCATTAAGAGGTGTGCTTTTTGATAATAAAGCTGTTATATTTGGTAGTGATTTCCTCCAAGTTATTCTATTTGTAGCAACAATCAGAGTAGAATAGAAGTATAAAAGAATAACACAAGTTGAATAAGAAAGAGAGTAAATTGTAGGTTAACTAACCAAATACTTTTGAATTTAATAAGCCATTGAAGGCACTATTATATCAATAAATGATAAATAGTAGCTGACATTATTTGATGCTTTATTAAAAAAAACTATTTATTTCTTCTTATTGTATTCATATCTATATTCTCTGAACCAAAAATGCCAACTATTCATCAAGATATAACTAGAACCAAGAGAAAGTCCAAGCCTTCTGGTTCAACTTCATCCTTCTCGCTAATTGTTGCTGGTGCCTCGGTTGACTCACTGAGAGAAACCTAGGATACAGGTAAACTAACTAAAGAATAATGAAGTGTGTCTTATTGGATTTTGTCATTACTAGATATTATAATGTCTAGTAGATACATGCTCAAATAGGATGCTACACAAAACACATACAAAATACCATTTACCCCGTGAAAGATCGTGACAATTACATACTTTATCCTTTTAAAAATGTACCCACAAAGGATATCTTGGAGAAACTTGCCTCATGGATTCTGCCTTCTTCATGTGACTGCTCACTAGAGGTTTCTTTACCGAGAAGGAAAAAAAGAAAAAGAAAGAAAGAAAAAAGCAATAGATGAGTGCAATGACTAAACTATGGAGACAACTATGGAATCGACACTCTATCAGACACTATTCTAGTGGTCTGTCAATAAAGCGTCAAAGGCTGGATAAACCAATAAGTGTAGCGCCTATGGTGGATATTTCTACACCTGCAAGTATTATACTTTCTTTGCAGTTCTCTTTCCTTGCCACCAATAACTTAAGCTGTAAACGCAATAGCATTTTTTAGAACTACTGAGAATAATATCAGGAAGCTCAAGATATGTCTATTATACTGAGATGCACCATGGCCAAGCTATCCTTCACAATACAACTCGCCTTGACTGGCTTATTGGTCCGCCTCGTCCCAATATGGTTGTACAGCTAGGTGGTGCAGAACCCTCTGTAGTGTCCCAAGCAGCAAAAGTACTTGAGTTGCATGGTTATAAAGAGTTGAATATCAATGTTGGCTGTCCAAGTCCAAATGTACAGGCAGGCATGTTTGGTGCTGTCCTGATGAAAACACCCCACATTGTAGCAGACATATTGACAGCCATGCAGACTGCAGAAGTCTCTATTCCTGTAACTATCAAATGTCGTATAGGTGTTGATACCCTGGATTCATTTGAGTTTCTTGAACATTTTGTGAGTTGCATGTGTTTACAGTGACAGTTGGAATAACATTAGTTTAACCATAAAGGTGAATACTTTGCTTGAAAGCAAAAGGCCACCACCCCATCTGGTTGTTCATGCACGTAAATGCATTCTCAAGGGACTTTCACCAAAGCAGAATAGATCTGTCCCACCATTGATGTATGACCGTGTGTTCCAACTGAGAGACAGGTTTCCTGATCTACCCCTGTCTATCAATGGAGGATTTGACAGTGTAGATAAAGTGAAGATGGCATTGGAGCAAGTAGATGGCTGTATGATAGGAAGGAAAAGTAGGTTTAGAAAGTACTATAGAAAGGTTTATTTATCTGTATAGTCATGAACTCTCCCTTGTTTCTTCAGACATTGGACAGAGGTAAGGATGGGGCAATAGTCCATAGAGGTCTGTTCTACTGTTTACATAGATACTATAGAAATATACAACATTGATGAGAGCAATATTAAAACCACTGAGGCTATTATCCATGAGTATTTAGGTGAGAGAAGGCTAGAGACAGTTTAAATTAAACTATTAGATTATGGCGAACAGATACTGTCTCCATCAATGCAACCATCCCAAGACACACGCATCCCACCCCTCACCATCTTAACGAAGCCTCTTATGATGCTCTATCAGGGACACTTGGGCCGTTCTTTCCGAACAGAACTCTCTGCTCAACTCAAATACTACTCTGACACCCTATCCTTACGCTCTGTAGTATTGAAAGCCGTGGAGAATTCCGGAGTCCTATCCCATCATTAGAGATGTCCATACTAGCATAGAGAGTTGTTTCGTCTAGGCATTTTATTAGAAGAGTTCTCTTGTATAGGACATATAATTTACAGAACAAGACATAATATTTAATGCGACAGATACTTTCTTCCCTTCAAAAATCGTTTGACAAGTACACGACGTCCATTCTTTGTTGACATACGATACAGGAATCCATGTCGTCTCTTACGCACAAAGTTGGAGGGTTGGTAACTGTTACCATATGTCACAAAGCGCATTTGTGTAGCTGCGAAGGGACTGGCGGCGAAGGGTGTACGAAACAAGGAAGCACTAGAATAAAAGAAAACAAGTGAGCTTTGGTTAGCAAGAATAAAGAGATCTACCCACCCACCCACAGCCTAAAGTGTTAAAGTGAGCCTACCTTGAAGTCAACAGACTACCACAGTTTTCCTGAACCATAGTAGACCTGGACACCGTGAATGCGGCAGTGTGCGTTCTGATAGGAGTACTAATGGCTGTGGTAGTCAGCTTGGAGGTGACTGAAGACCATAATTGTCGAAACAGAGACATGGCGACCTGAATGGATTAGCTTTAAGCTATGGGCCTCCCTTATTTATTGTTTAAAGATGGGGTTCCAAATGAGTAGAGATGCAGTCACATAAGACTGCTTTCTCTACTGAAGGGCTCAACCTTCGATTAAATCTTAGCCCTCGTTGAAGGAAAATTCTCCTAGCTGCTCTGTTAGTGAGATGTTGTCTTCCTCCCCTGACGGTTGATTCAAATGAACAAATACCAGAGATCTAAGATCTTAGCCCTAGTGGTGAGTTGCCTGGAATTAGAGAAAATCCCGATCCACAAATTGAGCTCTTGCTCTTACCGTCGCCTGGCTTTGCCTATTCAAGCAGTTCCTTCTTTCAGCCATCCTCTCACAGCATTACAGTGGAAAGAATTATGGCAATTTCCCATACAAAACTCAGTGCGCAATGTGTGGTTTCGCCTGCTCTATGGTAAACTGCCTTGCTGCCAACGACTTTACTCTCTTATTCCTGCAATTTTTACCTCCAGCTCTTGTCTCTTGTGCAACCACCCTGTTGAAGATCCTCTTCACTTCTTATTCCAATGCCCACCCAAGTGGCAGGTTTGGTTTGATGTGTTCATCTCAATTTGGATATGCACCCACCTTCTTAACCATTTCTGATGCTCTTTTTGTACTGTCTTTTCCATATGAAAATGCACATGAGTCTATGTATTCTTGCCAAATCATCAGTTCGACATATTATACATATTGATAATCAATTACCGTATTGATATCCTGACACCTTTCATCTCACTTTCAAAAATAACATCAAGACAATATACTGTATCATAGAATCAACTACACCTTGGTGCTCTGTATTAATTTTTTTTTAATAAATATTACTGACATGAACAAATTTAATGAATATAATTCTGTGTGTAAGTGTTGTATTAGAAAACAAGACACACTAGTGCTCTTTACATGTTTATTACTAAGATTGACACCAATTATATATATTCATGAGACAAAAATGTGTGATAATGTGTGATAATGTGTGGATATTGTTTTTGATGGCTATTTAATGACTGTCTACTCTATATTTGTAGTATGTCAAAGTTGAAAGGGGGTTATTTTCTATTTATTATTTCTACATGTAGAGTCTAATAGTAAAGATCGGTATTGAAATATACCTATGTAAATTGGTGTTAGGATATCAACTTCCCAATAGGAGAGGCTGTTAGTTATAAGTGAATCAATAAAAGTGGAAAACATAAAAAAAAGTGAATGAGAGGGACCTTGGACACCTGGAATTTTTTTATTAGAAAGGGTTCATTTGCCTCATACGATCAATTCAAATTGAGAATGTTGAAGTTTGAGGTGAATGTGTATAGAAACACCCTTATAAGCTACTGTAAGCAGTTAGGGTTTGGATTTTTTCTCCAGCTCAAAGGCCAGCCATAAATGCAAAACACAAGGAGAAATGGCTTCGTTGGACTAAGGAACATGTCAATTGGACGAACGACCAGTGGAAAGGCGTTGTCTGGTCTGATGAGTCAAGGTACATTGTAAAAGGTAACAATGAAGGTGATTGTGTCATTATAAAAGTTGGAGAAAGCTATTATTATAATTCTATTGTTCCAAAGATGTAGTTTGGTGGCGGTGATGTGATGTGATGCTTTGGAGCTGTCTTTTCACACAAATAAATTTGGTTTATTAGTCTTTGTTGATGGCACTGTAAACCAAGACGAATATATCAAGATTTTGGCTGGCAAGTTCCATCCTTGGTTCATGGAATTGTATAATAAAGAGAACAGAGAGTTTCTGTTACAATAAAATGATGTTATCTATCATACTGGGGCCTATGCCAGAGGGTGAAAAGAGATACATCAGATTAGGGTTCTTTGATTACTAGCCTACACAAATCCCTTAATTGAACCCAATTGAACACGTCTGGTGAGTCCACTTGAAGAAAATCATTATGAAGTACAGAGGGGCATCTATTACAAATGTAAAGTGTCTTATTTAATGTTGAATATGTCCTAAATATTTTGTCCTGATATTTATTTTTAAAAGTATTAAATTCAATTGGGTGTGGCTGTAATTGTGTCTATAAATGTTTCATGCAACTGCCCTACTTTTTATAGAGAGAGAAAGAAAAAGACATTTTTCTAAGCTCAATATACAATTTCACAACACACAAATCAATAAAATAGTTTTAACTAAACATTAACACTCATTGTTTATTTTATTTTGTTTATTTTATTTTTGTATCTGTACTGCATTTATTTTGTAAACTGGTGCACTGTTTTATTTCTTTTATTTATTTATTTCTTTTAATTGTGTTGTTGATCTCTTCGATCTTGTAAATCCTTACGGAAAGCCATACCGGTCATCACTAGCTTTCTGAAATTTTCATTCAATCTACCCGTCTTACCAACACCACCTATAGCGGACCCATCAGAAGATGGGCTGGTGAGAGTTATAGGTAGAGATAAGGGATTTCTACCAAACTGCTGTAATGCATTTGGACTAAAGTTGGATGCAGAAGTAGCGATGGTAGAGAAAGAGGTTGTAATTGAACTAGGAAGATTTGATATTGGTGTTGCTGTCACTTGATCAATGGAGGGCAATATTCCAGAATTATCTTTCAGTTCCTCTGTATGAAGTATTTTTCGCTGCATGGCTTCTACTAAAGGAGATTGTTCTGGTTTTTTCAATCCCTTTTAAAATATGATGTTAGCTTTTTTCTTTTCATTCTGTAACGTATAGCATGAACTTCTAAATACTAATAGAGACTAGATTTCTTTACCTTGAGATCCAGAATTCGTGTAAAGTTAACCATATGTTTATCTCCAATCAAGAAGATATAGTTTTCAATGTATCCATCAATGGGATCGATGGGAGTCATCACTATCTTTAAAATTGCCTCCACTTTTGATATTCCTTTATTGACAAGCTTAGCATATCTTTATATATACATAAACAAATAAAATCAATATTTAGTCTTGATTTGATGGTTAATAAACATCAGCTTGTACTTACGAAGTTGGAATTGTCATGGATCCTTCAGGCCGCATAAATGGTATATCCATTAGCAGAGTTTTTATGGTATGTGTATCCAAAAGCATCTAAGTGGACATCCACAGTTACTGTATTAAATATCCTGTACAAAAACAGTCATTTTTACCTGTTCTGCCCCAATCTCAGAGACAGGTCTACACTTGAATATGTTCAGTAGGTATTTCGATAGAAAAGATCTAATAAAAAGACAAAACATAAATACTCATATTTTGGTATTTCCTCTTTACTCGTATCAACAGACACCTACTCTGCGAAACGATCATTCAATGTTCTGAAATAGCGCTTATTGGCAATTGTTTTTCCAGCAATAACGATGGAGCGTTTAATACTGTCCTGTAACGCACTAACATAGACAGATTGATCCCCAACAGTATCCATGGTTCCCCATGATAGTTTTGCCATTTGTTGAAAGTAGGCTTCACAGTTACTTTCTATTCCTCGAGTAATAGTGTCAATACATATGGATACAGCACTATCACTTTATGTTAGATTGTTCTCAGATCCATGGCTATAGCTATGACCATTGTTGCTTTAACTTACTTCATAAAGGTCTCCTGTACATCTTTCAAATCTACCTTTTCAGTGTATTCTGAATCAATGGTCTCTTTTAATTTCTCCTCCAACTAAAGATTACAAGTATGAGAACCCACTACCCTTCACTGGCATATGTTTTTCTTTTTCTTTCTTTTCTTTTCATAATATACCTGGGCTGTAGTTATATAACAATAGTCGGCTGTGTTTAGTGCTAAACTTACAAACCGAAAGTACTCGGAGGTAATGACTCTTTTTTCATTTCTAGAGTTATAGGTAAGGTGAGTCTGAATAGAATCTCCAAGTCAACATGAACTTACAAAACAGATTCACTCAAAATAATAACGTTGCAATAAGAATAGAGGTATTTTGAAAATAGTTGACAAAGATCCCACAAAGCTTTTCCTGTTGAGAACTTGGCACATTGAGCAAGTGTTTCACGATAAAAATAAAACAAGTCTGTACTCGAGGGTAGTACTGTCATATTGGTATCATCTTCTACAGATTTATCAGACAGAGTATATGATTCTATCATAATTTTCAATGTTCTTGATAGTAGCAAAATTAACATGAGTAGACAAGTAATATAGAAAGAGATAAGTAGACTTACTTGTCTTCGGCATTGATGTAAATCCAAAGGTAGGGAATAAAACAGGCTGAAATGGATCTTTCAAAATGAAATACAGGCTCTTCTTTTTTGCCTATGAGTTTGACCTATTCAGCACCATTGTAAGCCTATCTATGCATTACACTTCTTAGACTCTGCGCCTCACTTGCATGTTTCTCGTATCTCTTTTTCAACTGTCCTTCAAACTCTATGGTTAATTGTAATGCCTTTAACAGTTCCTTCACATCCAATTGTGGTGAAGAAGTAAGAAGTGATTCCAAGTCTATTCTATAAGTGAGTGTGTAGTTATTTAATAATTGGATTGTCATAGTACATAAAGAGAGAAAAGAGACAATACTTAGTGTAGTCACAGAACTGTTGACACAGACGACCACTAGCACACCAAGCAACTGGGAAAATCTCACTATGTTTTTCATCGCATATTTTCAGTATGCGTTTCAAAAAGGCATATCGTCTTGAAATATGGATGATTTGAGATGTCTACCCATCAAATAAATACATAGCAGTACATAAGACGCAACACTCTAGTCGTACCTCTTCAGAAAGACGGAATATTTGTCTGTAACTCATCAGTTGAAGGTCAATGTATTTTTTGAGGATCTTTTCTCTAAAGCCACCCCCCCACACATCATTATGGACATCATTAGCATGGGTCTATTGATGATGACTAGATGACTTACTTTGGTTCCTCGCCCAAGACAGAAGCCACAAAACAAGCATCATTTAACAGCCATGGCTGTCCAACCAAGGTGCCATCACCATTGAACCTGTAGGATCCCCATGAAAATCCAGAACCCCACTCTATTGTTATCTAACGTACCCTTGATCAAATTCCTGCAGTACGAACTCTTCAAGATGAAGTTTTAGTTTGGTGATTCTGTCTGATAGTTGTGCAATTTGAGGCACGCTTTTGTAAGACTTGAAGTGCTGCATTAACTGGACCACTGCCTTGCTACAATGAATACTGTGTCTATCTTTGTCACCTACCTGCAACAATTGAGCACTGTCCTTGTACTGTTTATTGTGGGACAATGTTTCCAGTTGATCTACAGCAGTGACTAGTGCATCCATGAGATGAATCAGTAGGCGTTGTAGGTGTCTATTGCTCTAGTTATCTTTTATCTACCTAACATTTGAAGGCGTTTAAGTGCAGTGACTGAGTGGGTTAAATGTCGTTTGGCATAATCAAGGGACTTGACATCCTGTGTAATTGCATGCACCATTGTTTCTGATTGTGCAGCTTTTGCCTTGATATCTTGTATCTTCTGGAACAGTTCCTAATAGACCATACCATACCATACCATTCTCTCTTTAGTTTCTCTCTTTTTATTATTATTATTGTTGGTATTATTATTATTATTACTATTACTATTGGTGTTGGTATTGGTATTACTACTAACATTACTACCATTGATAGCATTGTCACTGTCGAATAGAAAGGAATAAATGTCTTGTTCTTTTAATACTCACTTTAATAGCCTCTTTAGCTTTGCCTAGCTCTTTTGCTCCTGTGTTTCCTAGTTCTGACTGTGCATTGGTCAACCGTTCAGCTTCCAGACTAGTATCTGTCATTTTATACTCTATTTTGTGTATCACTGTATCAATGGAAGCGAGGGATTGCTCTTTGGAGGTATATTAGCAGAAAGACCCAGTAGGATGAGGTCCATGGGCTTACCATTAGGAAACAGCTTATTCATGTAGTCTGTTGGATCAAACTGAGGAGAGTCTAGTGGGTGGGTGACACCTAAAATGCCCAGCACTTTGTTCTCCAGGAGAGTGGGTATCTTTGGTGCTTCTGTTGGGTTCTCTTGATGACTCTGCATCCTATCCAACGTCTTGTCAAGCATTAAGGACACATTGAGTGGACTGTGACTGAAATTTATGAGAATCCTAATCATGGCTGAGTGAATAAGGCATCTCAACCGTCTATTCTTTTGGCAGTCTTATTTTTAAAAATGGATTTTACCTCTCTTTCTAGGGCTATAGATTGTACAGGAATATAGAATAAGTGACAATAAAGACATGCATGCACCGTCTTTCTCTTTGTTTTATCTCTTTATTGCCATAGGGACGATACATACGTCTTTTTTAATAATATAAAAAGAGAAAAAGAAAACAAGACAAGAGATTTATGCATGTTCAATCAATGCAGTCACTAGTTTGCCACCGACAATGGTTGTTTTCAGTTGCTCAGGAACAAATAGCTCTTTGGTCTCTCCCTCCAACCCTTCAGCATTGTCAGGTATAAATACATTAAGAGAACTTGACTTGGCAGATAATATTTCAACTGCCAAACACTCTTTGGACAGATAGATTTCACCACTATCACACTTATCCACAGCAATTGTGGGAGTGATATGGAAGACTTGTAAACCAAATGACTTGCAATTGACGAGATCCACAGTAGATACAGTGGAGTCCAGTGCAATGCCACACTTGATGCATGAATCTAATACAGCCCCATGATGAGATTAAGAAAAAGAAGACAGCCAGTGGATTAGTGGGAATGGAACCAAGAAGAGTGGGGGCCTACCAATTGTCACTGCATTGACCTTGCCCTTGATACGAATGGTGGAGTTCTTACAGCCAAAGATGTACACAGCCTGGTTAATGGCTGTCTCCTCAATGACAATCTCATGGTTGTCTTCATGGTTCTCTACCACCCACTTATTAGCCTCCAGTGTGGTTCTTGCTGGCTTCTTCTGTGAGTAGTGACTGGATCCTGGTGGACTTGTGGGTGATTCCTTTTTAACAGTCTCTTCTTCACCGACATTTCTCAGGCGAAGAGCAGGGTTTTTGTGGGTCATTTGGCTCTGATCTACCTTGCGCAGACCAGCAGTGACACTCTCACCCTTGTTGATAGCAGCAAAGACAGCAGCAGCACCACCTCCTGTCTGTCCGCCTGTCTCTTCAATGACCATAGGAGGAGGTGGTGGTGGTGGAGGAGGAGGACCTCCTGCACTAGTGCTGGTATTGGCACTGGTATTGGCACTGGCACTAGCACTGACATTGGCACTGACATGCTTTTCTTTCACAGAAGCACTTTCTTGTTCAATACAGACACCAATATCCTTTCCCTTTGCATTCCATGATAGACCCGTAGGATAATTCTCCTTGACAAAGCGCGCCAAATGATCAAGAATAGAGATAAACACCTGTGTCCATTCTACATGTTTTGCATCTCTACACTATAAATACACGATTGACAGTCGTCATCTACACTCACTTCTCCTTCCACTCTTTCACGACTCGGTTGGAATAGAACTGGGCGGCATCTTTCATGTTTTGAATAAAAGGCACAGGTGTGGGCTCCTATATATTTTTGTTCTTCTTCTGTTAGTGAGTGGACTCTTTCCTGTGGGATTAATTCACTGACATAGGTAAACCAGCCAAGAGCAGGAATAGCCTCAGCCACAGTACTCAGGTGGTTGAACAGGACATGTCCACGGTTCTCTTGCTTGATATCAATGATGCGTGTAAGCAGGACTTGGAGGGGCTGAATCAGCTGAGCAAACACAGGTGTGTCCATAGCAGGCTTCTGGGCCAACAAAGAGATACGGAGAATGTCTCTTTCTGCTTGGACTGCTTCTGCCACTGCCACTGCCTAACCAGCCATCGTCAGTCATAGCCAAAATAATCATCATAATAACAACAATAACAATAACAATAACAATAACAACAATAACGAAGAATAACGAAGAATAACGAAGAATAATAAGAGGCTTACTTGAGCAGACACAGGCTCACCTATCTCTGAAGACAGTGAAAGATAGCGTTGGAGAGCAGTATGGATAGCCTCGTCGTGCTTTTGAATAACAGCAGGGGTCTCTGTCTCGGCAATAGCAGAAGCAGCACTTGAGGGGGCCTGGGGTGTGGTAGGTGCACTTGGAGGTGCACTTGGAGGGGCACTTGGAGGGGCACTTGCTGTCGTAGTAGAAGAGATAGCAGGACCAGGCACTGCACTAGTAGGTGATGAAGCAGACACAGCAGACGCAGAAGAGGCAGACAGTGCAAGGTCCTCCAGGCGGGTAGTGGCTACTTCTAACCGCTTGATAAGATGAGCAAGTGAATGGAATTCTGACATGATATCTATCTATCTATTTGTCTATCTATCTTTATAAAAGAAAAGAAATACCCTATCTATAAATAATAAATAAGGTTAGTAAAGGCCTCTGTGACGCTGGGATAAGTGTCACCTTTGCTGCCGTTTGGCAGTGTCTATTCTCCGCCATTGACATTTGTAGCGCCTTTTTCTTCCTTCTCTCCCCTCTATTTCTCCACAGTAGAAAGAAGAAAAGAACGTGTGACGGAAGAAGCATCTACGTCATTCCTTTCTTTTCCTTGGGCAGTGCCAGTGGGAGAAGAGGACAATGCCTTGTGGGGTCTCTAAGCCACCTGCATAGGCAGGACAGCCTCGGGGAAAGAAAAAAAAAACTTACCTTCCTATCTACACCTGTACCTGTACCTACACCTACACCTACACCTACACCCACACCCACACCCACACCCACACCCATACCCACTATGGTAGCCACGTTAGAGTCGTTTCCTGATATTGTTCTCGAGCAGCTAGTCTATCTGCTAGAACCAAGGGATATTCTGTCACTGGCTCACTGCTCAAAAACCCTATACTCTGTGTTCACCAATAATGAGCTGTGGAAGAGGTAGACTGGACTCTTGTTTCCATATTCACGGTCTTGATGAACAGCAAAGTAGTGCATGACTTTGGCAACCTCTTCCAAGTCTATACTCTCTTCACTACAGCAACAGGCCTTGAGTTGGCACCAGAACTCAACAAGTTCTCTCAGGAACCAGCACACTGGTACACTTACTACACCACCAAGGACACATTGATCCAAGGGTCTGATAACGACGCTCTTATGGACCAGGCAGACAAAGAGTACAAACAGGCCCAAGATTACCTTAAAACATTCCAGAAGGATGGAAACATCCAAGTATTGAGCCAAGTAGCTTCCAAAATGATGTTTATTCTTGGTACGTCCTATGTCTAGAACCCATCTCCTCTTGCTTATACACACAGAATAGATCTATTCCCGGGACATGCTGGCTGTTATTACATTCTAGGATTCATTCTCTTTATCCTGAATCAATTGGAGGAGGCCATTGTTCTCTTGAACATGGGAAGAGCTGTGGATCCTGACTTTGAGCCTATTGATGGTAATAGATAATGGCAGCAGAGAGTAAGAATGGACTGACCCATGTATCTGTCTATAGAACTAGAGAATGAAATTGAGAGGATTCTGGAAGGATACAAGGGAGACGAGGATGAACCTCCCTTATTGGAGAATGCAGAATTGTCACCAGCATTAACTCAGGCGCTGTTGGATATCTTTGCACAGTTTGACCAGGACAAGGACAGTGCATTGTCTCCAAAGGAACTCGGTAGCTTTATTCTCACTACAAATGGTGCCCAACCCCCTCCTGCCTTTCTTCGTCAAATGGGACAGCGTTTTGGGAGCAATGCCAAGGGATGGTTAAGCAGAGAAGGATTCTTAGTAAGTCGCCTGATAAGAGACAAGAGACTGATTCTCCTTCCAACAGGCCTTTTATCTAGAACAGACATTAGATGATCCCTCAGAAACAAGAAATGATCTTGGTGTTCATGGCTATGATCCTCACAGCCTGAGAAAACGCATGGAGGAGTGACTCTGTTTATTATTATTATCATCATCACAATAATAACTATAATAATAATAATTATCATAATAACTATAATTATTAAAATAGTGAATAAATAGACGCACCGTGTTACTGTCCATGGGGGGCATTCCCCCTTTTCTCCCTCTATTTGAGAATTAAAACACTGTCAATGGAAACCTCCATTACGCACTACAATAAGGCAGAGTACATTGAGACTGTAAGTCAGGCAGGCATGTCCTTATATGCCACTGGGTGTCAGTACACAGAGACACGAACGACCCAAGCTGTCTCTAGGATACTGGCAATAAAGTAAGCAGGAAATCAGTCATATGCGGCAGTCAGAACATTATTCTTGGTGGCAAGGTACATGGCGTGATGACTACCCCTCCCAGCCACACCACGCTTATTCCAAATAGACCATTATCCAAACAGATTGTGTTATTCGAGGGGATTTGCGACGTACTGGAGGCGGACACGCTGTTGTGATTGCTATTGGTCGCTACTGTCTTCTCTCCCAGAGCTCTATTATCCGTCCACCCTACAAAACATACAAAGGGTAGGGAAGAGATGTCGGGTGGTGATGAGTTGCTGGTATCAAGTACTAAAGATAGAGAGAGGGGGGGCTATACAGTATCTTTAGCTACTATCCAATGAAGATTGGAGATCATGTTACTATTGGAGAAGGAAGTATTATCGAAGCAGCCACCATTGGCTCCTATGTCAGCATAGGCAAGAACTGCATTATTGTAAGGCCCATGGACAGCTAACAAGAGGCTTACTGAATGAATTTAGGGTCGTTTTGCTATCATCAAAGACTGTTGTTGTATTACAGATAATACAGTCATACCACCCAACACAGTGGTTCCTTCATTCTCAGTCTACTCAGGCTCACCTGGTAAGTTGGAGGCCCATGGAAGAGAAGAAAGAGGCGAGTCATGAGCAGGGGAGTAACCGTCAATGACTAGGAACCTATCAAGACGAATTACCGGAATGTACACAAGAGCTCTATGAAAACAAAACCAAAGATTACTATGCCAAGTTCACAGCAAGAGATTGATGAGCTACCTAATGGAAGAAAAAGAAGGGAAAAAAAGACATCATTCCAAGGGTATTCAATGGAGGTGAATAGAGGTGAATGGAGGTGACTTATAGGCAAGTGTGCAGCAAGTGGAATAGGCCATAGATTAAAACATCTATGGAGTGTTGGGCTTTATTAAAGCATAAGAGACTCTTATAAACTACAAATAAAAAATAATAAAAAAATAAAACTTCATAAAGGTGCTTTTGGATCATCGTTGTATAGGAAATAACATTATGTTTCCATTCAATCTACGTATTACATCCAACATGGACATGGATTTGATTGTTTGTTATGTATAAAATTCAATCCTCTCCATAAATACCCATCTTGCATTTCTTCATCTCTTACCTTTATGCATCTACTTATCTACTTTTGTTTACCAACACTCATTCTTGGTCTGTCTGTAAAGAACAAGCGACTTGTACAAAACACCTATGTGATTGAGTTTGATCTTCCTTCTCATACCAACACCACCCACTCTCTGCTGCAAAGACGCACACAGTTCTACAATCATTTAGACTTCCATAACATTGGACATACAGTACGCCATGAATATGAATATATGAATGCAGTCTCAGTGTCCTTCCATACAGCCGCAGGAGCTGCTCATTATTTTAGACAAGGAAGACACATCAAGAGACTGTGGCCAGTAGTAAGTTCGTTTGTAAATATAAAAGGATCCAATTAACCCTGTCAGTCTTCGATTTCTAAGCCAACAGTAGTGAATAACAGAAACAACTCACATATACCCTTTCTGTTTGATATGTATGAGAGCACAGGCATTCATCGTGTAAGGAAGGAATTAGGGTAAGTGGATGATGGTGAATGTTATCAGTATATACTCATTCTGGGCATGGGACTAGATACGACGGCAAGGGGATTAAAGTGGGCATTATTGATACTGGTAGGAAACACTACTACTACTCATGCTGTTTTGTATTATGTATTATGTATTATGTATTCTTATGGATAAATGGTGAACTAGGTGTGGACTACATGCATCCTGCTCTCGGTGGATGCTTTGGTCTTGGATGTCGTGTTGCTTATGGATTTGATTTGGTAGGCGATGCTTATTCAGGACACAACTTTCCAAGGCCTGACAAAGATCCTAGAGATACTTGCAACGGCCATGGAACTCATGTAGCAGGTACATTGTGGAGAGAGTAGCGCCAATGTCTAGTCTGTAAGGCTAACTCACAGTAGGAATCATTGGAGCCAAAGACATAGCCATGAATTTCACAGGCATTGCACCAGAAGGTGGGGCATTTTCTCTTTTATTATCATTATCATTATCAAGATACTAAATGTTTTTCTTCTAGTGACATTTGGTGCCTATAGAATTTTTGGTTGTTTTGGTACCACTACAGACGATGTCATTATGATGGCTATTGAAAAGGCCTATAAAGATGGTATGGATGTAGTGAATCTTTCCATTGGAGACATGGGATGGCCAGAATCACCTGTAGCTGTTATGGCAGATGCTATTGCTAGTAGAGGCATTTCTGTATGTGCAGCAGCAGGTAATGAAGGTGAAAAAGGATTCTTCAAAACAGGGGTTCCTTCTTTGGGAAAACATGTCATTTCGGTTGCAAGTGTGGATAATACCAAAAAGTTGGCCTATGCTGTTCAAGTAGAAGATGTATTCATTGGTAAGTGGATTCTTTATATTTTTAGAAATAGAAATAGAGAAAGAGAGAGGAAGAGAGGGAGTGTGCTTTGTCTTGTTTTTCCTTATAAAATGTGTGGGGTTGAGTAGCCTATTCAAGAGAAGAACAAAGCTCCATGAATCTGACAAGTACCGAGATGGTGGCTACCTCTAATGTCTTTCTACAACCACACGATGGATGTTCTCCTTTATCTGATCTCACTGGGAAAGTGGCTTTAATAGCACGAGGCAGTTGTGAATTTACTGTCAAGGTAAAGCATCCTGTGGTGTAGAGTACCAGCAATGACTCATGGACTGAATGTGTTCTCTTCATGTACAGCTTATCAATGCCCAGAATGCAGGTGCTACTGCTGTTTTATTCTATAACAATGCCCAAGATACTATTGTGCCTACCATTCTTGATGACAGAGCCCATATTCCGTATGCAGGGATTTCTCTTGAAGATGGACAGACGCTGTTCAATCTCACTCAAAGGAGCCCAGGCACTACTGTTTCATTTCCGAAAGATCAAGTGCTTATTTCTGTGAAGGGTGCAAGTAAGTCCTGGGTGTTTCTATGCCCCACAACTCATTTGCAATGGCAGAATCCGTCAGCTCTTTCAGTTCTTGGGGATTAGGCCCTGATCTTAGTATTAAACCGGATATTAGTGCACCTGGAGGCGATATATTCTCAACGTAAGTATAGAATCAATGAGCCCCATACTTATGTAGCATTGATGAATAGATATCCCCTTGCTCTTGGTGGCTATACTACGATGAGGTGGGTATTTCTCTTCTATAGAAAAGTACATGCACTGGTGTATTCATATTGACTTTCTCTACACAGTGGCACAAGTATGGCCTCTCCCTATGTTGCTGGTGTTATTGCTCTTATTCACCAATCCCGTGGAGGTGGAAGAAGTATTGATATAGAAACACTGCGAACACTGTTGATCAACAACGCCAAGCCTTACACAATGCAGTCTTCCACAAGCTATGAGTCCATCGCACGTCAAGGGGGTGGTCTTATTGATGCATACCAGTCCCTCAAAGCAACTCATTTAGTATTCCCTCCACAGATCCAATTAGATGATAAAACAGAACACATTTCACAGAACCAGTATACATTTACTATTGAGAATCTGGGAGATACACAGGCAGAATACACTCTCTCCCATGTCTCTGCCATTGCTGCTCAAGGGTATGCAGCCAATCCACTGGCTGAAAATGTATTTCCTCTGAAAACTCCCATTCTCCATACCCACCACGAGACAGAGGCTGTGGTCCAGTTGCCTGCTACGCCTATTGTGGTGGATGCCCGTACGAGCACCCTTGTCACTGTCCAAATCAACCCACCTCTTCTTGCCAGCAGTCTACCTCCCACTATTTACTCTGGGTTCATTGCTGTAGCCAGCACCAACACCACAGATCCACCCATGCACATTCCCTATGCTGGACTCACTTCCAAATTATCCATGTTGCCTGTGCTCAACATCAACAAAACAACGCCCTTTATTTCAGCCAATACTACAGATAGCCAATCCCCTATGCTTGTGGCTATTCAACTCATAGAATCCTCACCCCTGATTGTGGCTTTGGTAGTGGATGCCAGAAACACAACCAACATCCATGGTGCTATTCCTGGTGGCATGCTGACGTTTGTAGGTAGGAATGATATGAGCAACCCTCTGGATGTCTATACCCTGCGCTGGTATGGGAGTGTTATGACGGCTCCTGTGCTTGGTTCTCTCTCTTCCAAACCAGAATACCAAACCCCACGGGTATTCCAGCTAGACCCTGGCTTCTACAAACTCAAGATTATGGCCCTGCGTACATTTGGTCATCCTGAAAAAGAGGCGGATTATGATACCTGGATTTCACCTGACATTCTGTTAAAATAAATACAAACATACGATTGGCAGGACTGTTATTCAAACCCAGTCAGCTATTCTCTGTCTACGTGTTTGTCTTTCTTATACCACTACAACTATCTATCTCTATTTTTGTAAACTAGAGGTAGGTATAGGTGTGGATCTGTAGAGAATTAGATCAATAGAACAGCTCCATCCATGTTCACTGGTGGTGAATGGGTGGGATAGACATGGACTTATACAAGAAAGAAGAAAAGAAAAGAGGACAATGACTTGCCTGTGTTGGAAGGGAGAAAACTATGGGGGCAACGTTGGCTTGTTATTGTTCACTGTTGATACACTACAGAATAAGAAACTAGAAGCACTGACACTTCTTCTTCTTCTCTTTCTCCTCTCTCTTTCTCTCTTTATGCTTTGTTATTGTCTTGTGTTATTATGACATGTGGATAATGAAGCAGTCATGGAAGGAAGACCAAAACGACACCATGCTGTTGACAAGGACTATAGAGAGCACAAAAGACTAAGAAAGGATGACAAGGTAAAAATGACTTGCATATCCAAGACCCGGTGTGAATGGACTGCAACTTCAAGTGTAGAGAGAGAGAGTGTGTGTGTGTTTTCTTTTTTCTTTTCCCCCCCTCCTCTTTCTGTGGAGTCTCTATGCACTGACCAACACACTCACTGACCAATACTATTGACTTGTGTGGGGTGGGATCAACACCTATTGTGTAGTCCTTTGAAGAGGGAGACATACAAGAAGACAATGTACTGGTGCTATGCAGTCAGCTTATACAACTTCTTTGTGAACTGGTGGATCCTGAAGAGTAGGCATTGTATGACTGCTAAAACTAAGAAGGATCTCTTTCTTTATTGTTAGTCAAGAGTATCTGGTATGCACTCACTTTATGCAACTCCCTTCCAAGCGGCTCTACAGTGACTACTATGATGTTATTAAACATCCCATTGCAATAAGCACTATCAAGGCAAGACAACAAGAAAAAAAGAAAAGTGGGACTAACACAAGGGGATCTTTGTAGACAAAAATAGATCAGAGAGACTACACTAGTCTTGCTCAATTGAAGTCTGATATTGAACTTATGGTGGCCAATGCAAAGAAGTATAATAGGAAGGAATCACAGGTGTTTGATGATGCTGTTCAAATACAGGTAAGAAGAAAAAGAATCTATAAAGGAGGGAAAGCTGACATGGGGCCATAGAAATTTGTAAAATCCTGGCAGCCTGGGATAAAGAGAGACAGGCATGATAGATCTACAAAACCCACAACAGCCTCCACAACAGCCTCTACAAGCAGCAATAACACCACAACCACCACTAGTAGTATGAGCAGTATGAGCAGTATGAGCAACAGCAGCAATAGTAGTCGAATCAAAACAGTCCTTAAACTCCCTAGAGAAGCATTTGAGAATCGGAGATCTCAACCAGAAAACAAAATCAAGGCCATTAAACTCAAGGCAGTAGAGAAGCAGACACCCAAGAAAGGTAAACAATTTCACTTTCTACAGCAAAGAAAAGAAAAGAATGATTCTCTTCTTTATGTATGTAAATATGTAAATATTAATAACGAAAAAAAACAAAAAACAAAATAGACACTGTGCTTCATACTCTTATGACAGCTATTACAAAACGAGAAACAAAAAGAGCACTGGATTTACTTGCTTCTGATCCTACTCTGGATCCCAATGAACTTGTGCAAGTGGAAATGTTCAACGACACCTTCACATGGGGCCCTCTTCATTCTGCTGCTTACTATGGGGATGTTAAAGTGTGTCAGGCCTTGCTGGGCTGTGGTGCTGATGTTGAATTGAGTGATACTTGGTACTCGGCCACTCCTTTGGGATGGGCAGCCTTTGGAGGTGTGTAGAGAAAACAAAAGAAAAAGTGACTCTTTTGACTCTTTTTTTTTTCTTTTTTTTCTTTTCTTTGATGAGTAGACAGAGAAAAGGTAGTAAGAATGTTGGTTGAGAACTACAGTGCAAACATAAAGGCAAGAAACATCCATGGACAAATACCCTTGGATGTTGTATCCGATGCACAGGATCCAAAGTGGATTGGTCTGTTAAAGGGCCCTTTTCCTGTAAGTAGTCTTTTGGTGGTCAGGAGAAACTATCCGATAGAACAGAGCAATTCACACTTGATAACATGAGTAGTCTAAACCCTCAAAGACTGTAGAAACAAAATTCATAGAGACAAAGGCCACCGATCCACAACCACAGACACAACCATCACAACCACAGACACACCATGCACAGACTGTAGAAGAAAGACTGCCCACAACATTAGTATTGAAACCTCCTCCTCCTCTTCCTCCTCCTCAGCAGCAGCAGCAGCAGCAGATAAAACCTGTAGAATCAGTTCAGTTATTAGCTGATCCTGCAAAAGTGTATCATGAAGGACACACAGAAACGCCTCCTAAGAAAAGACGAGGCCGACCTCCCAAAAGTGAAAGTGAGCATTTACTTGCCCTTCGACCTATAGAAGAAATTGACTTGGATGATTTTGATCCTGTTGGGTATATGAAGGATCTCTTCCATTCTATCAGAACCCATACAGACAACAAGTGAGTAGGATAAAAGAGAATGGGATAGAAGATCAGGAGGAAGAATGAAACTGACAGTCTTATAGCGGACGGTTGTATTCTGAGATATTCGAGACACTTCCTGGACGTAAAGAGTATCCAGACTACTTCAGACTGATCAAAGATCCCAGATCCCTCGCCATGGTGGATGTAAGCACTGAGAAAGAAAGAAAAAAGATGTCTACTGGATCATCTAACATTAGATAGGATAAAATGCATGCCTGTGCTTACAAAAATCTAGCAGAATGGATGGCTGATATGGAGCTCGTATTCCAGAATGCATTGGATTACAATGAGCCTGGTTCTCGTGTCTATAGAGATGCTAAATTACTCCTCGTAAGTGTTAACTCATCATTACAGTCACTGATAGTGCAGCGTCTGTTGTATCGATTGAAGGACAGGTCAATGGCAAGGGAAGGTGTGCCTGTGAGTCAAGAGAAGGATGTTATGACAATGCTATTGGCCGACCGTCCGTTTGATACAAGCAGTTCTTCAGATGAGAAGAGACGCAACAAACGTCCTATGCCCAAGATGAGAACAAGTGTAGAAAGTAGCACTGAGCCAGAATTAATGAGTCTAAACACTCATCCTGTCCCGCGCTCACTTGTGAATATTGGGGTTATGCCTGGATTACCTCCCCGTACAATGCAAATGCCAAGTCAGCTTCGTATGCAAATGCCTCATGTTACACCCTCCTACCCAGTGCCAGACAGAACTGTGTTTACCATGTCGCATGGGGCTCGTCTGCCTGCAGAGCGTATTGCCCAGGAAGTGTACATGCGCATGAACAGTACGGTGGAGAACAATTTCCAGATGCAACACGACCCCTCTCTTGCTCAGATCTCATCAGCAAGTCTAAAGTTCTTTCAAGTGTTTCATTCAGACATGCACAAAGGTAGATGACATGTGTTAGTGTCTAAAGCCACTCATGCATGGCCTGTGTTTGTTTCTTTTTCCTTTCTTTCTGTTAGTGCGTATGCTGAACAATACAACCATCACCTCCACAGACCAGCCATTCTCTATTTCTGTGAAAGGAGACTATATGGGCCATAGTATGACCCTTCCCTCTAAGATACAAACCATCAAAATCATGCCAAATCTACTCCAAGTGTTGCGTACAGAACATAAACGTGTGGCTATTACTGTTCTTCAAAACAACAACAAGCTCAAACTTATAGAAGAATCTAACCAAGACACTATTTCACCGTGTTGGATAAGTACCTTGTCCAAAGGCATGAATACCATCAAGATCAATATTACAGCCAACATCACACAGCCAGAGACCATTATTCCTGACTACCGAAGCCAAACTTATGTATTATTTATTGTATCCGCTTGGTAGAGGAGTGTGTCTTGACGGGTGCTTTATTCCATTATAAACCATTGATTTATTATTACTATTATTATTTTATTATTATTCTGCTTGTTGTGTGCTATTCTGCTACTCTGTTGATGTGTCTTATAGGGGTGTTGTTTCCAGTGGATGGATCCAACAGACACACACACTCTCCTTCTCCCTCTGTTCTACTAAATAAACACAAATCTCCTCATACGTTATACATGCACTTTTAACAGATAAGTTTTTGCATTATATTATGTAATGCATTGAATCAAGTATATATATTTTTAAAACAAAAAAAAAGAAAAGACATTACGATTAATTTTTTTTTTACATTCAATGATGAGCTATAAGAAATAATAAGACGGGGTGTCGAAATAGCAAGTAAATAGGTAAGCAAAGACACCTTATTCTCTTTTCTATAAGAGTCCACCACACTTAATAGCGGTAGTTCTCAGGCTTGTAGGGACCCTCGGTAGGGATGGAGAGGTAGTCGGACTGGACAGTAGACAAGCTGGTGAGCTTCACACCAAGCTTACCCAAGTGAGCACGGGCAACCTCCTCATCGAGGTGCTTGGGCAAGACGTGGACACCCACAGACCAGCTCTCAGGGTTGGTCCAGAGAGCAATCTGAGCCAATGTCTGGTTAGAGAAGGAGTTGGACATGACGAAAGAGGGGTGGCCAGTGGCACATCCCAAGTTCACAAGACGACCTTCAGCCAAGAGGATGATGTGACGGCCGTTCTTCATGGTGAAACGGTCGACCTGGGGCTTGATGTTGCTGACAGAGGCAGCATTGGCCTTTAACCATGCGACATCAATTTCAATATCAAAGTGACCAATGTTGCAGACAATAGCATCATCCTTCATGGCATCAAAGTGCTTGCCAGTGATGATGTCACGGCAGCCAGTGGTGGTGACAAAGATCTGGGCTTCGGCAACAGCATCTTCCATGGTGGTCACTTCATAACCCTCCATAGCAGCCTGGAGAGCGTTGATGGGATCGATTTCGGTGACAATGACACGAGAACCAAAGGCACGGAGGGCAGCAGCACAACCCTTTCCGACATCACCGTAACCAGCGACCACAGACACCTTACCAGCAATCATGACATCGGTGGCACGCTTGATACCATCGACAAGAGACTCACGGCAGCCGTAGAGGTTATCGAACTTGGACTTGGTCACAGAGTCATTGACGTTGATGGAGGGCAACTTCAATGTACCGTTCTTGAGCATCTTGTACAAGTTGTGGACACCAGTGGTGGTCTCCTCAGAAAGACCCTTGATGCCAGCCAACAAGTGAGGGTACTTCTCGTGCACGATGTTAGTCAAATCACCACCATCATCCAAGATCATGTTCAAGGGCTGACCATCAGGGAAGAAGAGGGTCTGCTCAATACACCAGATGAATTCCTCATCGGTCTCGCCCTTCCATGCGTAGACGGGGACACCGGTGGCAGCAATAGCAGCAGCAGCGTGGTCTTGAGTAGAGAAGATGTTGCAAGAAGACCAGGTCACCTCAGCACCCAAGAAGGTCAATGTCTCAATGAGAACAGCAGTTTGCTATACAGAAGAGTGTGAGATGGATTTTTCTTATAGAGACTGAAAGATAAAGAAAAGGTGTTTGCTCTATGATTCACTTACGATAGTCATGTGGAGACAACCAGCAATACGAGCACCCTTCAAAGGCTGAGTGGAGCCGTACTTTTCACGGATGGACATAAGACCAGGCATCTCATTCTCTGCAAGTTCAATTTCCTTGCGACCGAAAGCAGCTAATAAATAATATCAATACCAATACCAATATTAATATATATATAAAAACAATCCCAAGGTATCAAGTTTTTGATCTTTTCTACTCTGTCACGTTTCTTCTCAATTCTCATCTCAACACCTAATTCTATTTCTAAATCCAATGCTCAGTGCAGTATTTACCGAGAGAAATATCAGCGACCTTGTAGTTAGCCATTTTGTGTAGTATAGAAAAAAAACAAGATGCAGGCGGATCCCATAGACTTATAGGAATTGAACAAAAAAATTTTCCCACACTTGTCCAATCATTGATGTGGAAATACTTCAGATCATCTCCGCTTGTACGCTGGCTTCATCTCATCTTGTTAGAATCAGGTAATCCCTCTTGAGTTGATGAATTGAAGTGCCGACAGTTGAAGATGACATGTCTTGGATGGGGTGAAGGCCAGAAAAGAAAGAAGACATTCAACCACACCAAGGACTGTTCATAGAAACGAGTAGCCAATAAGAGAACATGAATTCTTCTCATTTGAGTGGATAACAACAAAAGAAAAGGAAGAGAAAGAAACTTGTAGTCAGCAATAAACACCCCTTCCATAGAGTGTCCATATTCAAGATGAAGCCTCTTGTTATATTCAAACAGCGACTGTGCTTATGGAAAGGGTATAAAGTGATCAGCATAATTTTCAGTCAAGGGTTGGTTAGGGTAATAGTGTAACATTGAAATGACTTTAGGAATTGGGTCAAGAAGTGGCAGATGACAGCTGTACGAGGAGAGGACTGCTTTTATCGAATGTCCACTTAACCCATCTGATATGAAACTCTCCTATTTCCACGTGACGTACTCTTAATGGATGCCATACGATTGGCTGGATTGAAATCATAGATGAATAGATCTTTAGTAAAGAAAGGTTAGAACACGAGTGTGGCACAATTAGAAGTAGACACAAGTCATTGATAGGCAAGACGGGGTGATGTTCTGTTGTAGAAGATGGACTCTCCATCTTGTTCTGTCTGGACAGTGGTCTTTACTACAGGGGTCTTTACTACAGTGGCAGCCATGGACTAACGGAGTTACAGAAGGAAATTCATGCAATGAAAAGTGTCTTTTGTGTTCATCTTGTAGATGTCAAGGCAAAGGGGGTCTATTTTTACTGTGGCTATCAGTGTTGGTAATGTACAGTGAACAGATCATCTTTTTATTGGATTGTGTATTAACACTATGAAGGAGAGCACAACGCCATGATGTTGCATGGCATTCTAGTGTAAAGTGCCCTGAATAGGCTCTGCTATTGACTTTCTTTTTCTTTTTCTTTTTATTAAAACCATTCTATACATATATATATCTATCTATCTATGGTACATCTTTATGAGATAAAACAAAACATAGGCAATGGTTGTATTTATAAAGAACACGTGCTATGGTCAGTTTATTGCATTTTATAACTTCACTGGAGTAGTATTTGAATTTATGAATAAGTCAATTGTTTTAATATGATTGGAAACAAAGTGGATAGTACACTTTTTATTGGGAGAGAAGGATGAGATATACAAAGAATACTTCTTTTTGGGGTGGCAATACAGATGCAGATAGATACACTATAAACACTATAAATACACTATAAACAGTGGAAGCACAGAATGGAACAGTGGAATTTAGCAGGAGACATAAGCAGCTGGGCTGATACGAACAGTCACTGAGGGGTGGTCAAAGATGAGTGACTCCAGAGCATCGGATTTTGAGGATTCACAATAAGAAGGTAAAGAAAAGTCACTGCTATAGAAAGACTTGCGGCATTGTTTTTGGTATACAACTGGGGAGGTAGCACGGGGTGGAGATAGAGAGTGTAGTTGTTGGTGAGTGGATTTCTTAGTCAAAACCAATCCCCTGACTCGATGAAGAGCAGAGGCCAATGAGAAGGTGCGGCCTGATTTGGTAGAAGGGGTGTTTTGTTTGGATGTAGCCTGGGATGAGCGACGCTGGCACTTTGAGAAGAGTTGTTGTTGGAGAGAAGATAAGTGCATGTTATGTAGAGAAGAATTGAATAATAATAATAATAGAAAAAGGCATACAAGGCAGGCCTTTATATACTCTGTCATCCAAAGAAGAGGGATAGGCCTTGGTGCTTACTCTTTTACTATATTCAGCTCTCTCCAAGGAGTCCACAGATCTGGTCGTAGGTGTCTATCGAGAGATACACCCATTATTCTGATCCACACATCCCCCACTGCCTAAATGTCTGGTGTCTGGTGTCTGATCTCTGGTGTCTGATTTGCCCCTCCCCCTTATAACTGTATGCACTCAGTTCTATCTATACATTCATGGCACTCTTTTCTGCCTGATCTGCTCCTCTATCTATAGGTAAGACTGTCAGGCACAGTGTGTGTATATTTGGAATGCCTACTGAACCATGCTATAACAGATAGATGGGCTCTCTATAAGTGCCATAATACGCCTCTCATCTATCCCTCAATGATGTCGAGACATGACAAAGGACTAACATGGCATTAGAGTGTTTAATATAGAGTAAAGAGTAATTCATCTCAGTCACCATATCACAATGACTGGAAACCCCACTATAAAGTGTTTAATAACAATTATTACCACTTGCTATTCATTCTCATTAGTTACTACGCATTAAGAATTAAGAATCACGAGTTATAATTACTTATTACCATCACTTATTATCACTACCTACAGTGCCTCCAGTGCCAAATGATACCTTTTAAAATTAGTTTGTGCTTTTGAACATCCCAATGGATGCTTTTAAAAGCACTCAATTCGCGTATTTGATTAGACCAAATAGCGTTTTTAGTACACATCAGATATCTTCAAAATAATTTTTATTAACAATGTCCAGAGATAGTTGATTAGAGAAGTTCCATCCAGAGACATTCATCGAACATATCTACATAGTGTTGGCCAACGTTCATGAGATGAGAGGATCTTATCTCGTTGGATGCCTCGGACACTCATTTTCAAGCCATCATGAGAGTAGAACATACTTCTCTTGCCCTAAATTGAAGACTAAAGACTCTTCATTAGATTTAGCTCAAGCAGGTCTATAGAGAAGAATATCATTGCTTCTGGACTCTCTCTTTGATATATACATATATATATATATTAACTTTATTAATGGTATGGGTTTGCACAATATCATTGTCAATGTATAATCCTGTTGTGTCCAAGAAATACCCTTTCAAATACGACTGTCATACTTCTAATCATAGCCAACATCCACATGATTCATATAGGGCTTAATTTCTTTTTATTAATACGAATGTATTCAACTGTTGAAATATAATGTAGTAGAGTTGGATAGGGTGGTATGGAGTGGCTACTTTAGTTACTCTATGCATACATGACTGTTGAATGAAAAGAATCTATTTCTCAAGGTTATATAGTTATGAACCCAAGGCTACTTTTATACATATTTTCTATAAGTTATACGGATCCAAGTCATAAAACAATAACCTCTTAGTAAACCCAGGGATAGATAACTCTCCTGTCCTGTGTATTTTTTAGTGGAGGAGAAACCTTCACATTTATAACACTTATTATTATCGCTCTTCTTGTCACTATCATTGTCATTAATCTCTTAGTCACTACCATCGCTCTCCTCATCCCAATTTACATCACTCAGCCATTCCTTGATTATAAATTTTCTTTTTCTCTCTTCAGTCATGACTCTGTTCATACAAGATCCTTTTTTTCTTTCTTTCTTTCAATCTGCTCATCATTAGTGCTTCTCTCCAAGTCGTTCACCATTTCTTTAAAAATAAAATAAAGGACTCTGTATCTTATTTGGCAGTAAATAAACTCTCGTGCTTGTATTTACCTCAACTCAAGGCCATTGATCAAAGATGCAAGCTCTCCCGACTTCAACTGTTATGGTGGTTGAGGAAATTTAAAAGAATATAGATACTCTATCAAGTAGACTTCCTTTTTGTTCAAACTCAAAGAGAACATCCTTGCCTCCAACTCCATGATTTGAATAATGGGCAGATACACCTCGACAATGTCTTCTTCAGACATATATGGTAAAGGTATAAGAAATGCATTTAGATGGCATTTTGTGTTAAGTATAGATTCTAGTCTTTATTTCCTGTTTGAAATAAACAAAATAAGCAGTTCTTTAAATATATGACGATGAACAAGGAAATGAGACGATGTTTTGGGACGAGGACATTGAGCTGATATTGATCATTACAGAAACCTTTTCCTGTTAAATAAAATGAAGAACTTGATGAGCACATGGAGAAGATAATGTAAAGAGTAAACCACTGCAAAAAAAAACATATAACATTTCATCTAAAAAAAGGCCATTTTTATTATTATTTCAATCGAATCAAACTATAGAAAGCTGCCCCTTCTACCCACAAAGCTCATCTTCATCTATGTACTGTATGCTTATGGGCTAGAAAATTCAAGGAAGATTTTGTGTGGAATATATGCAAAAAAAAGAAGTTTAATAGAGAATGCTCACAGCCTCAACAAGAACATAAGAACCGCTTAATTCAGTTTTTGATAAATATCTGCAAACAACAAGACAGGATGCAATGGATAGCTCAACTTGGGCATTTGAGGGTATTAACCACAAAACAACTTGTGTTGGAGACTTTATACTACATAAATGTAACCTGACTGTGAAGAGGCCTACTTTTCAACCTCTTGCAAGAAACTATCCCAACGCTATTGAGAGACACTATCTTTGGATACAAAGGTGGGTCAAGAACTCTGTCATGAGTCTCTTGCATAACTATGTATTTGTGGATGAATCAGAGTTTGATATTAACATGAGAAGCCCTTACTCCCGCTCTCTTAGTGGCACACCAACAATAGTAGGAAAACCGTCTACTTGAGCCATCTCACACACGATATTAGGAACTATATCATCATACTAGATTGTAGCTATACAGCCATCTATCTTCTTCTTTACTCTCATGAGCTTAATCCAACTAAACAGTTTTGGGCTGTAGTCAAGGACATAGTTAAGCCTAGTATGTTTGATGAGACAGAGCATTTAAAGAAAGGGATAACAGAAGCTAGGGATTTTGTAGAATACCTCACTATCAAATTGTATTATCAACAAAATAGACTACTTATGAATAAAAGTATTTATTATAATGATATGGCTAATGTCTAATATTTTGTTCTTGGGATATAGATAAATATGCTCAGGAGTATACCCTAGAGACCCTAGACAGTATAGAAGGAAGAAGACCACTTAAGACTGATTCGAGAGTCTTTGCTTATCTAATAACAGAAGAGTGTATTAGTAATAATTTCATCAAGAGAGATGGTATGCCTACCTTGTACTTAATACTTATCTTAAGAATAATAATCCATATAACATCTATTAGAAGAAGAGTCAGTGCTATGTCTTATGGGTTGTAATGAACTCAAGCCCAGATGAAGACACTGCTTACCTTTTTATCACTAGAATAGTCTTTGGTAGTGTCTATCACCTCCTTCTATTGTTTTGCTTTGTTAATAATGGCACATTACCTTGCTCAGCTATGCTCATCTGGACACGTACTTGGGTATCAAGTGAATAGTTTCTGTGAGAAATAACAAAATAATAACAGACAAAAGAATAGAAAATATTTTCATTTTGGTGAGGTATACACACTTTAACCTACACTTTCCAATAATTAATAAGTCAAAACTCACAAGTCAAACAACTCCCTTACTTTCTAATCTCAATTGAAATCCTGTTTACTATGTCATTCTCTACCATCAGATTCAAGAAGAATAAAATCTTCATCTGTACTGTCTGCAAAAAGATTTCTTCTCTTTTCATGATATTGATATGATTCATGACATCTTTAGCTCTTATCCTATGAACTATCCATTTTCCAAAGACTCTATTTATTATGACTGCAAAGCAAACACCCCAAATCATTTGAAAGTTTATTATAAGCTATCAAGCATGTGTGAAGTTCTTCAAGACAAGCCTTTCAACTGTTTCTGCTGAGAAGAATATTTATACCATCTTATATGACAATAGATACGCGTATATTGAACACTCATAGATTGAAAAGGAAGATTTGGCAGCTAGTATCAGCAAGTGTGTGTTGATTGACCTTGATCTTTGTGATTTACTTTATTGTATGCATGAAGATAGCACCGTAGAAAACAAAAGAACATACCGATACACTAGCAATTAAAGTGCTATTGAAATCAAGTCAAGAAAGTTCATAAAGCTCCATGAGGAATTGAGGCCTGATGAAGTGAAAGCAGCCGAGTTATCTGTCAGGACATACATCTTCAACAGTTTACTCCCATTTCGTAGAATAAAGCTTTTAATCTTTATTAATCAACAACATTCAAACAAACAGCTAGCTAGTAGTGGCCAATCCACCAAAACATCAGAAAGGAATCCATTGTAGTTATCGCTGCACTAAACCAAGATACATATAAGTCTTTTTTGGAACCATTGTCGTCTTTGATCTTAGGTATCAAAGGAAATCCGGACAGTCAAACGTGTAGTAGAACTCTGGTCTTTATTCATTCAATTCAATACTTCTTTTATACTATATTTTATATGCTAATACTTCCAACTATGATATTATTGAAATGTAATGGAATGTGTCCATTTCTTTCTTCTTTTAGCTGGCTTTTCCACTAGAGATGCCGCTATCCATAAAAAGAAAGTAATATCACGACACCATACTACATTTCTATACTATATTTTCCCCAAAAATACCCTTTTCTAAACACAACAGCCAATCATAAAAAGAATGTTATCTTATTGTTCGTGTATTTTTATGTCCCAAAAATCTTTAGGTGTGTATTAAAGGGATGTGAAAATAGTTCCTCAATCCTCTCTATTTCAATCACTTATTACTCTCACTTATTATTGCTACACAATTTTCACGGGTTTTTATAGCAACTTTTCTTTAAAAAATTGTAGAATTTTTTCAAAATAAATTGTCTACTATTTATAAGGGGCTTTTGTCTAATAAACCCTATAAGCTTGTCTTTTATACAAGATGTCCTGTATAGATATCGCTACATTAGTACTATTGTAGGTCCTGGTATATTACTCCATAAGATAGACCGACTTATTTTCCTCAATCTTTTCTCTTACTCTTGCTATATTTAAATCCAAGTGGATCAACAAATACTTATTGTTTTTTTTTAATAATTACTTATGTGCCATTTTTAAGCTTATTTATCGGTCCATTTCTTTTTTTTTGCTAATAGTGCACCAATAACTTATGAATAAACTATACTTATTACCATCACTAACCATCGATGATTCACTAGTACCATCCAAATGGTTCATTCTGCTTTTTCAGGTGGAGAATCTTTTTTATACTGACATAGCTACACAGTCTCATAGCCAGTAGAGACCCTTACCTTGTACTTATCCAATATGATAGAAGAACACTCATGAGTTTCAAAATACTTTTTCTGTCATGGCGGAGTTGGACATGCTAAAAGTTTTGGCAGCGTCAGATACGCTTTTCCTGTGCACTGATCCTTTGAAAGCACCTCCTTTCCTCTTTCATTTCACTTTTTCACTCTTTCTCTCTCTTTTTTATCGTCTCCCATGGAAATAGCAATAGATAGCCATCAGATGTCCACTGCACATACAAGTGGAGGAGACCGTAGTCATCAAGAGCCCAGGCCCAACACTATACCTGCAGCAGCAAAATGGATTCAAGAAAACGATGAGAGTGACAATGACCAAGTGGGTCTAGTGCCTCATAACCGTGGCTATAAACATATCCTTTTTGTTATTAATATTACTACTGTTACTGTTGTTATTCATATTTGCTATAGACAGCTAGAGCAAGATAGAAGAACACCTATATTGAACAGAACAGAAATCCTCATGTCTTCCTTGACCTACCTTTTTGTTTTGTTTTTTTACTGAAGAAATGGACAGCTTCTGAAGCACAGTTTGGAGGCAATAAGCTAAGAACACCCAGGAAACTAGCAGAAGAGTCAGAGGTAATGCTGCTGATACATAAATACACACATATAAATATAAAAAGAAGAAGAAAACAAGAGCCCTACCAACTTACACTGCTCACTTCTATAGTATATCAAGGCAGGAAAGAAAAGAACAATTGTAAAGCGCAAAAAGAGAAGATTAGAAGATGAACTATCAGAAGAAGAGGAAGATCCCTACACACTTGTCAATATTGAAGGTACATTGATACCCACCTACCCATAAGCCGTGTTAGGCATCCACAATGTATAGAGAAAGGCTACACGTCCATCCAGGTTTTATAAGTTAAATGAATACTTATTAGCTATTCTAAGTCCGATCGAATCCCCCACGGACATTGTACGTCGTCCTGCTCTTCGACGCATTATTCAGTCAAGACAAGTAGAAGGACTGGCAAAAACATCCATGGAATTTATCGAGGGAGAGAAAAACTTCAACAAGATCATGTGTCGGCTATGTGCCATTCTTCATCATGATGATCCCCGGTACCTTGATGTTTCCTTTGAGAGAACACCTGAAGAACGACGCAGCCGACATGTACCAGAGGCCTCCAATGAGAACAAGACCCCTGAACTCAATGGACAGCATCGGTACAAGGGGAATGCATCCCACCTCAAACTAGAAACAAAAAAGGAAGATAATGAAGAGGGAATCTCTCATTTATTGAAGGACAAACAGGGCTCCTTTTCCATGGAAGAAGGGCATTCTGGTGCGGGTGGAGGAGATGTGGAAGCCCAGGAAGTAGTAAGGAGAGTCAAGGAACTGCTACTGGTGAGTTTTTCTTTTTTTTCTTTTTCTTTCTTTCTTCTTTTCTTTGGCTTGTTGGCATGGCTGGGAGAAGGGACTTTATTTTTTATTTACTAGAGGCATGCATGGATAGGAGAACATCAACTTTAGCAACGAGTATCTGGCACGTCTACAGGGTGCACGTGATAAACTGTACAAGGCTCACATGCAGAAGGATGCACTCTGGGCTCAACTGTGTGCAGTCACAGGAGATCAAGACAGAAGACATGCCTACCGTGATAATTCAAATACTTACAATTGAGTCCTGGGATGACATTCTCTTTTTCTCTTTCCATCCTACAGCTCTCTATTCATAGGAAAGAGATGAAATGGACACTCTATTAGATGGTCTTGTAATAGTTGTTAGTAAGAGCATCTGCCCTTTTTCTTTTCTTTTTCATTGGATATGTAGTATAAACAAAATAGCAGAGCCATGATGGGTGGATTCTTTTTCTTTCTTTTTCTTTTTCTTTTTCTTTTTTCATAAATTCTTTATTATTCATTCTTAAGTCCAATGACTGAGCGTAACATGAGATAGTTCAAGGCACATTGTGCATCATCAGCAAGTTCTCTGTCCATCAGTATTGGGGCGATGTGTGTTTGTACTTCAAACAAACCAGAAAAGGACTGAGAAAGGGGCATATCGTCGTCGTCGTCATTTGGATAGAGTTGCTGACAGAGCTGGTTTGTGCGCCCAGGAGATGTAGGCTGAATGAGTGTGTTTGTTTGCTGTTGGGGTTGGGGTTGGGATTGGGGTTGGGATTGGGAGGAAGAGGAGGGTTGGGGTGGCTGGGATAAAGAGAGAGAGGTCTGCTGCTCCTGTTGCTCTTGTTGTGTCTGCTGTTCCTGCTGATTGTTTTGTTCATGATGCACGGGTTGCTCTTGCTGATCGTGCTGTTCATGACGTATCTTTGGATCCTGCTGCTCTTGATTCACCTTATATCCCTTCTCCTGCTGTCTGCGTGGTGGTAGGGGTGATTGTGAGGAAGAAGAGGATGAGGATGAGGATGAAGGAGCCAAATAGTACTGTCGAAATGGCTCATGAGAGCGTCGTCGTAGAACAGTGGGGCGTGAACAGGGCAATGTCAGAGAAGTGTCTGTCCCTGACGGGGAATGTAGCATGGCCTGTCGTAGATTCTGGCGTCCTTCATTTACACCTTCCTCCACAAGTCTTCCTCTTACTTTTTCCTTGTATTTCTCTGCCACTGACTGGTACTCATTCTTTCTGTCAGCCAGAGGTTGTCCTTGGAGCACACCAATAGGAACATGGTCTTCATCATCCTCATCAGACATATCTTCCAATAGGAGAGATGTGTCACTCCATAGGTTCTGTTTGTTGATGGGGTACATGGGATGACGCTCTGTACGGCCCACCTGATAAGTGGAGTGGCCCAGTCTTTGTCCAGAGAAACCAGATCCAAGCAAAGAGACTTCATACTCATGACTCGATGCACTGGGTTGTCGGGTGGAGGGCTGGCTTTTAGAGGAGGATTTAGGAGGAGGGAGGGAGCTCACATAGGCATTGGACAGGTGGAGATTGTGTCTTTGGTGAGAAGAAAGAGGTGTTCTGTAAGAAGAAGAACTACGGCGACCAGGATAGGCAGCATAATGAGGCAGCATGGTATCTTCTATCAGATAGCATCTACTCAATGGTATGTTGTCTTCATCTTCCTTGATATTATTTTGCTGTGACTTTATCACTTGGTAGTGGTGAGGAGGACGCCATGAGTGATGTCCGTTGGGTTTACAGACAGGCGACTCTGGTCCTTGTTTGCCTGTGTTCATCACTACATGCATCATTGCTAGTGTGAGAGTGAAAGAGTAAGTATTCTGGAGACCTATTCAGGATCAACAAGTACATTATGAGAATAGGATATTCTCCCCATTAATATAGACATTAAAAATAATAAAATAATAAAAGTATGGGCACTATAAAAATGGAGATGCAGTCGCAAAAGGAGAAAAAAGTGTGTTTTTTACTTTTTATGTTCAATTGAATAATAAAAACGAATGCAATGCAGGTTGACTTACTGATAGTTTGGGGGATATATATTTATATAAAAAGAAGGATCCATTGGACATATTAGCGTCATGGTTGGCTTGACTGATAACAGGAGAAATAAAAAAGGAGTTCATTCTATGATTATGAACAGAGGAGAATCTCCAGTGTAGCGAGAGAATCAAGTATTCACAGAACATGTCATTATGCAAATACTTGTACAGTCACACTCAATTGAACTTAATACTTTTGAAGATTGATTTCAGAATGAAATATTTAGAATATGTTCAACATTAAATAAGACACTTTACATCTGATCTAGAAGCATCAAACTTAAGCATATCAAGTCTATCTTTTATTATTGAAAATAGAATAATAATATAGTTAATATTTTGTATGGCCTCCTTTGGCATCAATGGCTGCCTGGTATCTATCTGTTATTTTTTGAATTTATTGTTGTGCAAGTTCAACACCAACCCTCTCTCACTCCTCTGCAAGTAGAGCCTTCAAACATTCTACATTGGTAATAGATACCCTTCTTTCCTCAATTCGTCTTTTCAAGGCCCACCAGACATGTTCAATTGGAGTCAATTCAGGACTTTGTGTGTGATAGTACTCAAAGAACCCTAACTTGATGCGTCTCTTTCCACCCTCTGGCATAGACCCCAGTATGACAGCTAGTGCACTTGCCCAGTCAATTCATTTCTCTTTGTGTTTTGCAGTCAAGGCCAGAGTGTGATTTAAATAAAAATATCGGAGCCCTAACTGATTGTAGTAACTGATAAGGGTGTTTCTACATACACACACCTGAATCTTCAACATTTCCAATTTCAACTGATTCTATGAGGCAAATGGGTCCTCTCTAATGACCTTTTCCAGGTGTCTGAGGTCCCTTATCATTCACTTTTTTATGTTCTTTGTGACTCTTTAAACTCAATGGTGACCCACGCTCTTTGATGTTTCTGATACTATCTTGAACTGTGGACCTTTTTCATCTCAACTACATTTGCGATGACATTCAATTTTAATCCAGCCTTCAACAGGTAATAAATGCCCTATAGCCTTTTATCTTCTGCTTTGTTCTATTCTCCACGAGTGTGTGTTTCTGAAAATGTATCTGACATGTAGTGTGTTAGTCCAACACTATCTAGAAAGAGAAAGAGTATTATGCAAAAAAAATATATATTTCTTTTTTTATTAAAATTTAGGCAAGTATTAAATTCAAAGGTTTGCAAGTATCTGTAATACAGTGGCTTTCAATAAAACAATGGCTATTTCAAACTCAGACCATAATTTTACCCTTCAAATTTTTTTTTAATTAAACATTCTTCATTTATTGCTTTTCCACTCTAATGTCTACCTCATCTAACACCACTGAACAACCCATGAGACCTCTTGGGAACAGAAAGAAGAATATCGATGACTCCACTCGATGCCTCATTGCTCACGAGGCCACCGTCAATGGGACCAGCCTGGTTGCCATTTCTGCTAGGTTTGGAGTTAGTAGGCAGTCTGTTTCCCTTATCGTAAACAGATATAAGGAAACTGGCTGTTTCAAGGCCAAGAAGAGCACTGGGCGCAAGCCCATTCTGAAGGAGAGGGACGAGAGAGAAGTTACTCGCGAAGTGGGAAGGGATTCATTCCAGACAATGAATCAGCTTCGCAAGCAGATGACCACCCAAGTGTCCATGAACACTTTTAGCAAATTGATGAAGAAGCTTGGCCTGTTTTCTTGCAGGGTGGTCAAGAAACTTTCTCTCACTACTAAGCACAAGAAGTAGAGGCTTGCTTGGGCCAAGGCCCACCTCCACTGGACTGAGGAAGACTGGAAGACAGTCATCTGGTCCGATGAGTCAAAGTACCAACTCATGAGGACCAACAACCGCAACAGAGTGGTGCGCAAGAAGAAGTAGGGGCTGCTCCCAAAGAACATCAAGCCCACCATGAAGTTTGGTGGTGGTAGCGTGATGGTGTGGGGTTCTCTTTTCTGGTGAAGGTGTTGGTAGATTTGCTATGGTGGAGGGGAGGCCCTCTCAGAGCCCCGACCTCAACCCCATAGAGCATTTGTGGGAGGTGCTTGACAGAGCAATAAGAAAGAGGATGACCCTAAGAAGTACTCTACAAGATTTGGAGGTGCTTCTGTTGGAAGAATGGGAGAATATTCCCAAGGACACCACAGATACCCTCATTGCCAGCATGGGACGGAGATGCAAGGCTGTCATTGAGGCCAAGGGTGAAAACACCAAATATTAAGGGTTTCCACCCAATAAATTTGTATTTATTATTCTGTTGTCCTTCTTTATACTTCATCCAATTTCCAAGTCTCTACTGTGTGTTTAATGTATGTTTTTATGATAAAGAATAAGTATTTCCTATTACAGAATTATACCGGGGTATGAAAAAAATCCATTATTATTTTGAAAGCCACTGTATTGACAGATAGAGTTATGAGTCCGATCTGAGAAGTGGTAAAAGAGCCACTATCAAAGTGTCATCTTTCTATACACTTGTCTAAAGGGGAGAAGCCAGCAAGCCAAGTATGCCTTTTTGTGCCTTGTTTTGCTTTATAAAATGTTCTTTCTTTAGTCTCCTTGTTGCCTCTCCTGAAGACTCCTGCGTTGCCATGTCTACCCTTTGTTTATATTCATGCTCTTATATTTGTGATCCTTGTTTGTGTGATCCTTTTTTGTTTGGTTCTTATGCTTATGATCTTTATGCTTATGATCTTTATGCTTATGGCTCTCTTATGATCCTCATATTCATCATCCTCATTTGTACTATTGTAAAACCCTAAACTATATCTATCAATGTGGCACCAGGACTGGACAGAGATGACCAGTGAACAAGGCATACATCTCTGAATTTAGTTTGTTTGATATCCTCTCCCACCCATGTGATTGTAAATGCAAACAATAACATACCTGTGTTTCACTTGAAGAACCCACTCAACCTCAAATGCACCTGTATTGATGCTTAAAGAATCTAAACACCATAAAAGGTGAATAGAAAGAATAGAGAATAACTACATAAAGTAGATCAGAATGAATTGGCTGGTCATTCTACTGAATACAGGTAAGTGTACAGATTGGAGCATAAAACAACGAATATTATTTCATTGACTGCCTGTTTTAGAGCAGCAGGAAAGACAAAGAGTGCACTTGTGTTCCAATGAATAGCGATCCGTCTACCTTTCTTTATTTTTGCCTATTTGTAGCTGGTTGTGTTTTACTATCAAACCATAATAGAGAGCCCTCTGCTGAGAATGGCTGAGCTGAGAGACATGTGAAAATCAAACATCATACCATGGCAACCGGAATAGAGTTACCGAACACCCCGCCAGCATGCCTGTTGTACAAAAGACACAAAGAAGACTGACCAGACAACAGATTTAAACTCAGAAAAAAGCATGTGTCAAAAACCAAGTGTGTATATTTTTAATGTTGTGAAATGAGTGAATAGACTATTTACATGAACATTTTGATATATAAATATATATTTAAAAAAAAGGGAGGAGAGGGCATAAAAAGCATATAGAAATGGGTGGAAAGCAGTAGAGACAGACACTAAAGAAGAATAGTATAGAATAACAAGTACACTAGATGAAGAATATAGAAAATATAGAAAATAAGAGAATATAGAAAATATAGAAAATAACATTAAAATAACATTAAAATAACATTAAAATAACATTGAAAGAAGAAAGAAAAAAAAAAGGTTTTACATAAGTCCGTCAATAAGAAGTGATCGAATCGAGGGTAGACGGTGGTGGTAGGAAGGATTGGATTGCATGGAGGGTATGAACGACGGAAATGGTGAAAGTTCAGACAGTCCAAATAGTACAGGAGGATGTAAAGGCAGTGGAGGGACTTCCTTCTTCTCCCAACAGCCAGACTGGGATGAGGAATAATAAAGGGGCGAGTAGGACTGCATGTCCAATGGTCTAGGCTTGTCCATAGAAGAAATGCCCGTAAAGGTATCAAGGCACTGTGGGTCACTGTTTAAATAGCAACTGGGAATACCACTCATGTCCATGGAAGTCAATTGAGGATAACCACTGTCCATGTAGCCATAGTGTGATAAATGGGTATGGGGTGGTGGTGTACTACTGCCTGACTCTTGAAGCGTATTCCTTGTTCCTTGGGCGAACTCAGTAGGAGTGGTTGTGGCAGCAGTACAGTGCATCATGGAGACAGTGGTTGATGCTGCTGCTGTGGTGGTGGCTATGGACTCATAATAGTCTTGGGAGGGTGATGAGGGACCAGAAGAAGAGGGTGATGAGGGCATATCCAATGAGTGGGTTGATAAGGCGGGCGAGGGTGGAAACGATTTTGATCTCTCCATAGTGGTGTGTTCTTTCTGAGACAGAGTCATGCCATGCTGTTTCTCAATATGACGCGTTAATTGACCTCGTCTCCAGAAGGACTTATAGCACCCATCGAATGGACAGTGGTTGAGACTTGCAGGAGATTGCTTATAAGGACTGGAGCGGGTTCGGGAAATATTAAACGGTGTACATGAGGTGTAATTGGGTTGCATAAAGCGCAGAATAGAACAATGTCTCTGCTGCTTTTCATAGGCTTCTTCATCTTCAGAGGACCATGCTCTGGAGGTGTTGGTCGATCTTCTTACATAGCGACGCCTGTGAAGAAGCACAGAAGGTGGCGCTGTATGGACATGAAGATGTCGACTTAGTTCATCTGAGCGTGAAAATCGCTTGTCGCATTGAGGGAAGGTGCATACATGCGGTTTTTCTCCAGTGTGGGTACGAACATGGCGAACCTTGTGCTCAAGGCGATAGAAAGATTTATAGCAGAAATCACATTTGTAGGGGCGTAGGAGAGTGGCTTTTTCTGTATTTGCAATTAGAGAGTAGCCCATAAATTTCAAGACAAGAAAGCTAAGAAGAAAGAGCTAGGAGTTGAGTGAAGTTTATAGAAATGCCATCGGAAAGAACTGCTGCTTACTGGAAGAAGAAAAAAAAATCGGTGACACGGCCTTGGGGTTCCGTTGAGTAGATATTTTATGGGTAGCCACCTTCTTTTTGCACTCTCCACATCTCCACTCCTCCCCCTTACTTTCTTCCCTCTAGCATTACAAAACAAGGAACAGTCATTGGAGCAGAGTGTAAACTATAGACACAAACCTATCTGTCTTAGGAATCTGGCTAATTGCGCATCACGCACGTGTCAAATGGTGCTCGGTTTTATTGACTTCTTTATTGTCACTTTGCAATGCCCCATTAGTCATGCCACACTCATACTACTACTACTACTGCTACTACTGCTATTCTACCACTGCTGCTGTTGCTGCTGCTGCTGCTTCCCAACAACTGTTCTATTCTAATCGCACGAAAATATTAATAGTCCACCAATCATCATTGGCAGTAAAAGCTTATCTAGAGAGTAGATGCAATGACAGAGTTGAAATGGAACTGAATCTGGGTTGGATTGCTTTGTTGCTCCCCAAGGTGTTGCACTATATTTGATTCATTTGGAAGTGTCGGCTTGAATCACCCAATAACAAGGACGATATGAATGATGCTGACACTGATAATGACGATCATAGTATTGTTACTATTACTAAGAATGAAAATAGGGTGAAAAATAAAAATGACAAGAAGGATAGAAATTGCTATTAAAAATTAGAATAAATGACAGGGAAACGTCTATGAGATGAATACACTTGGACCAAGAAAGTGAATGATAGGTGTAGCTATAACGATAACAATGCTAATGATAATAAGTATGGGTGTATGAGTATACAAGTATAAATATAATAGATGTAATAATAGATGTAATGGTAGATGTAATAATAAATACAATAATAAATACAATAATAAATACAATAATAAATACAATAATAAATACAATAATAAATACAATAATAAATACAATAATAAATACAATAATAGATGTAATAATAAATGCAATAATAGATGTAATAATAAATACAATCATAAATACAATCATAAATACAATCATAAATACAATCATAAATACAATCATAAATACAATCATAAATACAATCATAAATACAATCATAAATACAATCATAAATACAATCATAAGTATAAGTATAAGTATAACAACATTTACAACATTTACACATTCTATTTGTCTCTCTCAATAAATCTGATAAAAGAAACCCCTATGGCTTGTACATCTCATTACAAATTCCTATGGCCTACAAATAACAGGAAGAAGACTATACACCAATGTTGAATACATGCCTTTTTCTTTTGTTCTAAAATGGACTTGTTTCCAAGTGGATAATTTCTATGCTTATTGACCCAACAATCACCATAAATATACACAGTAATATTCCATTTCAATGCCAATCCATGCTCACTTTCTTATCTTTATCTTTCCGAATCGAATAGGAAGTACAAAAGAATGAATTTAGTAGCATTGCAAACATGGAATAAGGTTTACTACCTTCTTCATTAGTTTGACATTGGAGTTCCCTTTTTATTATTATTATTATTGACTCTTCAATGACACTACCCAATGCAAGAGATACTAGTCAACAATAAAGGGGCAAAATGTTGCGTAAGAACTACAAATAAAAGAACAAAATCTTTCACTAGCCCTGTTTAGTATTCCGACAAGGGGATGGAAAGCATTTTATTTACAATCCATCATCCACACTGTTCCGATACAACACGGCGAAACCACGATAGCTGCCAAGTGGCCGTTTTTTCTTTTATTGCACTCTAAGCCATCCCTCGCCACCCACAAAGGACAATGATTCGTATTATTTAATTCATTAGAATCAAAACAAATAAACAGATAGATTGAGATATAAATAAATGAAAAGGCATGTAAATAGACAAATAAACACATATGAATAAACAAACAGAGCAAATGCCATGCACAACTTACGACATTGACTCTGTTTTGCTTTCACATGCTTAACAAAAGAATTCCTCTGAATGCAGACTAGGCCGTTCAGTGACACAATCTATATTAGCCATAGGCAATTCAAGCTCAAAACAGGCATCGTATGAATAGTAGAGTTTGTAAATTAAATCACTTGAAAATCCATTGCAAACATACAAGGAAAATGCATGTGAAAATAGAACAGAATCACCAGATTCAGTGCAGTGGTAGGACCTGTTTCTTTTTCTCTTTTTCTCTTTTTCTTCTTCATTACCAGGAGTCACTGCTAATAGATCCTTTTCTTACTGTAGTCTAGGTCTATTCTCCTGCCTTGTCTTGTTTTATCTTTTTTCATTTAGAAAATACAAGTCATTCTCACTGTAGCAAGAGGGATCTCCATTGTATTCTAATAAAGAACATGGTCCTATCGTCTCTTTTATATATGTTAAACAAGACTTATTCTTCCTACTACAGTCTAGTATTTCATAAGGAAAGTGTATATGACTAGCGGTAAGGATGGTCGGCTTGCAAGTTTCTACGCCAACACATAGATCAGTCACTACAAACAAAACAAAACAAAACAAAACAAAACAATGTCTATCATTGTTTCTTATTTACCTTGCAATCTCCACCTCCCACTTGTCACCATTTGCTAGGAGCTTTTCCTTATTGTACAAGAGTTCTTCGTGGGTCTCTGTGATATACTCATAGTTGGGTCCTTCCACAATAGCATCCACTGTACCATCATCCATCAGTCAATATCATATCTTGC
>JALLLS010000100.1:0-112149 GCA_025094145.1 Spinellus fusiger | reverse complement strand
CTGTAATGATTAATTATTTGTTTACCTATATCAAATGTGCCATCATATTCAGCTAGGAATTGGCAAATGTATGTTTAAGTATCTCATGGCCTGAAAATCATCATCTTACTTCTTATTAAAGGCTTTCTAGTACCGATTCTAGGTGGTATCAAGGCAATATCAACTTTAATCTTGGATTTTAACTGTTTGGTGTTTCCTGAAGGCAATGTTCCGTCACAAGAAAAGTACATTCCAACATGCTATCGTGGTAATGAAACCAAGTGTGAGTATAAAGTGTCTCCCTACCATCTTTCTTCTATACAATACCTCTGGATTAGCCGATGCTTTTTTGCTAATCTATTGGGTGTGATCATTTAATAAATAAAGCTAACGCAGCACATAATACTGTCTTGCTTTGTGTTTTGATCAATTACTTACGTGAAATATCCTATAACATACAGTTAATAATTGTAACTGAAAGAAAACAAATGTTTAAACAGTTTTATCTTATTAGCTTACCATTGATAATTTCCTCCTTTAAAGTGCTGACTGAGTACTTTAGAATTTTCTGGAATATCTGACCATCCAGGAACTGACCATACAAAGGCGTATTCTCTGGGTGTAAGTGTTCCTCTGATGATTTGATCTTATGTAGTATCAACAATAGTTATAAATATTTGTTATAACACACAACATATGGGTATTTAATCTATTAATGCTCACTCATGCCGAGAATAAAGAGAGAGAAAGAAAGAGAAAGGTTAAACTGAGTGGTAATGTGTATTATCATTTTATTTATTTTTTTAAAAAAAAAATAGATCACATGACATAATACATAAAACGCCAAGCTTATTGTTCTGTGTGAATCATAAGCTCATATTTACTGAAATAAGAAACCTACAATAACAAGTCTATCACTGGCTATTGTTTTATGCTTAATATTTTATAATACGTAATTGTATGAGTGATAGTCTTTATTCTATTAAATACCTCTTGAACAATAAACACAAATAATAGATAGCATACTGAATCAACTAATTACTATGAAAATCAGTTGCCAGAATCAAGGCAAGAGCATGTACTGTGTAGTATTAATACAGTACTTTTTTTTATCAATATCTATTTTTATTCATAATAGCATAATGGATATTCATAGTGAAAGGTTCAAGTTAAGGCGGAAGTAAAGTATTGTTCAATCACTTCTGGATAAATCGACTCTTTAATTCCTCATCAATAATGTCTTCATTCTTTTTGAACTTGTAACAAAGGGCCTCTCTAAGCTGATATAACATGAATTTAAATAGTTATTAAGAAATCAATACTATACTATTACTTACCAAATAGTCGATGCCTATTACACGCATTACATCTACGTTGCTCTCTACAATAGTGGCAATGTATTCGTCCTTTATCTGGGTGAATCTAATACAATAGATCATGGATGCAAATATCTTATCTATTTTGCTCAGTGTAGCATTCTTGTTTTTCCATTTGGCTATAATTTCTTCGCGTGCAGATTTTTTGGGTTGAGTAATGTCTTTGAGTGTGTCGGCTTCTTGTTCATTTTCTACAGAATCATCTTGATTACTTGCTTGCACAATTTTAATGTCTTTTAGTTGGGATTTAAGAGATGATATTTTTTGTTCTATAATTTTATCTGGATTCTGACTGTCGATGTATTCAAGCTTCTTGAGGTTACTTTCTCTCCACCGTAGAACAGCTTCATAAAATACGCTTTCATTAACATTTGTTTGAAGATTGTTGATCTGCAGAGCCTTTAGAGCAACACTTTCTTTTACATTTATCCATCCAGGATCAGCAAATAAATCAACACAGTCGGATCTCATAAAAGCAACACAAGTCTCTTCTAATTCAATAAGATTATAGTCATCTGTACATGCCAATATTTACTGTTAGTTAACCAAAATATACTTGTGTCTGATGTTGACTTGCCTGCTATGTTCCATATTTTCCATAAAGTACTGCAGTTGATTCTCAATTGTAGATGGTATGCTACCTCTGCAGTGAGTCTTTCCATCGTAAATTTATCTGCTTCTTTCAATAGGTTGGCACAGTCTTTTATGCTTCCAATATCAATCTTGTTGGTGTGAACATAGTCAATAACTCTTTCAAATACTTTAGGATCTACTCCTCGAAGAATGATTTCTTTCTCTTTATATTCTTTTATGCCACTTTTAAATAGCTTTTTAAAAAATGGGGATGATAAAGCTAGAATCAACTTGAAACTATGGAACACTTGGCCATTTGATACATCTTCATCGCCGGTTTCTGATTCTTCTTCACTCTCAAATACCCGAATAGCAACATCGTGAAATTGCGATATAAACATATCGTCAAACTGAAGAGGTGCTTGGATCATAGGGTTTGGTTTCACTTTTAGTTGATGATTATCTACTTCTTCGAATTTGACAGAGATAGTAAGCGAGTCATTGTCGAGATATTTAAGAGCATCTACCATAGATATAAACTGTGGACACTTATATACAGTAAATTCGACTATAAAATGTCACAGTTAAATTCAATTGTGATTATTAGTCATTTATTTACTTGAATCACAAACGTATACAAGTTCTATCAACAGTCGATTAATATGTATTCAGGCATATCATAACCTAAAATTTTATCTTACTTCTTACTATAGATTCAAGGGTGGATTCTGTAGGTGGCATTATAGCAATCTCAGCTTTAACATTAGGTTCCAATTTGGTAATGTTTCTTGTTGAAAATGTTCCTCCACAAGCCAAGTAAATTTCAACATACTATTGTGGTAATCAAGTTGAGAATTATTAAACAAAGACGTTATTCTATTACTTGTTCTTGATAGTATACCTCTCTTCCAGCTATCACTCCTTTATATATCTATCAAGTGTATATGTTAAATTGGTAATACAAGTGAAGAGCTATAGTTTGGTTTATTTGTTTGTCTCTTTCTTACCGCAAGGTACCTAAAGACATATAGTTAATACTTTTGTTTGACATAAAACAATCATTATAAAATAGAATAAAAATGTACACTAATATAATATCTATGTACTAGATTGTATTATTGGCTTACCATTGGTAGTTTTTTCCCTTAAAACTTGGACTAAAGGCTATAGAATCTGCTTTAATACTTGGCCATTCAGGGATTAACCATATAAACGAATATTCTTTGGGTGCGATTGTTCCTCTGATGAATTGATCTTGTGTAGTATCAACAACAATTATTTATATATTTATTATAGCACACAACATGTGAATATGGATCATGTCTATACCTACCCATGTTAAAAATAAAAGAAAGAGGTGAATCAGAAGAGTATGAATGTGTATTATCATTTTATAGACAAATATGACTGATATATCATAAGACTGGTATTTTGAGTGTTAAATTCCTGTGTGAATTTTAGTTATCTATTCATTCAGAAGATAAAAATGTTGATAAAAAGGCCTCCACTAGTTATTACGTGATATTTAGATATTTTACAATATACATCTTTATTCTATTAGATGTCTATCGAATAAAAATATAAACAAGGAATATAGTACTAAAATAATCGACTCCAATGAGAAATCTCTATAAGAAACAAAGAAAGTATATAGATTGAAATAGCAGCCTGAGGTTTGATGGAATATAAAACAGTCATAGAAAGACCAATGAGGCAACATCTCTACACTTTATTTTCCCTTACTGCCCTAACAGCTTGTTTTATAACTTTCTAGGCTATTCTATTGTATCTGATATTTGATTTCAAGGTTTAAAAAAGACAAGTGGTTATACTCAGGGTAATATGCCCTCTTCTAGACAACTATGACCTTAGAGCTTATACTGTCTTTCACTATACAGGTACATCCAATATTTATATTACTAAGACTGTCTCGTAGTATATCATTAATTCCAATTGAAATTTATTGAAGTTTATGTAAAATAAATAAACAGAAAGCCTATGTTCAATTTAACTAGCACTCACATACTTTCATCACTTATTATGAGTGCACTTTGCAGTTCATTAGACTAAGGTATAGAAACATCACTGCCTATGAGTCTAATAGAAGTGTTCAAAAGCTTACTATAAACCCATCTGTATGTGTTTCTTAGTAAGCACAGGTTTGTAGATAATTTTACAAAAAAGAATCTCATGTCTTACCAAGAAAAAAGTCAATGTTGTATAGGAAACCATGGTCTGAAATGGTTTGTAGTGGTTCTTTCCCATGATCTCTCTGCTACCTTTTTCTCTAGGATTTCTATTACTATTTTCCCTAAGTTGGATTTATCATTCACGGTACTAGTAGCATTTTGTTGATTAAAAATTATACTAACAGTGACAGTAGTCATCTAAATCCTACAAACAACCCTGGTATTTGACTTGTTAGGGTGAACAGAACTGTTTACAACAGTTGTACAAATTTGGGCGCTGATATACCTCCATTTTATGGTGTGGATTATAGCAAATGTATTGACTCTGGCTGTAAGTGTAGATATAATAATAAATTAAGCTTGATTAAATTATATAGCAACGATAGCATTCTACTTTGGGTGCTGTTATTTGGACCACAAAATATTTCAGCTTCCATGTGTTTTGATCAAGTCAATATATTTATCAAAATACAGCTTTTTTTTTACTACAGAATTCATACATGAAAATCACCCTCATACAATGATAAGTCTTTATGAAGTTCATCATACTTTCCTAAGTTCAGAGAAATGGCTTCTACTCTAGGATATAAAAAATTCAACAAATTAAATAATATATTTTTAATAATTCATTCATAAATAACATACCATCTTTTGTGTATCTCTTTTCAAGTGACAAATGCCTATTCCATAAAGACTTGTCTATTCTTTATTAATGAAATCTCATACTCTACTTGATTCTTACAGTCTTGGTAATCATAGAACTTCCAAAAAAAAAAAACTTATATGTACTGAATTTTTGAATTAAGTTATCTCTCATAGCCATTTTAACTTCCCGAAACTTTTCTTCATCTTAATACAACTGAACAGCTAAAGCCCTGAAACCACAAAATAAATCCTTCTTAACAACTACAACTTCTGTGTAAGCTTCAGTTGGAATCTTGCTGCTTATATTGTAATTGGGTTTTTGGAATACACCAAATACATGCTTCTTTCCTACTGTTATTTCGGTTTTAATTATCATTCTTGCTGAAACATTATCAATGTACTCAAATACAACATTCAGAACCTCAATGTTAGTTCTTATCTCTCGTTTCATAAGAGAATATGCACCTTCAATCCTGGAAGGTGTGGAGTTGAAGTGCAATATTTTGTCAGTTCAAGCAGATATAAATTTATACAAACATACAACTTTAGTTATTTCGAAAGAATTATTTTTTTCAAGTTCAATAAATGCACGTGAACAAACCTTTCTTTTTAAATAAACCATGTTGACTCTATATGCTACATAAAGTTACTTGGGTCGTAGAGTTCTCCGCTACTGTTAGTGCCCAGTTCCAGCAACTTATTTTTGAACTCTTTTAACCTTTTGTTGTAGTTCATTTCTTTCAAAGAGTATCCAGTACGAATACTCCATTCACTTTGAATTTTTTCACTCTTTTATTTATCAATTCTAAGAAAATACTTTATGAGGCTGGATAAAACATTAATAGATATGTGCCATCGACATAGTAAATGAGTAACCTGGGTAAGAACTTATTCCAAGGCATTCATCAGTGCCAGCTCACGATCTGTTACCACAACTTTGGGTAAATCATAGTACTGGTGGGCTTCCTTTCTCTATCATAGGTTAAATCACATTTTCTGAAAGAACCTTTTCCATTAGGATCTGATCTTTTAACAAATTCAAATAAGTGTTAATTTGCAAAAGAATAAACAGATTCAAGTGCCAATCCAAATGTTCTAAATGGATCAAGATTTGAAGATGATTCTTCCAAGTCAAACAAGGTAGAGTTTGAAATAGAAAAAAAAAGAATATGAACCAACAGTAACAAAGCTTAAAGAAAGGAAACTTTATTAAAATAAAACGACAGCACTCTTATATCTTCACGCCTAATCTATTGTGTTACTAGCTAGATTAATTACTCTGTATCATTTGGTCCAGCGATGGTTGTCCTTTAAAGATTCTACTCATGATAGAGTTAATGTTTTAAGTTTATACTTCAAAAAAGGCTATTTTATTGTTTTTGCAGTCCAAAATGTAAAAGTTGCGGTCCAAATAACAGCACCCTTCTATTTATCTTTTTGAGTCAGAATTCTATCCAATTTGGAAGACATAACACTACTTTCTGGCGTCATTGTAGCTCAAATATTCTCACATGCACATTCGTTGATCATGAACGCTCCATGTTCTTGTTCTTCCTAGTTTCTGCCCCACCACACGACGTTCATCCAATTGACTATTGTCTAAATCTTCTGCCACGCATGGTTAAGTCTTTTGTTAAATGGCGAGATCTTTGGCCCAGTTTGTTAATACTGCTGCAATCCATTGATCGAGCCACGTCTACTCGAGACTTTAAGGTAGAGCCATCAGCTGGTAGCCTTCTCATTGAGGCTGCTGATGGGTGTGTTGAGCGGGAACTTCAACGCCGCCATAGAGTGCAAAGACTCCTTCAGCAACAGACGCTGTATCCTCACTTCTCCTCCGATCTCTCTTCTACACACCCATTCTTAGCCCGTTTAGCAAAGCCAGAAGCTTCTAGTGTATTTGCTACATATATTCTCAAGATTGTCCGAGTTGCTCTAAGTATCCCTCGTTGGATTTCAGATTACCACAGGATGACGGTTATCTTTTTGGTGTCCTGGTTTCCTTGCTGACTTTATGGCCTTTTGGATGTCTATTCATAATTCTCATTTTACCATCATTTTTTCCCTCATTTGAAGTTTTGTATTTCTCTTGTCCTTCTGTTTCTCATTATTATTTTTCACTTTTTTATTTGAAGTGTTTCTATGTATATCCCATTTCTTTCATACGATCTCATAGGGTGGCTAAAATGCCCAATACGCGAATAGCAACCAACGCCCAAAAATAAAAAATACTTTGAACTGTAGCTCAAATAAAATACCAATTCAATAGTGTTTGAAAACTCTGTTAACTGAAGTCTACTGGCATCTCTATGGAAAGATCTCTTTTTTTACTAATCTTTTTGTTGAATATTCAGTCCATAGCTTATGTTTCTCATATTGATAGATTTACACTAATAGATTTACACTGGCGTTATTTTTCTGTTGATCTACTATTATTTCCTAAATTGATTCTTCTTTACAATCTACGCTTGATTTATAACACAATACATGGTGTGGTGTTATCTTTAGTGGTTCAGAATTATGATATACATATTATTTGACGTATAATAGTCTTTTAATTAGTATAGTGTGTCTTAAGCATACCTCCTTCTAATGTAAATAGGATAAATCATAAATATCACATAGAAAAGGAGATGAATTATGACACATAAAGAGTGTAATGGATTCTCTGTCCAAAGCTTATGAACTCTGACATATCCTATAGGTATTTTCAATGGTATTGGTAAATATCTCATCTTTCTTATTATTATTATTATTATTATTATTATTATTATTATATGTGTGTGTGTATTTTCTTATCATCATCGCACTAATAGTAAGAAATAACATAAGAATAAGAAATATAAGAAAGAATGACAATGGATTCAACGATCGCTTTCCAAGTCACATCAGTCTACAGACATAGAGATAGACTCCGACTTACCATGGATAGCACTCTTTTTCATCTCCTCTTTCTTCGTTCTTTCTTTCCATTCTTGGTGGTATAAGTGGAAGTTCTCATATTAGCAATAGATATACTTGTGTCTGTTCATGTTCAAAAGTAAATAGTCATAAGAAGGAAAAGGGATTTTGATAGAGAAAGTATCTTCTCACTGCAGAGTACTTTAGTTTCTGCACCACTTGTTGATAGCGCAGGAGTATTGTTCCGTATAAATAGCAAAGGTACCTTTTAAAACAAGAGTTGTAGTTGTAGTTGTAGTCATAGTCATAGTCATAGAATCAGTATCACTAGTGTTAATAGTAGAATTGTTATCAGTTTCATTAGTATCAACTCTATTAGTATTGCTACTACTACTACCTTTACTCTCTTGATTTTCGCATTGCTAATTATGCCTCTAGCTGCTAAATCATCATGGACAACGCTTTACTTACATACCCCCCTATCAAAGGTAGCTAGCTATTCACTCACACTTACAAGATAATAACACTATACAATCCACCCACTAGAGCTATATGCATACTTCAGGTAGACTCACTCATAGCATTAGATAGGGTATTGGCCATACAAAGACAGAAATATTGAGAATAGAGCTTTGTTTTGAGAGCAAACGGATTCACAAGCAATCGACATCCAGCCAAAAAGAATCCATTTGAAATTTTGGGATTATCAACAACAGCTTCTCAGGAAGATATCAAGAAGGCCTATTACAATGTAAATGCATACAAATGTCTACCTACTTACCTACCTACAATTTGTATTGATACATGATATTAGCTTGCCAAACAATATCATCCAGATACAAACAAAACTAAGCAAGCCCATGAGAGATTTGTACAGATCCAAGAAGCCTACCAATTTCTATTAAATCAAGACAAGCGAGAGTACTTCCAATCTCAAGGATTTGATAAAGTAAAGTACACCACCCCCATCCCTTTGAATGTAGATAGATAGATGGGTATTTGTTTATTATATACTGAAGAAGACAATATGACTGGGTTCAACAGAGATCCACAAGTAATAGTAGCACAGATCCAAGAAATCATGGACACCCTTTCTATGGAGGTGGATTTCAAGGTGCTCCCCAACCCACCACATCATTTCGAATCAGAAGAGGAGAGGACAGACAGGTATAGAACCATGGACACCTTGCCACGAGTGTTGACTCCTATCAAGGTACCTCTCACTATCAGTTTTAAAGAAGCTGCCAAAGGAACCACCAAAACGGTTATGGTCGATCAGGTCACACACTGCTCATTCTGCAGTGGATCAGGGGTACAGAGTGGAAAGCAGAAAGAACACTGTACACTCTGTCAAGGCACGGGCACACAGAATGTCACAGGAGGTGGATTCCATCACCCTAGTACATGTCCCACCTGCCATGGTGAGGGCACCTTTATTCCTGTGGGATCTCAATGTACTGTCTGCCATGGTATTGGGAAAGTGAAAAAAGCAAAGGCAGTGGAGGTGGTGGTGGAGGCAGGTGTAGAGAACAGAGCCCGTCTGCGTGTGTTGGGTCAAGGAGATGTGCCAATGCAAGGCCATGGCTCACAAGGAGATTTATTTGTATCTATTCATGTAAGTTGGATAGAAGATAAAGACATTAGCCATGGGCTATACTTTTCTATCTTTTATTATGATGATGATTCCTATCACTTTACTATAATAAACAATAAAGAGTCTTTGCTACAACTCTATCTCTCTCTCTCTTTTCTCTTTTCTTTTTCTTTTTCTTTTTCTTTTTTAGATTCTTTCTTGCCCTCTATTTCGAAGACAAGACGCAGATATTTTTGTGGATGCCCATGTCCCATTCTACACTGCTATTCTTGGTGGAGAGATCAAAGTACAAACCCTCGATGGAGAGGTGAACTTGACACTTCCTGCTGGATCACAGCCCAATGCTACACTTCTTATGCGTGGCAAAGGAATTCAGCGCAAGGGACATCCTCAAGGAGACCAGATTGTAACTTTAAAAGTGGAGCTGCCAGAGTAAGTTCTATTGGTAATTCATCAAAATAACCCTGTTTATAGGACTTTATCTATAGAACAAAGAGATCTTATTCAACAATACTCACTACTATCCAAAAAAAAGAGAAGCGTGTCTTGATGGAAACACAGCCAGACAGATAGACATGGAAGAATAAGGAATATCTCCTCTATGAAATAAAAAGCAAGTCACACTTCTCTGAGAAGCATCCATCCTCTTCTTCTTTACTTTCATGTCTTTAAGAACAATCATGAGAGGTCTTTTTATTGTGCTAGAAGGATGTGACAGGTCCGGCAAGTCAAGCCAGTGCAAAGAACTGGTGAAGAAACTGCAGGAGGAAGGAATAAATACAGAATACCGTAACTTTCCTGATCGCACAACAGAAACTGGCAGAATGATCAATAGTTATCTCCAAAACATGTCAGACCTCGATGACCATGCTATTCATCTGCTGTTTTCTGCCAACCGATGGGAGGCCATGTAATGACACTCAAGAGTCTTGTGATGGAAGTATGCGTGATAACCATAACAACAGGAAAGCAATGAAAGCGACATTGGAGTCGGGAGTGACGTTGATTGTGGATCGATATGCATTTTCAGGTATTGCATTTTCTGCTGCCAAGGTAATAACGTCTTTTTTGTTTAGTCGTATAGTGTGTGTGTGTGTGTGTTTAGTCTAACAGATTTTATGGGAATATTTTACTCTATCACGGAACAACATGTTATTGATGATACATAGGGATTGGATGCAGCGTGGTGTCAGCAGCCGGATGTAGGACTACTTTCCCCAGATCTCGTCTTGTTCTTGGATCTTCCAATTGATGAAGCAGAAAAGAGAGGCGGCTATGGAGAAGAGCGCTATGAGAAGAGAGAGCTACAAATCAACGTCAGACAGCAGTTCATGGCACTAAAGAACGATACATGGAAGGCAAGTTTATAGGCATTAAGAACAGAGGTCCACCTTGATGTATAAACCTCTTCTTCTTTTATTACTATAACTATCTTAGGTAGTGGATGCCACTCCATCCTTTGATAAGGTTCACACACATCTTTTGGATCTGATTCATGATGCATTTGAACATGGTCCACGTACACCACTGGTATTTGACTTGTGGAATAAATGAGCAAATACCTTATCAGTAAACAGTAAACAAACAAACAGAAAACAGCAAACAATAAATAAATAATAAACAATCAATGAGAAGAAGCCATCCATTGGATTTTATGGATTATTCTGGCGCATTTTATTTAATTGTTCATGAACCTCTTTTCTATTGACTGTGGATTGAGCTTTTGTCTCATGTTCACTGTCTGTAGGTGCATTGGACATGGAAGGTGATGTCTGCAATCCACTACTGCTGCTGATGGATCCTAAAGAGGCTGTAGATGACTTCTTGGACAACAACGATTGAAAGAAATTAGCAAGAACCTCATGCGATGGGCCTGTTTCTCCTGCATTTGCATGTGATGGATCATTGAGTCCTAGGCCTATGTTAGTGCCTGTGCTTTGAGTTGATCTCATGCGTTGTTGTCGATGGTCTATTGAACTCGTTGTGGTTGTCTAATGGAGATATTGAAAATAAACAATAGTGCTGTGCTTCTCTCTTATTTTACCTTGCTATACATTAATTTATCCAAAGGAGATTCCTGGTGAGAAGAAATCGGTTAAACAGACTCACAAAAATAATAGTTATCAGTCACCTTGTAAGACCGTGTCTCTGTGTCTGTGGCTGACCTTGTCTTTGAAGTGTCTCCAGGAACAGGAAGGAAACCCAAGGGCCCTACAGCACTTGGACGCATGTGCTCTGGAGGTGGTGTGCCACGTTTACCTTGAGCTTCAGAGACACGCTCAAGTGTCTCAAAGTGGCGTTCAAGAAATACTTGCTCATCCTCACACACAGTAGTAATAGGTATATGATATGGCTAGAGAAAGTTATGCATTAACAAGGCAGTTAACAGGGATGATTTTACAAATCAATAAAACATGCTCATATGTAGATCTCGTATGCCTTTTTTTTTTTACCATTGTTGCTGTTGATGGATCTGGAATGGCTTCTTCATACACGCTTCTTACACCATGCACTTCAGGCTGATATCCGTCCACCATTACTTCCATATCAACATCCCAACCTTTGTGAACATTATCACAATCAAATCCTTGTCTCAATGCTTTTACTTTTCCCCATGAGTCCCATCCTGAAGGCACAAATACAGAGCCACGCTCAAGTACTTGAGCCTTGAGTAAAGAAGGCATTTGAGTATTAGGTCGTTCCAGGAGACGATGGATAAGGTAGTGATGAAGTATATGGAAGGTGTGGGGATAAAGTGTAGATGTATAAAACAAAGAAGCGCCATCTATAGATATAGATAGATAGATAGATAGATAGATAGATAGATAGAGCTGTATCAATGAAATGTTTCTTGTTCTAATGAATGAATGAGAAATGTAGTGGCACTTACATTTCATACAGATACACCGCAAGGTCTGTTGTATAAAGTCAAATTGATCTTCATTATAGTCTTGAGTCTGTTCAAGGCTGTTGATGGCATCACTCTTTTATGTATACATGTATATATTAGGCACTTTCTCATATGTAGATAACACATCAACACATGCTACTTACCTTGCAGCATACGATGGCTATAGGAATACCAAAGTTGGTTGTCAAGGTACCTGGAGATAAGGGTAGAATCACTTGGTCTGCTACTGAAAAGGCCGCTGCTGTTGAAGGATTAGCAGACAAGGGTGTAGAAGGAACTGAACTAGGCACGGGTAGCACTGGAAGAGTAGTTTCTGTGTACGTCTGCAAATAATACTCCACTAGAGATAGATTAGATTCAGTTCAATACATCAGTGAGTCAACACTTCACTAGAGAATAGCCTATGCTGTTTGATGTCTCTTTTCTCTACCTTTTTCACATAATGTATCCACAATCACTTTTCCACTTTTCGATGATTCACCCACACTCCCATCTTTTACAATAGCCTGAATGGCACGTTGCAAGACATTGATCCACCGTTGCAGTGTTTCTAGAAATGCCCAGGGTTGCGTCCAGTCCAAACAGATGACCACACAGGAATCTGCTAGAGTGTCTGCATTCAACACGAATTTTAACAGGGGTTGGTATTCTGGTGAAGAAAGGCCTATCTGATAAAGACCAAGACGTGTCATGGCTTCATTTTCTTCATCTTTGACTTCCACAAATGTGTATCCTAAAGCAAGTGTGTCGATGTCCGATTGATTCAATTTGTTTGTGGGTAGAATGGATCGAGTGGGGTTGGAGAGGATTCCAAAGTCTGTATCTGTTCTTTCTTGGACTTCTTTGATCTGTGGTCCAGGATCATTCTTCAGATAATGAATCAATGTTGATTTACCACACTTGGGATCTCCTAAGCAAATGAAAAGAGAGAGATGAGATAGGAATCTATAAGAAGATAGGACTACCCAAGATGAGGACATTCTTGGTGGGAATCATTTTAGATGATGCCACTCCCTTTAGAATAGTAGACCAAATCTCATCTTTCTCTGTTCCTTGATTCTGAGTGGGTTGTCTTGAGGATGTAGTGTTTAGACGTGTTGTTTGTAGATTAAGCATTAGGATGACCTGTGTACTTGATGATAAGAAAAAAGACCATTGTTTATTAATTATGCTTTAATGAGTCTTATCATTTGTTGATTATGAATTGCTTACTAGTCAATATAAATATATGGACGTATGTCTATGAGTAAAAAAAAGGAGTGTATCTATGTATCAATGTGTTTTAGTTTAAAAAACAGTAAGAGTAAGAGTAACAGTGATGAATAAGGGGCAAGTCAAATAACAAGGAAGATAGTGTTTATTAGTGTGGTGAAGGAGTAGGAAGGTTCATGGTGCCCTTGGCTTCTCCTTGGCTTCTCTGACTTTATCTATTTTCCCTTGCTCCCCTTTTTGCTGTTTTTATGCCTATGTTTATGTTTAATTTTCTATATTTTGTGGTGTGCTCAATTTATTGGTTAATACTCCACCTCCCCGTTCTCCCTGATTATGTTATTACAATATGTATGGTGTTCATTAATAATTCAGTGCTATGGCTATGAAAAATTCTTATTTATTTCATGACAGGATACATCAGGGCTCAGAGATCTATGATGAAAGATAGGTCTTTTTTTCTTTTTCTTTTAAGAGATAAACATTAAGATATTATGCTGATTATCATTGCATGTCACAGAAAAGCATAGTCAAGCAATGGAATATTGTAATATGGACGGAATACATTGTAAATTAATCAGAGATAGGCTCATTCTCTTTTTATATGATTATTTCTTAGTGAAATTCAAATGATATAGTCACCACCAATGTCAACCAACAGCAGTAGACCGGTATATGTACAAAAGAAATTCTAGTCTATACATATCATATTCTAGAGGATAAGAAGCAAAGATAAAGAGTTTGTAAATTTATGGGTGAGTCTCTACAGACACGTGGCAGCCATAAGTCAATCCGGGTGTAGACAGAAAACTATATATCTGATAATAGTGTTAATTGTAATAAAGGGTCCCTGAAAGGAGAGCAATTCAAACCACTCAAAAATAAATCTAGCCGTAAGTCTGCCTTTTTCTTTTTTCACTTGTTCTGTAATCTTTTGGTTAAATGGCGGCATGTGACTGAATTGGTTTTGGCATAATAAGCAGTGAAGGCTCTATATGTATCACTTTTTTTTGTCATGCAGCGCATTGATACTTTTAGATTTATTCTTCCTATTTTTGTTTCTTTTTTCTCCAATTTTCACTAATAAAAACTTCACAGTGCTAGAAAATCTGTATCTCTTAAAGTAAATCGCTTTATAAAGTCAACTGTCCTAGTTGAGACATCTCCATTGAATGTAAGAAACTGTCTGCATAGTAGAGTAGGACAAGTTCATGAATGAAGACTTCATCATTATCATGCGACATTCATGTTTTACTATATCTGATTTCATTTGGTCGTAGCTTGTACATTACACTCATCATAGTGAGTATAAAATTACTTTTGGTGTACTCATAATGTGTTTATAGTATGTTCGTAGTGAGATCGATAGCGAGTCTAAATAGTGTTCTATTTTATTTTATCTTACTAAAAAGAAAGAAAGAATTTTCCCCTGTCTTTGTAGGGACTGGCCTACTTTACCAAACTTAACATGTATGTCAAGCAAGGTTATTTCGTGCATCATAAGAAGATACACTCTCTATAAATTTGAGCACTACAAATACAGTTGCATTCACAGCTGTCATGGAATAGACTGATATGAAATAAACTGACATGGAATAGACTGACATGAAACAAAGTGATTCAGACGACTGTAGATATCTCCCATGATAGTGTTCCCAGTGTGTGTGTGTGTATGTGTATGTGTGTGTGTATGTGTTTATTCATCTATCTATCTACCTATCTATTCATCTATCTATTTATTCATCTATCTATTTATTCATCTATCTATTTATTCATCTATCTATTTATTCATCTATCTATTTATTCATCTATCTAGAAAAATCTTTTTACTTTTTTTCTGGATTGTTGTAGCAATAGTTGCATCACAAGCCAATAAATCAACTGATATAAACTGTAGTTAGTCTCTCTCTTCAGTTAAAAGTAAAACATGTCAAAGCATACGGATTTGTTGTGGTAAAGGGAAATTATTCCGCCCAATTTACTAGCCTTACAATAGACGCCTGAGCAAGGCCAGGTCATTGTGAAATAACTAACATGCATTGACCAAAAAAGTAAAATGGTATCGGAATATCAATATTAACAAACGTAAAGTTTATTTTATGTGTCCCTGAATCATCGCAAAAAAGCCTGAGCCTTGCATCGTTTGTAGGAGAAATAGAAAGGGGGAAGGAGCGGGGGAAGAGGGGAAAGGAGTTTTGTGTATGTTTTTGTGGTATTTTTCAATATTGCCAAATAGGTTTTCTTTCTATCTCTTCTCATTTCTGCCTCTTTAATTCTCACTCGATCATTCATCAGAATATTTCTTCATCTCTTTACTCTATAATATACTTTATGGGTGATTATGTAACAATTAAGTCTTTTGATGAATCAATGACCAAAGAATAATAAGAATAATGACCATTAAAGAATAATAAGAATAATGACCATTAAAGAATAATAAGAAATATAATATTAATAATAATAACTATTAAAGAATAATAAGAAATATACTATTAAGAATAATAATATTAAGAACAGGAACGGACCGAAGAGTAACACCAATAGTACTGATAGGCATATCACCTATATCTGATGGCTATAATTCATCCAATTGACTCTGTACCAATATCCTTGGTATTCCCTTTATTGGTGAATAGTATGAATAATGTTCTTTAGCTTGCTCAGTAAACAAAGAAAGTCTATTGCTCAAAATCCTATACAACTCTGGTTATTCTTTTTATAGTTCTTTTCTGCTTTTGACATATCTTGGGTGATTACAAACGTGTGATTGGCGTGAAAGAGAGAGGATCTTTTTTTTTATGAGTACAAACACAAATATTAATAAAGATAATAAAAAACAGTTTATGTCTCGTATGTCAAGGCAAGTGCAGCACATTGTAAGGTCAAAGGTCTACAAAAGAATGTCTCGGAAACACTCGAGTTCCTTTTTTTTCCTTAAAAAATTAAATAGCTTACACAAGTGACACCTATTTTATGTTAGTGTCTTGAGATACATTTTATTGCAGCCCATCCCACTCTACCCTTACTTTGTAATATCTTTATCTCTATTAATATTAATATTTCTAATATTATTATTAGTGTTATTAGTGTTAATAATATTATTGTCATTGTCATTATTATTGCTTTTTTATAACTCCAAGAGAATGCTGGTTCATCTTCTATTTAATATCACACGATAAAAATGAATGTCCTTTTCATTATTCCTTGATGTATGCAAGCAAATAATAGTGTTGTTGAAGATCAGTAAAAAACGATAAAGATAAGATTGACTAAAGTTTAATGAGTTACCAAGCTATATTCATGTTTATTTTATGCTTGTCATCATAACGAAGGAAAATGAATCACAACTTTCTCCCTTTTTTGAGTGGTGAGAGTGAGAATGATGATGATTTCATGGCAAAACTACTCGGACTAATATTTATATTTGTCACTATTTACGGTTGTTCTATTTATTGAGGGGTTAAAATAGAGATGGACCTATAAATACGTGTTGATTATAGGTATTTGTAAATATAAAAAGACTGTGTAGAATAGTCTATAAGTATCAAAAGAAGAGAATAAAATCAGTCATCAAGAGAGGACAAGGAGGAAGGAGAAAGAGAGGAGAGGAGGAGGGAAAAGGTTTATTTTGGCGGTCATGATGATGGTTGTCATGGCAATTCAATGTTTTAAAAACTCTTTATTATTGTTTTGTCAGGAGAACATGAAGCACTTTTTATTTTTCTTCAGCTTTATTTTCTTTATTATAAAAGTGATATTGAGGAATACACATGAGCACAGGTGTCTGTGTCTTGTAGTATTTCTTATTATTCTATATAAAGACAAAAGGAATACCAATAAAAAGAATCCTTATTAATGTAAGAGTGGTATAATGTGGGATCATCTGTATTATAAGAGAGTAAATCATCGTACAATACATCAGTATCTAAATGAGTGGATAAAGAGTAGTAGAGGCAGTTGGTTTATGAACAAACAGTGGTGCTTTTGGGAAGGGTGAACGGAGATACCTACAAGGCTAAACACTTCCAACTGTTCTTGTGGTCGTTTCCTTTTAAGTAGTTGCAATGAACTATAAGACTATGTCTCATCTTCTGACTATCATAACAGAGGTACAAATGAAGGAACCATAAACTCCACAAACATATCACACACTCAATTACTTTTACAATTATAACTGCACACACACTTACACATTTATATACATTGAATCATACTTTTATATACACTTACACTAAATACATACAAACACTAAATATATCTATACTACATGCAGTGTATATACTACATACAATACATACAATACATACAATACATACAATACATACAATACATACAATACATACAATACATACAATACATACAATACCTATAATATAGGCACTTATTAGAGTACATTGAGTGCATCAAGTGCATCAAGTGCATCAAGTGCATCAAGTGCATATAATACATACACTCATCTACATACACTCATCTATACTGTCAATATACACAGATGTATTTATACTTAATAAATGTACACACCAGTCTCTATATTCTACTGTTACAAATATATAAAACACTAGAGGTCAAATTTAAGGGATGATGTGAAAGAGGGCGCAAAAAGGGACACCTCCCAAAAGAACAAAAAAAACAAGCAGATCGAATCTTTTGATTTGGCCGTATATAGAAAAGGTGGCATAAAATCTTGTTTGGGAGAACGATGGTCTTGATACAAGCACCTCTCCACCTATGAATTGCTTAGTTACTTGTATATAAATATGCACCAAACTTAACCACCTTGCAGCATAAACAGTAAATAGACAAACAGTCAATCATCATATTGTATAGGTTAGTGCCTCCTTTCTTTCACAAACGCACCATCCCCGCGGGACACACTTTCCATGTTCCGCCACTTTGCCTCTTTTTAAGCAGTTGAAAATAACCTTCACCTCCCTCTATCTTTCTTTACTTGTCTCATTTCTTCATTGTATTTATTCTCTCGTGAATCAGTTTATTCTTCTATTCTCAGTGTTTATTTCAAAGGTAAAAAAAAAAGAACCGGATTATTTTCTCTTTCTTTGTTTATATTCGTGTGAGTGAGTGAGAAATGTTATTCAAAGAGGCGAAAGTGTATAATTATAAATATATTTATACATGTGTGTATATATGTGCCTTGGAATGTGCTTCAACTGTGATTTTGGGCTAGATCGTCGCTTACATCGTATCGCATGCTGCGTTTCTTTTCTGTGTATTCATATTCTATTTCTTTTCTAGGCATCTTCATAAAAAGAGAAAAAATCTGCAACATTTTTACGCACGGATTATTCTTCTATTATCATTCTAAGTAGTATTAGTAGTTTTACTACAAGATATCAACGCAGCAACCTTTTATACTCCATTTTATTCCACACCCTATTTCATCCCACAGCCTGATATTCTTCTCCTTGCGCATATACACATTTATATATATTTATATAAATATATAAGACAGTAACCACAACAACCACAACACTAATAATTTATTCTTCACTTACATCACTATCATGGAAGGCATTTATCAAAACAACTTATATTCCTCCACCGCTGCCTCCTATGTGCTTCCATCTGCACATGCCGAACCTCCATTCCAGCCCAGCTACTCACAATATCGCGTCAGTGCGTTTTCTGACACTCGTCCTTATACCAACCCTTTCTCACTCCCACATTCTACTGGACAGTCCAATCACTGCAACCAGCTGCAAATAGATCCCTATTCCTCTGTAACCACACCCTCAAGCCTTGGGTGGGCCTCTTCCTCGAACTTTTCATGGAATTCATCTCAGCCATTAGGGCTGCCAAGTACAGTTGCACGGCCCATGTATGGATCGTCTTGCTTTGGTCCTTGTCCTTCCTCCTCACCCTCTGCCAACCACCATATCTCAGGCATACCCGCTCCCTTACAGCGACCTAAACTGACAACCACCATGTGGGAAGATGAAGGCACTGCTTGTTATCAAGTAGATACGAAGAGTGTCTGTGTAGCACGACGTCAAGGTAAGGAACAAAGATAAACAAAAAACAAAAAACAAAACAAAAAAACAAAAAAAAACTCAATTTCTCTTTCATTGTTCGTTCTCAATTGACTTTATTCTATTTATATTTATATATTTAGATAATGATATGATCAATGGCACAAAACTGCTCAATGTTGTGGGCATGTCCAGAGGCAAAAGAGACGGCATTCTTAAGAATGAAAAAGGAAGAGTCGTCGTCAAAGTGGGAGCAATGCATCTGAAAGGCGTATGGTAAGGCATTCATTGTGTTGAGTCTCAATGTCACTCGATGTATTCCTAATACTTATTTCTTAGGATTACCTTTTCACGGGCCAAGGATCTCGCCTCAAAGTTTAAAATTGTTGACTTGCTGTACCCTCTTTTTGTGGATGATCCCTCTGTGTTCCTATGTGCCTCCAATCTGCAGAACAGTAGCAATATGCCGCTCATGGTGGCAGGTTCAACCTGTGGTACTCGACCCAACCCTCTCCATGCCTATAAGCCAAGTGTGTATCCTCTCTTTCCTGTCCAACCATGGGATCGTCCTTACCAATCCCTCCCCAGTATTACAACAAGTACTCAGCAAGAAGGTAATAAATAAATAAAACTCTATTGCTCCATAGGCTTATTGTGTATAAATGTGTTTGTGTGTTTAGCCTTCCGTACACAGCCTAGTGCCAATGGCAGTGGCAGTCCAGTACAAGGTTCTCTTAGCTCCATGATACCCCCTGAAGAGAATGATCTTTACCTACTGAACAACTCCTACGAGTACCGTAATCGTGGTAGCTATAGCAGTATGGGATCTTCAAGTCATCCCTATGGCCTGGGTGCACCTGTCTACTCGGATCAAGATTCATCCAACACGTACCCTTCTCATTATGATGCCTCCATCAACACATCTTCCACACCCACCTCCACCACTGCTGCCACCACACCCACTACGGGTGCTACTTCCACCACTGCCACCACAGGTGCTAGTACTACCAGTGCCACCAGCACTTCTACCACAGGTGCCAGCACTAACAATGCCCCATTCCATCGCAAGGCCTATGATGAGAAGGAGTACCGTTCAACCGAAGAAAAGTCACTTGAGACAGGACGTATTGACTTCCCCAACAGTCCTCCCCCAGAATCAAGCACGCATGCCATGAAGCCCTTTGGTCACACCATGGCCAATGGAACCTTCCAATCCATGCCTCCCTTTTCAGTGTCATTGTCTTCTAGCTGGACACCTTACAGCACATTGAGTGCAGAAACAGAATCAAGGATGTCAAGTGGCTCTGCTCCTTCTCTGACTTCTCTGACATCTCCCACAGGTCATGGTCACAGTGCGTTAACAGCAGCCACTGCCAATAACAGCCATTCTGCTACTGCAACAGGTAAAAACATAAAAGAAAATATACCCTTGAGGAATATCCTTTCTTGTATGCGTATAAAATAGAAGCAGAATCACATTACTAACTTCAATTCCCTGCATTAGGTGCTACTCCAAGACAAGATGCTTTAAATGCAGCACATCACTCTAGCTTGGGTGAAATCAAGTCAGGTGCAGAAGACGGCAGCAACTCCAATGCTAGCGCCACGTCTGCTACGACCCATCCCAGTGCCACCGCCACGACCCACAATAACAATAACAACAGCAGCAGTAACAACAACAGCACTGGCGCTTCCCATGCCTCTCATGCCCTTGGTCTCACTCACACACACCCACTTTCACATACCCACAACTACCCACTCTCTTATCATCACACACACCATAAAAGTAGCAGCCATCATAGCAGTAGCCATTCTCCTAGTGACAAATCAGTCAAGCCAAGAAAGCGAACCACAGGGGAGGAACACTTCAAATCCAATAAGGCACACATCACCCGTAAACGCTTCAAGGGTGTTGACAAGGTGTCGGAACACTCTTCTGCCTAATCCTGTCTTTCCATGCTCACTTGTTATGTTGGTTTCTCTGTTCTCCTTTATATAGTCATCTTTCTTCTCTTTTTCTTCTTGTGGTGCTATTTATTACCATTTCATTCATCTTTACTTGATCTTTAAAATGCTTCATTCTTCCTTTCTTTGTTTTTATTTTTACTGTTTTTTTATTTTTTTATTTTTTTATTTTATATATATTCTGTGTGTGTCTATGTGTGCAATGTGCTCTTATTTTAATATTGACCATGTTTGATATAATAAACCCTACACGCCAGGAGATATTCTGACCTTGAAACGCCATTTTTCGTCGCCGCGTCGGAGAGAAGTGGAAGTACCTTTTGTGGAGTCATGGAAACACATACAAAAGTCCCTTTATTTTAAAATACTTTAGAATCTATACTGCATTCAGATATTACAAGAAGTGTTTATCAATAGAATAACGGATAAGATGTATGATGGGTCAGTTGTGTTTATTATTATTATTATTATTTATAGAGGTAATTTCATGAAAGTACAGAAAAGCATATGCAAGAGAATTTATATTAAAGAATATTTATAATACTTGAGAATAAACACATCCACACACATCTACACTTGTGCTTGGAATTGGAAGTGCTATTTTTTATTGGATTCTTTTGTCATTTTGAAAGAGAAAGCCACTCTTCTCATGAATAAAGTCATACATCTTACTTTGTCCTTGACTTATTCTCTCTCTCTTTCTTTCTTTCAAGTTGTACTGAGAAAATAAAGTACATTTATCTACATTTTAAGGGCAATGAGGAGACGAAATAAAATAAAATAAATATAAGATTGCTGTGTCCATCACTAAAGCAATAGCAAGTGTGATTTATAATAATAACAATAAAAATAATAATAACAATAATAACAATAACAAAAACAATAATAATGAATTTCAGATGATGAGAATAACTATCTTTCTATCTTCAGAATAAGTTATAGGTGGTATGTGTACCCCTTGTGTATTCTTTTTATTTTTATTTTTATTTTATTTTTAAAAAAAAATACTTCTCTTATAGTATAACATTTTCTTAATTTATTCTCATCTTGGCAAATGTCTACATTTGTTCTATTCTTAGGTGCTCAAAAACATCAACACATTGATAAAGAAAAACTATAGTCATTAGGCTGATCATTCACCTACTTCACTATTCGTTATGAATTCGACGTATCACTTGTACTGAACCCACATTGGATACACTACTAGTGTTTCTATTTTTGATAGTATTGCTGAATGCAATCAGACCCATGTACTTTTTTTGTGTTTTGATTTGGAAAACAAAACAAAAAAACAAATAAATAAAAAACAAATAAAAAAATAAAAATAAACAAGAAAAAAAGGGGGTTTGTCTTAGCACACAGGGTCCCCAGTTGTGCAAAATGGTTTCTTGTAAACTATTTTCATCTACCTATAGCATAAGGTGTTCTTAAAGATGTAGATTTAATAGTAGACTTTTAAGTTGAACGGGGCTAACAGTTACATCATTGTCTTTGCTGGCCCTATTATTTCCACCATGTCAAACCTTAAGAAATCATTAAAGGAAAGAGAAAAAATAGAGATAATTTTTCATGAATACATTAGAAAATAGGATCTTAAAAGTTGTTCATTTAGACACATAAACTATACTTTAGCCAATCAAAGTATCATTCAGAACTGAGGAGTCACTGTCCTTTTCTATAGAGTATGACACACCGATCCTGGAATATACCACTATAGAAAAGAAGAGAGAATCTATAGATGTATGTAAATGTGTATGTAAATGTGAATGTACATGTGTGTGTATGTTTTCTTTCTAAAAACAATGGCCTGTTTCTATCTCCAGCTATAAAAGTGAACTCTGATATATTTCTTTTCTATGGAGACATTCATGCTGCTGCTATTTGATGAAACTTAAACGGGTCCTTTGTTAGGTCCGTCAGAGGAACTAATAAAAGACTTACTCCTAACAGAGTGAGCATGTGATGTAAAAGTTGATTTGCTTGACAGGTGGTATTTCCCATGGTCAAAAAAGAGAAAGAGTAACAGAAAATAGCATCTTGGACTTTGACAAATAAAAACATTGATAAATGAAGATATCTTTTTTTTAACTAGAAGAATAAGTTTTTATATAAGAAGTATCACTTTGAAGGTTGTGTTTATCAGGTAAGTTTGGGATATTTCTTTCTTTCTTTACACAATGAGTCTCTCTTGAGACCTCGATGTGTTTCTTTGGGTGTGTACCTCTGCTACAAGAATTCCATTATGACTATGACTATTATGACTATTATTACTACTATTACTATTATTACTATTACTATTACTATTACTATTATTATTATTATTACACCATTTCCGGAAACAGATGACACAAACACAAAAGATCTTTGTACACATCAATAAATCTAGATGACACAAATGAGGTTTATAGATTACGTACTAACTGAACTCGCTTTGCACACTTTTTATTAAGCGTCTTTACATAGTCACACATCGCACTGAGAGGCCTGACTAGGAAAACATAATGGACAGTGGGAGTGTCTAGCCAAGTGGCCCGTGGGGTGTGCTCTCTATACCCATGTCTTCTCTTCCTGTCCACCAAGGCAATCCAATGTTCTATTCCATAGTGTCTCTCTTTAGCCTCTTTTTGACTCATTGGATAGGAGGGGTTCTCAACCTATTGGCAGTTAATTTTTGATGCCATCTCTTTCTCTCCCTCTATTAATATTTCTTCTTTTGTAGCTATTTGTCTCTTTCTCTGAGGAAGAGACACTGTTGGTTAAGTGTAGATAACTATTTTCTAGTTTTACATAGACATTTCTCTTTTTTTTTTTACCAAATCCTTCACGGCATCACCGCTCAGTGTGACATGTCTCCAGTGCTAAAGATTTAATTTTATTTAAATCCTTACAAAAAAACATAATGGACACAAGTCACTTGCAGAAAATTAGAATAGAAAAAGAAAGAAAACAGAACTAGCTAAAACAACATAAAATAGACAAGGACAAAAAGAAAGATAAATTTACACTAGATTGTGCGATGTCTTTGTCTTGGTGGATAGATGTGGTAATGAGGGATCGAGCACGTCCAGAGATGGTGAGAGAGAGAGAGAGAGAAAGGAAAGAAGAGATGTAGAAGTGGTGTGAAAGTGGCTGACCCAATCACTATACCAAAATGCTTAGAGTACTGCACTAAAGACTTGACTGCTAGCTAAAAGTCTATTAGGAGGGAGAGAAAAGGACAAGCTAGCGTAACAAAGAGCTACAAGACAAACCTTTGGCTTGCTAACAACACATTGTAGTATGTCTAAAAAATGTTGACAGTTACACATCTAAAGTCAAGCATTTAGTAGTGATTCTATTCACCTTGTGTGTCGACAATGAGGAAGTATTTTTATCCAAAGAATACAAAAAGCTATCATTAGATGGGAGAATTATTCTAATGATAAGCCTTTTGAAGATTCTATTTCTTTAATAAAAAGGTATTATTGGCTATTTTGAAGTGATGGAGACTATTTTCATATCACTGGAAGATCCTCATACCAGATGATAATAATAAAAAGGCAATAGAAAGTATATCACCATCTTTCTATTCTATAGTATTAAATAACTACAATTGATGAAGATTTATATGAACTATCCAATGATTTTATTAAGAAGTATACTAGGGTTGTATTTTTGAAACTAGATCCACAGGTTAAAGATGGAAACAATTCCTCAAAGGCATTCAGTTGGGTCAATGATTTGCTGTCTTTTTATTGTCCATAGTTACAGATTTCCATGCATATCCAATATTGGTGTACCCCTCATCCTTCAATCTGTGAACAAATGCATGATACACTGGTAAATACTGTACAATCATCTTTGCTACAGGACCTACGGATGAAAGAATAATTTACAAATGACATTCATGAACAGAATATTTTAATGGCCCTTGCCCATACACTGGTCCTTCAGTACAGATATGGATCTTACGGTCAGTCTGTCACCATTGTTGGTCCGTTTCCTTTCTATAGGCACTCTTAAGAATTCCAACTTTTTATACACACACTCCTTGGTAAACGAGACAACGGGGTTTCTTGTCAAAAATGGTTGTGTTCCCATACATGACTCAAAATATGTTGTTGTGATATTTGTCAGCGTTCGTACATGTCTTTTTTGTTGGGATAAAAAAACAGTGTATACCATGTTAAGGAACTGAATGACCTGTGCTGGACATGCTTAAAGAGAATGTAAAAAAATAAATAAGATATTCTATTTCATACTTCAACTTACTGTAGGACACTTGATGATCCAATGTTGCATTCATTATTATAGGATTTAAGGCTTTGTTGGTATACGTATGGTGTCGAAAAGAATACCAAAGTTACTATCATCAATGATCCAAACTGGACAATGCCGACCTTTACTATGAGCTGAGTCAACACTTGGAGTCATCAGAAATGTTGACTCAACTCTAAGGTTGAAATAGTTGCCCCCCTACGTATTCATAGAAAGGTATAAATACCAAATTATTCTCCACTCAACAAAAGTCATCTATTTATTTTCAGTCTTGTCACTTCTGTCTTGTGAAAATATTACAGTCATGGTGAAAGATAGTATATTAAAATTAAAATAAAGAATGTGGACTGTCAAGAATATGAAAAATCTATATTCTTTTCCTCTCTTTTGTCATTGTTCATTTGGGCTTTTGGTATCTTTTATTTTGCTAATGTGGTAAATTACTGGCTTTAATCCTGACTCTTTTGTTTGTTAAACCTGGTCATGCAATAGGAATTTTATAAGTTCTGGCATCTATTTTTGGAAATACTGTATTATAATGATGAATGTGGTGGTGGTTTTAATATTTATTTTATTTTATTTTATTTTATTGTTCTGCATGATTCGAGAATATCAATCGAGTTGCTTGCAGGATCAAGACACTGGATAAACACAAGTGGTTTGTTTTGACACTATAAGAAACATACTTTGTATTCAAAGGTGTCTTTCTTTTGGAAGATCAGAAAATAAACGTTCTTCAATCGACTTTGTTCATTTACTTGGCTCTTCTTTTGGTGGAGACCCAGTGGATTTTAAAAGTAGATGTTCTCTGATGACTCTACAATTATATTCATAACATTTGGATCGATCACAGATGAATGGATTCCAAAGTGCACCAAGTTCATTTGTTTAGGTACTATCATGTGAGAGACAGTGAAGGGAAATAAAAACTTTTCTGATCATCCCATGTATCTGTTAGAAATCAGCAATAAATAAAGAACCAAGGGATGGGATTTACACTAAGCTAAAGAAATAGATGTGCCACTACACTCCCAAGACTTTTGGAGTCAGTAAGGCCATGGTAAGGAGTAGAAACACCCTCATTAGACTGGACCCATGCTTACTCAGATGGTAGATTATCTCTTTTCATCACAATAAAAAATATTTATTTATTTATTTATCTATTATTTATCTATCTATTTATCTATTTATCTATCTATTTATCTATCTATCTATTTATTATAAAAAAAAGAAGCAAGTTTAGGATAAATAGATGCTCAAATGGCAAGGTAAAAGAAACCATATCTGAACCCACAGTGCTTAGACCTTTGAGCACACTTGCTCAGTCAGAACATCAGTTGCATCAAGCATCACCCTCAGACCTAGAGTTGACTGTGGTGACGGACTCATCAAAGATCCAACCTGCATGATGGACTCGAGCATCAAAAGGAGATATTTGCGCAGTTATTTTTGCTTTATTTGAACTGGAAAATAGTTGAAGTAGAGCTATTCACTCACCAGTCATTCTCATTGATTACTTTGGCGCTCTACTTTGAGCAGTATCAACAGTTGCCTCTATGCCACAAAGGCACAGTATAAAGTCATTGTAATCTGTCAAACATAGATGTGGGGCATAGAGTCCATCTATTTCTTTTTATTATTACTACTTTTACTATGACTAAGACTATTAGAAAAGTATATCCTCTTTAATAGAACAGAGAATTAGAACACTTTCTATGGCCAAGAAAGAATGAGTCATCATGAGCAACTCTGAATCTCTTTTTATTATTAAGGAATAGAAAGAAATCTTTAAAGAAGAAGAAGAGAAAATACTCTACCAAAAAGTGGGATTCTGCTATTAAGAAGAGTGAAACAGATCAAACAAGAAGGATACTGCCTTTATTGAAACCAGCAAACCGTTCTCCTCCTTTTGCAACAACAGCAATGGCAGTGACAGTGTGGTCTTTACTGCAAATGTGACAGATGCAAAGAAGACTAAGAAGCATCTATTGAGTTTATATCAGCACAAATATAAAATAAAAATAAAAATAGGAACAGACTCTATTTAGGACACTTGTTTCTCCAAGAAGAAGACTCATGAAAAGGGAAAAATAGACGATGGAGGGTACAATAGAACTCAACAATGCTTATTAAATGATAAAAGTAGGAGCTCAACAAGGTTATTTCATGGTACTTTGTCTAGATCCTAAATAAGATAGGGTTGTTCTACAGACAGCTGTCCTAGTTAAACTACACCATCATAGAACGGATGAAATGTAACTTGTATCGTTGTTCTTATGTTATACAACAGATCTAGGTCAAAATGATATGCATGCATTTAAGGTGTATGAATCATAAATTTCAGATGTCGATGGGCATTGGTGATTGACATAAAGACGGGCCTATATCTCGGCATAGCTCATCTACAGAGTGATGAACAGATCAAATCATGTCATCGGAAATCCATTAGAATAAGGATAATAGCATCTTGTGATGGATTTCTGACTTGATAAGAACAGACCGTCATAGAGTTTATTTTAAATTTTCAAGGATAATGAATGAACACATCCGTTGGTATCCATGCTAAAAGAGATATCTTGATCATTTTCTACTTGTTCAATAATGTACTATTTCCTAAAAGGTGATTTCTTGTCATTCTCACTTTTAGGTTTATTACTGAAAGGATATCTCCATACAATTTTTAATTCACAGATGTTCTCTTTTTATTTATGTTTGTGTGTGGAGATAAAGTACAATTATCGATACAAAAGTGCCCATGCCACATTCACCAACAATGACTTGTAACTCTCCATTGGGTTCAACAGCAAAAAAAAGTCTTAAACATTCTTTTCCTTTTTTTATATTTTTTATATTTTTTATATTTTTTTTTAAATTTACAAACCGAAGAGACAGAGACAAAAAGGCATGTCTTGCAAACTGCCTTTTATGCTTTCTGGAGACCCCTCCTACAGCCACTCTACAAGAGATGGGTGTGCATCTACAGTGGCTTGCTCTTCTAACATTGGAGAGTGTCTTTTGTGGTATTGGGTTTGGCAGATGAATGGGAGGTTGAGTTGGGAACACAAAAGGGTGATCACAACACACCAGCACAACGCAAAGGAGGGATGCACATAGAGGGTGGGTCTGTGGGTCCATAGAATGAACGAACAAGGGCGCCACAGACTCCTATGTTTTCAGGAAGAGAAAGAGGCTGGCCTTGACAATGAAAGCCTAAAATGCAGTCAAGACGCTCACCATTGAGAGATCCAACTGAGAAACTGGCGGAGTGATAACGTGTAGGACTTGGCGAGAGGGAATAAAGACGAGAAAGAGAATAAAGACAAGAGAGGGAATAAAGACGAAAGAGAATAAAAGATGGATTTCTATTGATGAGACGAGTACACATTTGCCGAGGGGTGGCGTCTTTACAAACCCATGCTTAATGACTAGGCAGTCTTGTTGTGTTGAATCAGAGAGAATAGAACAGATCCTCTCTTCTTCTCGAGGGGCTGTCTGCTTTACCAACGCCCTGCTTCTTAGGCAATGTCTCTTTAGTGTACTGTGCTTCCACAAAGAACGGGTGTTCCTGTAGCCACTTTGACTGACATCACACTTCCCCTTTGTCTATAGAAATAAAGTTCTGTCTGAGGTTGAATCTCGAATCCTCCCAAAACAATCTGAATTTTCAGTCTGAATCTCAAGTGGAAGAGTGTACATAGCATTAGTCTTGCTGTGTTATCTCTTTCTTTTCTGTTCTTGTGATGTGATGTACGGGTGCCCTGTCTTTTGCCCTGTTTGCCCTGTTTGCCCTGTTTCATTTCTATTTCCTAAATTCTTACTGGTGAAGAGACTATAGGCACTATTCCCTAATAAGTAATATCTATTTCTTAAAATATAAAAAGGGAATAGAAGAGTATGAGTCCTACTGATTGGTGGCGGTGTTTGTTCTCGTGGCGTGGCTCAAGGAAAGAGCACAAGAAGAATACCAAAATGGAAAGGCAAATAAAAAAAAGGAAAAAAAAAGCCACAGGGCTGGGCTGGGTAACTGTTCCTTAAAGGGAACAAGCAAAAAAGAAACAGTTTTTGGTTTTGTATTATTTTTCTTCTCCTTTATTTCGTCTTACTTTTTTCTTTGCATAGAATTTTGTAGGTATTCTTTATAGATAGAGTATCTACTGATCTACTGATCTAATGATCTATTGGTTATTTATGGTTACCATAGAGACCTGATATACTCTATTTAAACTCTTATCTTATTTACTTATAATGTGCTGTCTTTAATTCATAGACAAGAAGAGACTATTGCATTGGATAGAAAAAGAAGAACATTTGGTTTTCTACTACACACCACACCACACCATACACACCACACCACACCATACACACTACACTCTTCCAGTCTATAGAGTACAACTTGTCACTCTTGTGCATGTGTCAATACTCCAGGCTATTCTATCTCTTCATCCATGACTCTTCAAACGCCTTCTTCTTCGCCTCTTCTCTACTCGTCCCAAGAGTTAGGCTCTAAACACGATGCTTCCATTTCTTCTCTCTTGAATGACCCACAGCATGATTATCCTACACCTGTCACTCCCACTCCACTCACAAGAGAAGAACGCAATCCATTTGGACTCTTTTCTGCCCATGACCCTCGTGCTAAGACTGCTGCTGCTATTAAGGCCAATATGGCAGCTATTATGGCAGTCACCACTACTGCTAATGTCACCACACCCACCACTGCGACCACACCCACCACAACGATTGCTACTGCCACTCCTGCTACTGCTACTGCTACTGCTACTGCTACTCCTGCTACTGCTACTGCTACTCCTGCTACTGCTACTGCTACTGCTACTGCTACTCCTGCTACTGCTACTGCTACTGCTACTCCTGCTACTGCTACTGCTACTCCTGCTACTGCTACTGCTACTCCTGCTACTGCTGCTGCTGCTACTGCTAATAATAACAACAACACCAATAACAACACCAATAACAGCAGTAACTCCACTACGAACCCAACCACCACAACAATACCACCACCCGAGAAAATGTTCACGTGCCCTGAGTGTAGCCAAACCTTCAGCCGCCCTCACAATTTAAAATCACATCTTACCATACACTCCGCTGAGCGTCCTTATGAGGCAAGTAACTTGTGTGGCAAATGATGGGTGAGTTTCCTTTTAATGCTTTTACTGTTTAGTGTAATGTATGCAGCCATCCCTTTCGACGTCATCACGATCTTAAACGCCACCAGAAACTGCATACCGGAGAGCGACCGCATGTGTGTAAACATTGTCGCCGGTCATTTGCTCGATTAGATGCCCTCAACCGACACCAAAGAGCAGAAGGAGGAACTGCTTGTGGACAGATACAGCAAAGAAGAGACACTTTCCAAGAGTCTTCTCAGCATTCTCAGCATTCTCAGCATTCTCAGCACCCACAGCACCCTCCACACCACTCACATACACATGCACATGCACATGCACATACACATGCACATACACACCCACACCTACACTTACACCTACACCACCCACACCCACACCCACACCCACACCCACACCTTCAACACCACCTACAATATCAGCACCACCCACAGCACCACCCACAACATCAACATCAACATCAACATCGGTACATTGCCGCCAAGCAACCGAAATCAACTCCACCCCCTCCATCTCAGCCAAGTCACACAAGCGCCACGCCCACATCCTTCTCCCCTCGTGGCGCCTCACAACGGCCCGTTATTCCTCAACTTAACATCCCATTGATGTCTTCTCAGCCGTATCCCAACCACACATACCCTCACCCACCACCACTACGGACCTGTTCTTCTTCTTCTCCTTCCTCCTCCTCCTCATTCCACTCATCTCCGCCATTGTCTTCCGCTCATCATGCTGCTTCTACTGTTACACATACCTCCACTTATACTAATTCTATTTCCATGGCTGCACCCGTAGTCATTGACGCAACCACAACTCATGCCACCACCGCCACTCCTGTTGCAACCAATAATAATAGCACGCCTCTTTCCACTCATAGTCACATGAATAACTCGCCACTTGCGCCTCATACCAGTTATGCTAATGTCTATACCACTTCAGGTATAAGCACACCCACACCACCACCACCCTCCACACCCACACCCACACCCACACCTACATCCACATCCACATCCACATCCACATCCACATCCACAGCCACAGCCACAGCCACAGCCACAGCCACAGCCACAGCCACAGCCACATCCACATCCACAGCCACACCTACATCCATAGCCCCTCCACCTCCACCTCCACCTCCACCTCCACCTACATCTACATCCACAGCCACACCCACATTCATAGCCCCTCCACCTCCACCTTCACCTCCACCACCCTCCACACCCACACCCACACCCACACCCACACCCACACCCACACCCACACCCACACCCACACCCACACCCACACCCACACCCACACCCACAGCCACAGCCACACCTACTCTTCTACAGCCACACTCAGGTAGTAGTGACGCAGCACGGTTTAACAAACTACCTTCACCAAGCACACTCTCTACCCTGCCTGTTTCCGAAAGCACAAACCTCGTCCCACTGTATGGCATGCACGCCACATCTCCCCCCAACACCCCCAACCTGCGTCTGGACACACACTTGTGGCCTTTTCCTCGTTCTACAGAAACAGCGACCGCCACCTCCCTGTTAGATTCCAAATGGGAGAGAATTGAGCAAGAGAATCATCAGTTGCGACAAGAATTGGCACGTCATTCGTCACTGAAAGAAGTGGTATCTTTGAGACAGCGTGTGCATGATTTGGAAGTAGAGGTAATGACAGTACTCCTTGTCTTTTTCTTTTGTAGATGACTATAAAAGACAAGAAGAGGAAGGGTGGGATGTATCCAAGGATATTAACTTTTTTGTTTTGTTTTTGTTTTTGTTTTTGTTATTATAGAACAAAGTATTAAGATCATTAATTGTTGGACAAGAAGGACCAGAAAAACGGTCCCTGGATTCAAGTCGTGCTTCTTTTATTAAGCATGAGGAAGCAAACAAGAAAAGTCGGTTTGCATAGACATAGATAGAGCATTCAACGAACAAAAACAATAATAATAACACTGCGATTTGATACCTTGTTGTTATGGTGGTGTGTTGTTATGGTGATGTGTTGCTTGGTTACTATACTTCTCTACTTCTCTACTTCTCTATTCTTTTGTTGCTAGGATACTCTACCACTACTTGTTTATTATTCCTTTTCTTCTTAAAACACAGGACACTGCCACACATTCTCTAAACTATCTGGCTTCAAGGGAGAATCAGAAGCACCGTGGCTTGCCATCAATGCATCTTTCACATACACAGGCTGTCTCATTCCAGTATACACTGTGCCTATAGGATGGGCCAACAGAATTTCAAGAGCAGCCACTGACAATGGAGAGTGGGCGTGTGGATGCTGAGGAAGACAAGGGCACAATGCATGCAGAATAGTGTTGAGTTCGTTGTTCTTGCGAAGTGTGTCCATGTACGCATATTGCTCAATGGCATGAGTCAATGCTTGTATGCCCTAATAAGTGTCCAAGTGTGTTCATCATGGTAGACACAACACAAAGAGATCATCAACAGAGTGTATGCATTCGTCAGTCATTGCATTCAATTACAACAGCATGACATTGAGTCCAATTGAATTGAATTGAATTGAATTGAATTGAATTGAATTACACTGCACTGCACTGCATTGCATACTACAGAAACAAAGAGCGAGACATTCTCCCTCTTTCTTTTTCTTACCTTTGCATAGCACTGGCTCCAGTCCTCATACATCACTTTGATCTCCTCACTCTCATTGGCTGCATAGGTTGCAAGTGTAGATAGATCCTGTTGGACGGCAGGAGAAACATGGCGTACAAAATAATGGCGAGTAGCAAAGTGGTTTTGGGCCAGTCGGGATAGGTTTTCAGAGAGGACCTGGCCCCATACAAACTTACTGGATAGAGTGTCTTCTTCCAAAGGCACTATCAACGACACAAAGTGAATAAATAAATTAATAAACACTCCATCATCTTTGAATAACTTGCATTCAGACAGCATTTCAGATTCAAGGTGAGCTATATGTTGGAATGCTTTTGTCATGTTCTCCATCAACCGGTGCTCTATAAAGATCCCATCAGTCCATGCGCCACAGTTCCTCTTTGCATCGGTAGGTAGTAGTCACCTGCATTGTTTCCTTCAAGTGAATAATTCACTAAAGTGCGTATCTGTCCATTTGAAATTGAGTTGAGAGGACGGTTGGTCATAACATGAATATCATGGGCCTGTTGTTGTTGATATGCATATCAACATATAGAGTGAGTGAGTCAATAGTGATCAATGTAGCCAATAGAAGTGTAGAGACACTACACTTTTCTTCTTCTTAAACAGTCACTGGCTCCCTCTTATTACCTTGGCAATAGCAGCTACTGTTGTGTCTGGAGCATGTCCAGAAGCTACTACAGCCTCTCTCTCAAACAAATTAAAAGGCACCTGAATGGCCACAAGATGATCAGGACGTGAACATGCTTTGATGACTTGATGAAGAGAGATATGATCTGCTCCATTCAGTGCCATTGTGTTGGAGCATACACCATAGCCATGGATGTGTCCCTTGTCTACCATTGTATCCAAGAACTGGAAACTTTCTTCCAGTTGTTTGTAGAGATCTGTAGTGGTGTATCTCTATATATAAATATAATATAAATATAGAAAGGGTGAATAGACAGTAAAAGAATACAATAGACTCTATATAAATGGTCATTTACTTTGTCTTTGGCAAGAAGCATGCGCTCAGGAGCATTGATCATAAAGACATCCAGTGATGCCATGCCTAGTCTTTCTAGTGTTTGGTGAAGTTCGTGTTCTAGTACACGGGGAGAGATGCCATGAAAACTAGTGTCATTGATCTTTACATAGTCCTTTGCCGTCAAAGAAGAAGGCAGAGTGTTCATATAGCCCGCCTTACCCACTAGTGTGAGGGACTAAGTGACATGGTATTTATATTAACATCCCACTGTCTTGAGGGGGTTTTGTTGTTGTTGTTGTTGATTCATTCTCTTCTTGGATTTTTTTTTATAAAAAATAATATAATAAACATACTTGTCTGTCCACTTGGTTTGTTTTTATCATACTTTGCAGTGTTTCTCCTACTAATATTTCTGACTTTCCTGTAGATCCATGGGTCCATGGGTCCATTGATTCATTGATCCATAAGCATAAAATTCATTAAAAAAAAGTGTAGATTGACACCAAAATTAATCACTGTTCTTTTTCTTTTTTCTTTCTCTCTCTTCCTATAGAGATAGACATCTATCTAATGTCTAATATCTAATGTCTAATATCTAATGTCTAATGTCTAATATCTAATATCTAATGTCTAATATCTAATGCCTAATATCTATCCACTCATTTTCATTCATTCTCTACCATTACCATTTTCAAAATTAGACCCCATGTCTATAGTTGAAACACCACTTTTTAGAGCCTCCTCCAACGCCCCTTGGTGCTCTGGCTGACAGACACGATAGGCTCCAAACCCAATACGCGTGACTTGTTTATTGAGTTTGGGTATTTTTGTTGAAGGAAGGGTATGGTAGCACCGAGAAGACTGAACCCAGCCGCGCATCGTCATAGCCATAGCCATAGCCATTGGTGTTTTATCAAAGTGAACAAGTAAGGGAGGTTCTCTTTAGAAAAAAAAAATAGTTGTTGTGGACTGTATTTAACAGTCACGGTAAGTGTCTATGGTCCTCTCTCTTTGTAAATATAACTCGATAGATATTTATCAATTTAGACTATACATGGAGTGAAAAGGTGTTTTATTTCTTTCTCTTTCTATTGCCATGGAGACATGTATCCAAGTAGGCCTGAGTAGCGTATATTTCAGTTTAGTTCATTTCAGTTCAGTTTAGTTCAGTTTAATTCATTTCAGTTCAGTTTAATTCATTTCAGTTCAGTTTAATTCATTTCATTTCAGTTCATTTCAGTTCAGTTCATTTCATTTCATTTCATTTCAGTCTATCGATAAGAAATTAAAATTCAAGTGGGTGGAGTGGGGTTTATTCGATTAAAAATAGACTCTTTTGCTTGCTTCTTGAATGGGGAATAAAATTAAACAAAACAAAAAAGAGAGAGATCTATGAAGGATTGCATTTCTTGTCCCGTCTTTTCACCAGAAATTACCGTCATTTACATTGGAATTTCTCTCCAAAAAAGGAAATAAAAAAGTAAAAAAGAGAATTAGACACTTGTCTTGTTCCTGCCTTTATATTTTCTCTCTCTTTCTCTCTGTCAAAACATGCCTAACAAAAGCGTATTCTAATAAAGAAAAGGAAAAGCTAAAGACAAAAGGCTATTTTTATTCTTTTTATTCTTTCTTTTTTTACATATCTATTTAATTTCCTAATTGAGTGTCCTGACTTTTCATAGGGCCATTTTCTTTACTCATAACATATCATTGCTTCTGTCGTGCTTCTTGCTTTCTCATTGTCTCTGCTTCTGCTTTCAAAATAAAGGCGGAGTTACGATCATGGAGAGATAATAGACAAGGGACTCTCAAAAGAATCTTCAGTAGATCCTGCAGCCCATCTTATACAAGCAAGAAATACACCCTCTCTCTTTCTCTCTCTTTCTCTCTCTCTTTATAGAAAAGAGTGACTGTCCAATGCAAAGAAAGAAACGCAGCCTTTTTCTCCCACAGACAAAAGAAGAAAGGGAAGAAGCGTCACCAAGGATGTAGTGCTAAGGTTTCATCTTTTTTTCCTTTCTTTTTTCCCCTTTCTTCCTTTTATGGACTCACCCACAGTGTTCTGGTGTGACTCTTGATTCAACCACAAAGAATAAAGGTAGGCTGTTTTTTTTCTTTTCTTTTCTTTTCTTCTTTTACTTATTCCTCTTTGGAGCAGAACACACATGGCTATTACTAAAGTACACGCTCGTCAGATCTTTGATTCCCGTGGCAACCCCACTGTGGAGGTTGAAGTCACAACCCACAAGGGTGTTTTCCGTGCTGCTGTTCCTTCTGGTGCTTCTACTGGTATCCATGAAGCATTGGAGTTGCGTGACAATATCAAGACAGACTACATGGGCAAGGGTAAATATAGCAAAAGCACACCCACACCCACAGTGCCACTTTATACCTGTTCAGTGCTATGGAATTGACGCGTCTTTTCCTTTTCCTTTTCTTTCTTTGTCTTTGTCTTTGTTTCTTTGTTGTTATGCTATGACGTTGGCATGGACGCGTTGGATTAGGTGTTCTCCAGTCCGTTGAGAATGTCACCAAGATCATTGGCCCTGCTCTTATTGAGGCCAACCTCGATGTGGTTGACCAAAGAGCTGTGGATGCCTTTTTGCTCAAGTTGGATGGAACCGAGAACAAGAAGAACTTGGGTGCCAATGCCATCTTGGGTGTGTCTCTTGCTGTAGCCAAGGCTGGTGCTGGAGAGAAGAATGTCCCCCTGTATGTGCACATTGCCGACCTTGCTGATGCCAAGAAACCCTTTGTCTTGCCTGTGCCTGCCTTTAATGTGATCAACGGCGGGTCCCATGCCGGCAACAAGTTGGCCATGCAGGAGTTTATGATTCTGCCTACAGGTGCCGAGTCCTTTAGCGAGGCCATGAAGATTGGCTCCGAGGTCTACCACCACCTGAAGAAGGTCATTGAGGCCAAGTATGGTCAGGATGCCACCAATGTGGGAGATGAGGGTGGATTTGCCCCCAACATCCAGGACAACAAGGAGGGTCTTGATCTCCTTACCTCTGCCATTGAGAAGGCTGGCTACACTGGCAAGGTGGACATTGGCATGGACTGTGCTGCCTCTGAGTTCTACAAGGATGGCAAGTACGATCTTGACTTTAAGAACGCCAACTCTGATCCTGCTGCCCACTTGACTGGCCAGCAGTTGGGTGACTTGTACAGATCCTTCACTGAGAACTACCCCAGTAAGTGTGCTTTTTTCTTCTTTTTTTGATGTCGTCTGTCCCATGGACACATAAGACCTACGCCCTTCTTACACGCTCTGCAGTTGTTTCTATTGAGGATGCCTTTGACCAGGACGACTGGGAGAACTGGTCCCTCCTCCAGAACCCCAGCTTCCAGTTGGTCGGTGATGATTTGACAGTCACCAACCCTGCCCGCATCAAGACAGCCATTGAACGCAAGGCCTGCAATGCCCTGCTGCTCAAGGTCAACCAGATTGGCACTTTGACCGAGTCCATCCAGGCTGCCAAGGACTCCCAGGCTGCTGGCTGGGGTGTGATGGTCTCCCACCGCTCAGGAGAGACAGAAGACACCTTTATTGCTGATCTTGTGGTGGGTCTCCGCACAGGACAGATCAAGACCGGTGCTCCCTGTCGTTCTGAGCGTCTGGCCAAGTACAACCAGCTCTTGCGTATTGAAGAAGAGTTAGGTGCCAATGCTATTTACGCTGGAAAGGAATTCCGCAGGGCTCATGATTTGTAAAGTGTCGTTTCTTCCTCCTGTTTTCCTATCCACCTACCTCTTTATGAATCTCTCTCTCTCTCTTTTTATTTTTAAAAAAATAAAAAAATATAAATATAAACAAGACCATGGCACCACTGTCCTGGTCTATACGCACATCCACACACTCAAACACACACATTTCTATGGCTATCTAGTGTAAGAACATGGAAAGAAAGAAAGAAAAAGGAGATTGATTGGTTACTATAGATAAGAAAGAAAGAAAGAAAGAGAAAGAGAAAGACTCCCTCCAACAAGGAATGCCTACACTACAACCCTAGAGGGGTGTTGGCATCACTGCTCAGTACACATGAGTAGCATGACTGCCGTACCGTTGGGCTTCCTTTGCACAGTCATTGCAGAACCATTTGCCTGCTGGTGGTTCTACCAAGCCAACACATGCGTAATGGAACCATTCCTTTTCACACTAAAGCATCCTCATTAAGAAATAGACAAGCAAGAAGGAGGAGGGGTCTACCTGCAAGATGTAGGACACATTGAACTTACACTTTCTCCATCACAGGCCACCATGTCTCCAAACGCCACTTGGTGACAGTAGCAATACGTGGGTTCGTTGGGGTCAATCTGTTCCTGTCTTGGGAGGGCGTGGTGGAGAGAAAGACTGTCCCTACATGCAGGGCTTAGGATGTGGTGTGGAGTTTTCGTTCTCTCTCTCTCCTCTCTCTCTCTCTATATATATATATATATATATATACACACCCATCAAGAAATAGAGAACAAGAGAAATAGAGAACAGGAGAACAGGAGAACGAGAGAAAGAGAGAACAATAGAAAGAGAGAACAATAGAACGAGAGGCCTACCTCTTTCTCTGCACTCCCGGTCCAAGGGATCGCTTTCGTGCTGTGTCCTCTGACCATGCATCCCATACCAAAGGCTTAGCATCTTGCGACCATCCTGAACTATCAATACCATTGGCAGCCATCTTGGCATCCATTCGCTCAATGTGCCTGGAAATCAGCTCATACATCTGCAGTGCCAGCTCAATCTTCTGATCCTGTTGGTGGACTGCTGTCTTGTAGTCCTTGTCCAGTTGCAGGCGAAAGGCAGCAAGGTCAAAGGCATGGGAGGAGTGGAGAGTGGACTGCTTCAACTGTTTTGTATACATCCGACGGTGTTTACTATATCTTTCTGAATAGCCTTTGTGTGCATGTAGAGAAAGAAAGAGAAAAACAACACATAGACAGTGAGGGCAGAGGAGAAAGAGAGAAGTAAATCCATGTGCACAAGACAGAGATGGAAATACAAAGCAATAGAATGTCTTTTTTTATTAGTATAGTTGTTCATGGCCTACTTTTATATGTCTCCCTTGTTTCTTCTAATGAGCTATGCCCATGACACAGTGGACAAGGAGCGAGGGAGGTTATTTACTTTGAAATTCATCGTCCATGCCCCGCAAGTCGTGCATTGTCTGGTCCATCTCCGCTGGGAGTGACTGAAGACCTAAGCAAGAAGAGAGAATAGGAAACATCATTTCCTCTTTCTTTTTAGTAGACAGCCAAACTACACTAGAATGGGATGAGGCGAGGTGAGGTGTTTACTTTCAATAAAGTCCTCAAGCACTTCAGACACAGAAAAACTCATTGGAAGAAAATAGAGAAAGAAAATAGAGGAAATAGAAAATAGAAACAGAGGAAAAATAAAAGCAGGGAAGAAAAGGCCAAGGGGAGAGATTATTTTTGTAGTCTTTCCTCACGTGATTCTACGTCATAAGAAGAAAGACACCAAAGATATGTAAACTCTATGTAAAATATATATAGACTCTATGTAAAATATATGTAGACTCTATGTAAAATATATGTAAACTATAAAGTTTATTCCATGGCCTCATCATCTTCCGATTCCGATTCCGAACCACTGCTGTCACTGCTATGACTGCTATGACTGCTCTTCTTCCCTGCTGCAACAGAGGCTTCTTTAGGGGTAGTTTTATTCTTGAGTGTTCTGCTCTGTTCTTGGGCTGCCAGCTTCTTTGTCCGTGCCACTGTGCGTGATCCAAAGGACTTTTCCCATTCGTCTTTTACTTTTTTATACAAGAGCATAGTGAACCGGGCATCCTCCACCTAGCCATCCTCCCCCCACGAGTGTGTTAGAAAAAGACAAAAAAGACAAAGAAGAGGCTGCTGCTTACAGAAGAATGGCTCCCTGACTGAATGGTAATCTCGAGGATCTTTTGTACAAGGGTCTTTAGGCCAGGAGTTCTCCCCGAGGCCAATTTGCGAAAGGGTTTGTAGCGAGAGGTGTCGCGAAGAAACAAGGCTGGATGGTCCAGCATCAAAGCCTTCAGATCGTTATGGACAGCATGTCCAATCAACACACGACCCTTGATAAGATCAGCCACCTGCTGCTGTGCCTCTTGGAAGGAGAGGGCTGTTGTGTGGATGAGTTACAATGGCACCGAGAAATGAACTTGCCTTTTTCAAAGTGCTTGGCCTCAATACCACTGACATGCGTACGGAAGTCTGTCACCTTCTCCTGTGGCCGCACATACGCATCCATCAACACTGCGCCATGGAAGTTGACCAGACTGACTCGGGCCAGGGCTGACTCTGATCCCTGAGGACCCACCCCCACCATCTCACAATCAATGGCTACGAATTTACCCAGAAGAGCCTCCTTGCCTTGAACAGCATCCATGTCCTGTACCATCTTCTTCTTGCGTGCTCTCTCTTCATGAGACCTTAGCTTCCGGTGTTCTTTACTGGATCCATAGGCAAGAGCCAAGTCTTTTTCATCCACATCGTCAGCAAACCACAGGTCTTCTGTAGACACATCAGGCAGTGGTGGTGGTGTTGTTTTGGTGGTGGTGGTGGTGGTGGTGGTTTGGACTTCTGTCTTATTCTTTGGGGCTCTTTTGATATAGGGCTTTTTGATGGTGGTTGGCGTGGCAGGAGGCAGTGTCTAAGACAACAGAGAGAAAGGAGAGTAAGGCACTTTGACTTCTTTTGTTTGACAGTCACAGTCTCCTTGTTTCTTACGGATTGGATCTTTTTCCAGTTGGAGGAGGGAGTGGCTTTGGGCTGCTTCATCGTAACTGAAGAAGAGGAAGAAGAAGAAAAAGAAAAAGTAAACACAAAAGTCCAAGTGACTCTGGTGTGACAGCCCTAGGAAGGAAGAGTGAAAAAGAGAGTCATACTTTCCCAGTATCTAAAAGGGGAGTTTTTTTATTTTTTCTTTTCTTCTTCTTTTGGCTGGACGGAGAATGAAATCGATCTGCATAAAAGCATACTGTGGATCTTGTTCTTGTTCTTCATCTTTGTTAATCCTGTGGATCATCTTCTTATTCCCCTCTTCTTTCTCGTCCTCACCTTCTTCTTCTTCCTCGTCATCTACCTCTTCATCTACCTCTTCTTCTCCCTCTTCTTCTTGACTGATTCTCTCTTGACTGATTCTCTCTTGACTGATTCTCTCTTGTCTGATTCTCTCTTGTCTGATTCTCTATCGATACAATGCGAGGTTCGTTTCTATGGATAGCTCTAGGGACAGGAGGTGCTGTGGCTGCTGCCAGACAGTGGGGCGGATGGGATGCAGAGAGATATGGTAAGTCTCTTCTTTTTTCCAAACACACTCACACTCACTTACTCTCTTTTTCCTTCTTCTTCTTATTGCAGACACACCTTCTGGAAACACAAGCCTGGATGCATGGGCTGCCAGCCAGGAGTCCATCAGCCTACGTGTGATGCTGCAGAACATCAACCCTCCCAACACAAAGAGAGGCTTTGTCGCTGCCTCGCTGTCGACCCACGATCCAGACTACTTTTACACATGGACTCGCGATGCTGCTCAGGTGGCCCGTGTGCTGGTCCATGCCTACGACACCTCCCGCCGCCCCGACCTGCACGACGTACTGGTCGATTACGTGGACTTTCAGGTGGACACCCAAACCACCCACACCCAGTGCCAATGCCTAGGAGAACCCAAATTCAATCCCGATGGGTCGGGGTTTGCCGGTGAGTGGGGAAGGCCTCAGAACGACGGGCCTGCTGAGCGAGCCATCACGTTCCTCTTGCTCTCCCGGGCCCTTTCTCAAAAGAAGTATGTCGCCACCACCCTCCAGCCCGCCATCTACCGTGACCTGGACTATATTGTGTTGGTGTGGTCCGATCCCTGCTTTGATCTGTGGGAGGAGGTCCACGGCCTGCATTTCTACACACTGATGGTCATGCGACGGGCTCTGGTGGAGGGCATGGCTCTGGCCCAGGAGCACAGTGACACGGTCCGTGTAGCACAGTACAGATACACTCTGGGTGAGATCGAAGACCGTCTTTCGCAGTTCTGGTCAGTGTCTCGCCATGCCATTGTGGCTACTCGGGAGCACCAGGGCGGACACGACCCCAAGCCCTCGGGTCTGGATGTGTCGACGGTGTTGGCTGCTAATCTGGTGGCAGACATGAGGGATGGGTTCTACACCCCAGACTCGGATGAGATGCTGGCCACTGTAGCTTCTCTGTACGCCTCCTTCCAGGCCCTGTTCCCGATCAATCGGTCGTTGGCCCCTCATCTTGGGGTGGCCATAGGAAGGTACCCCGAGGATGTCTATGATGGCCATGGCACGTCGAGGGGCAATCCATGGTTCCTGGCCACCACAGCCTACACAGAGTACTACTACCATGTCATTCGGCTGTTCAAGGCAAGGGAGGCTGTGGTGGTGAACAGAGTGAACTGGAGGTTCTTTGTTCAGTTTGATGTCGAGGCGGTGCCTGGGAAGGAGTACAGGAAGGAGTCCAGTGCATTCGAGGCTCTGTTGACAAGCATTGCAGTCGAGGCAGATAAGTTCTTGTCAACAGTGCAGTACCATCAAATGGCCAATGGGTCCTTGTCTGAGCAGTACAATCGATGGACTGGGTTTGAGCAAGGAGCAAGAGATCTGACGTGGTCGCATGCGGCGTTTATTACAGCCATCCGTGCAAGAGCAGGAAAGCCCATTCCATAGGGTGTCTGAAGCTGTAGTTTATGCAGTTTATGTAGTTTATGTAGTTTATGTAGTTTATGTAGCTGTAGTGTATGTAGCTGCAGTGGCTGCAGAGTGTGGTTTTTGATAGGTCTAGTCTCTACAGCATCAGAATAAAATGAAATTGACTTGAGAAATGTCTCCCCTATTGGTATTGATAAATTAATGACAACTTATTCAACTGTAAGCAGATGATACATCTCTTTCTTTTTCTCTTTTCTTTTTCTCTTTTTTCTCTTTGCAGGTGATTCCCTTGACGAGAGACAGGCAGCAGCTAAAAGGTGAAGTACTTAGATAGAAATCACAGTTCTCTGACTCTAATATATCTGTTATGTGTTAATATTAATATTATGTGCTATTGTATTCTATGTTATTCTATTTTTCCAACAAAAAAAAACATAATCATAATCATAAACAAAAGGTGTGTTTGTAATATAAGAAATAGATTTCTCAAAGCTTTCTTCTATTTAATAGATAGATGGTCTATATACCTTTTCTATCTGATGCATTAGTTTATATAAAATTACAATAGCAATCTTTTCCAAAAACATAGGAAGGATCTATGGCATATATTAATATGCCAGGGATCAAATACATCCTAGTTTGTAATGATATTATATATTGATATTATATGTTGATATTATATGTTGATATTATATGTTATTAGTGTTATTATCATTAGTGTTATTATCATTATTATCATTATTATCATTATTATCATTATTACATGTATTGACTATTGTGCTTCTTCCTTAAGTCTCTCTTCTCTCTCTAGCATTATTGACTCGACAGCAATGGCTGACAATGAGGCAGATATTCATTGCAATGTAATACAGTGCAGGAAGCCATTGAGATTTGATGTACAGGTAAGTCAAGAGAAAACTGTCTCTATTAAGAGAGAAAGCAATTCACTCTGCTTCCAAGGCATGTGTTACTTCCTGTTCTCGTAAGCATAGAGAATGGCATGGATCCTTGGATAACCTGTAGATATCTTTTGTATTGAGTGTGCCAATCGCAATTTCTCACATGCGCCTGTGTGTCCTGCCTGCAATACACAACTAAATGAAAGGTAAAATAAAATAAAAAATAAAGTATATTTGGTATGATTCCACTTTTCAATGATAAACTGAACCATCAACCTAGCGATGATATTGTCGTAACCCATCTGAATCCCTCTGAAGAATACAAATCAGTACCTCAGCATGTCTTCTCTCTTTTATGTACTCATTTCTAGGATCAAAGTCTGTCTTGGCAGGTCTAAAACCAGACATCATCATGGACATTTGTAGTCGTTCCATTTCATTCTACCACTATCAGACATCCCAGGAGCTATGTTTCCGTACTATTCTTCAAAAGAATTTGGAAATGAAATACGACTCCCTCCAAGCTGAGTTTAATGATCTTGCACAAGACACAGCAAGGCATCTCAAAGGTACTTTTCAATCCACACACACAAACACACACATATATATATATATGTATGTATATTCTCTGTAGACTGACATATACTTAGTGGAAAAGGAAAAGACATCAAGTAAGTTACCATCCTTTTATCCATTGACACGGGGGAAGAAGCAAGAGTCAATAAGATATGCTGGTATTAGTGGCAGCCAGAGAATACGAAACAGAGAAAGAACGTGTGCATGAATTGAAAATCCAGCTTCAAGAAAAAGGGAAACAGTTTCATAAGCTACAGGTTAGATAGTATACTAGGTACAGTATAGAAAGAAAAAAAAGGCTTACCTTCTTTCCATGATTAGACAATGTATGAGAAATTGAAGCGAAAGATAGTCATGCCCTCCGTACAAACATTCAATCCACAGCAGCAGCAGCAGCAGCAGCAGCAGCCACCACCACCACCTCATTCTGTCCATACAACTAGTATGGGACCAACACCCTTTGTGAGTTCTAGTGCTGCTTTTCTCATTCCAAAACAATCTCCTTACCCTACCACCACTTCTTATCCGCACCATCCTTACTGTGAACAACAAAAGAGATCCTTTTCTCATTATCCTCATCATCCTACGGTAAATACAAACAAAAGGGATACAATGAAAACATACATCCACAGGTCATTATTAAACTATTCAATACATTAGCAGCCTAGGATGAGTCCACCACCACCACCACCACCACTTTCTCATGTCTATCCTCCCCAATCTTCTATTCAAAATCAATCTACTTATTATACTACCTATTCACAGACCCATGGGCCTTGTGCAGAGACACTGAAGTTACCAGTATCAAGACAGTCCAAAACAAACTCATCCAATCTCTCTCTTCGATCCAAAAGACCGAGAAAAAACACTCATCCTTGAGACCTATTTTTATTATTGAAAAAAAAAGATAAAAAAGGACTTTATAAAGTGTATTCTTCATCACTAATATAATTATCACTTTAATGATAATCATTCCCCTAACGATTAGCATCCTCCCTCCTATGACTTGTGGGTTCTATACTCTCGGATTTGAATCTTTACTCAAAGACACCATGCCTAGCCTCTTAAAACACATACTTCATAATAAACATGAGCTATTTTACATACCACAAAGGACCAAAGAGAGAGAAGGAAATTTACACACATCGATGCACGGATGAAATGAGAAATAGATCGAAAAAAGAAAAGAAAGAAAGAAAGAAACGTTAAAAGTGCTATGAATTTCAGGTGATTGTTTACTAGACATTATAATGTCTTTTTGCATGACAAAATCGAATAAGGTACACTTCATTATCAATTTTTAGATAGTTTACCTGTAGCATGGGGTTTCCGTCAGTGAGTCAACCGAGGCTTCTTGTGTTCAAGGGTATTTGGTTTAGTTAACGTACGTTTCACTCTGCTCTTTTTTATTCGACTTGTTTGTTATTCTTTTATACTTTAATGATTATTACAGATAGAAGAACTTCAAGGAAATCACCACCAAAAGGCATGCATTCTAATGCAGGCTGTTGTACTTTTATATTATCTCTGAAAGATCAATCCACTGTATTCAGATAAATTACAGCTTATCATAGATGCTTCATCATAAACCATTGATTGTGTAGCTGTTTTTTTTATACATTAGTCTGGGGCAGTAGTGTTTTAGTGTGCTTATCTTGACATTTTGGTCATTGAATAAGTATGTATTTATATTCCAAACCCAACTATCCTATATGAAAAAAAAGAAGCACATAGCTCATAGGATTATATGACTGATTCATCTCACTCTTTCTTTACAGTAAGCTGCCATTTCTTGGTCATATCACAATGTCTCTACTTTCTGTCTGGTATCTATCATTATTTGGACAATTGTAATGACTTTTGTGCAAATGACCCTATTCACAGCAGCCTGTATATTAATTTTGACGATGGTTCACTCAAATAATGCTATTGGGTATATAATTAGGATAAACCTACTTGTTCAAGAAAGTGTGAATACAACTACACTCAATTGAGTTGAATACTCGTGAAAATAAATATCAGGATGAAACAGATAGAACATGTTCAACATTAAATAAAACATTTTACATTTGATCTATAAGCTCCAAACTTAAGCATATCAAGTCTCAATATCTTTAATTGTAGAAAATAGAATAATAATACAGTTAGTATTTCGTATGGTTTCCTTTGGCATCAATGACATCCTGACACCTGTCTGTCATACTCTGAACTCATCGTCGTGCAAGTTCAATAACAACTTTCTACATTGATAATATATACCCTTCTTTCTTCAATTCATATCTCCAAGGTATATCAGACATGTTCAATTGAGTTCAATTCAGGGATTTGTGTAGGCTAGTAATCAAAGAACCCTAATCTGATGTGTCTCTTTCCACCATCTAGCATAGGCCCCAGTATGACAGCTAGTACCCTTTTATTGTAACAGAAACTTGCTGTTTTCTTTCTGATAAAATTCCATAAACCAAGGATGGAACTCACCAGCTAAAACAATGATATATTCGTCTTGGTTTACAGTGCTACCAACAACGATTAATAAGCCAAATCCATTAGCCTAATAGCAGCTCTAAAACATCACACCATCACCACCAAACTACATTGTTGGATCAATGGAATTATAAATATATCGTTCTCTAACTACTTTAATGACACAAGCATCTCTATTGCTCTTTTTCATAATGTATGTTGACTCATCAGACTAAATGATACCTCTCCGCTGATCACTCGTCCAATTGATATATTCCTTAGCCCAACAAAGCTGTTTCTCTTTGTGTGTTTTTTCAGTGAAGGCTAGCTTGTGGTCTACAGAAAAAGATACATACTCTAACTGATTACAGTAGCTGATAAGGGTGTCTCTACTTATATCAACATCAAACTTCAATATTCCCAATGTCAGTTGATTGTATGAGGCAAATGGATCCTTTCTAATAACATCTTTCCAGGTGTCTTGAATCCATCTCATTCACTTTTTAGGGGTTTCCATGACTCTCCAAACGCAATAGTGATCCACACTCTTTGATGTTTCTAATACTACTTTAAACTATAGGCCTTTTTCCTTTTAATCCGGTCTTTAACTGGTAATAAATGCCCAATAATCTTCTATCTTTTGTCTTGTCCTATTCTTCACAAATGCAATATTCTGAATATCCATCTGAAATAATGTTGGCTTGTCAACATCTATAAAGAAAAAGGTGTTTCATACAATAGAAATAAGTCTCTCTTTTCCCTTTTATCACCATGCTTCCCAACAAATATATTAAAAAATTCAATGGAGAGGGACTGCGCACTATCCATCAACTAATCAAATAACTGGATTGACCCTTCTTAAAAAGTGATTGTTTATAAATGTAATAAAAGAAAAATAATAAATATAAAAGAAAAAGAAAAAGAAATATAGATATAGTCTAATGGAAGAAATAGTTGGAGCCTTTGACTTCGTTAATATCAAAAGATCCTTTTTGTGGTAATGGAGAAAAGGTAAGAGGTTCCCATGTATGAACAAAACGTCTTGGCCCTGTTGTTGATTTGACATTGGCCTTTTTTGCTTTTGCTTTTGTCTCTCCCTCATCTCTTTCGTCTCCTTCATCTCCTTCATCTCCTTCATCTCCTTCGTCCCCTTCATGTCCTGGAGCAACATCAGGATCATTTGACAAGAGTTCATCCTCTAGTGAATCCTCGTCTCTCTCCATGCCCATGCCCCCTATACCAAACATGGCCTGAAGGGCATTGTCTGACAGTTTCTTTTCCTCTGAAGCCCCCAAAAGGTCCTTCAAAGAAGCCGTGCTTGACAATCCAAGCTGTGATGATGAAGCTGTTGTTGTTGTTGCTGCTGCTGCTGCCTCATCGTTATCACCCACAGCCCCAGCCTCACCAGCAGCCGCCTTCTTGGGCTTGGTAGGCAGCTCATGCGCCACAGGGATCTTAAAGTCCTTGTAGCGCTCTCTGAATTCATTAATGAGGTTCTCCATGATCGGCTGAGAATGCAGCTCAATGAACTGATCACGAATGATAATATTCATGGCATCCACATCGCATGCATGGGTCCAGTAACTGTCGTGCACCGAGGCAAATGTCATGCCCTTTTCATGACACGCCACAGCCGACATGAGCATGTGCGTGGCATCCAGCGAATGAATAAAGTTGGGAGGAAAGGCTGTGCTCTGCTTCATGCCATTGACCGGCCGAGACGCATCAGGGTCCTGGATGTACACGGTCTGAAGCAGGGTGGCCACCTGCTTCTTGCCAGCACGGCGGTATGGCTGGACAATCGGCAGCCCCAGGGGGGTTGTCCAGATCACAGACGTCATCTGGTTGGCGCCTGGTGTGCGGGCAGAAAACCCACGCACCTGGGTCTTGCTCCGTGCTGACTGCACGGCCGCTTTGACCCGCTCGTCCTGCTCCAGGGGGGCGTCGGGCCTTGACAGAACACCTGCCTCTTCCAGAGCCTCGATGGGGACACTCTTGGCAATGCGTTTGGCCGATTCTGTCAGCCAATCCTGGATCTGGCGAGCACCGTTGAACATCTCGCCGAGCGACGAGAACACCTTGAGGGCAAGGTAGCTGGCCAGGGCGTACAGCTTCTCTGGTGGCAGGTTGGGGTTCTCCTTGAGTCTGCTTTCAATCTGGTTGCGTGCACCAATGAACGTGACGCCGTACACGTTGGTCATGACAGTCTGTTTGACGACCTTGCGAGTGATGTTGCCCTTGAGCAGTTGGGCCAGTGCGTTGCCGGCAGCAGCTTCTTCGTCGATGCGCAGGTTGACCATGTCGGCGACACCCGTGTAGACGTCGGCGGGGCGGTCGCTGGGGGCGAGGTTGACGGCGCGGGCGCCTGCCAAGTCACCGCCTAGAGCTGCGTAGTGCTGGAGGCCGTTGCAGGTACCGTCTTGGTGGATGGGGAGCTGTGAGAAGAAGGATTCGGGGTTTCCACTGCGGTAGGCAGCAGCCACTTCGTAGCAGGCAGAAAGACATTGCCATGGGGATTCTGCTTCCAACCACCATTTTTTACCCTAAGCAACAAGAAGAGCAATGTCTGCAGTGTGAGTGGGAAAAAGTCTCTCTCTCTCTCTCTCTTTGTGTGTGTGTGTGTGTCTATAGGTAGGTAGGTAGGTAGGTAGGTAGGTAGATATGTCTTTGTAGATCCTCATGAATCAAGATAGATGGAGATGCAACTTACTGTCAAGGGATTATCTACAGAGTCCAAGATCTTGTCAATGTGCTGCATGGTGAAGTCCTCTCTCTCCTTGAACGAGTGTCTATTCACTTATTAGCACAGGCTCGATGACATCCATTGGATCAGACTCCATTGTGTCTGCTTCTACCCTATTCTACTACTTACTTATCATAACCGTACAAGTTAGCCAAGTGAATCTTGAGCCAAGTCCAGCCTCTGTTTCCTAGCGGCTTGGCTTCGTTGAAATGAAGAAGACCACGGCAAAGATCGTTACCAAGATGGTTCAGTGTAGGAGGGATGGGATAAGCACGACCTCTGAAATCCATATTGTGGGGGAAATACATAGGAAGGTTCAGGAACTAGAAAACACAAGGCAAAAGATTAGCAAATGAAGTGTGGTGTGGTTTTATCTTTCTGCTGTGCTGCCGTGCTGTCTCATCTCCTCTCCTTTCTCTATTAACTTACGGCTCTTGCTGTCTCCACTTTGTAGTTCACATCACACCGCAGACCGTGGTTGTTCTTGTCCTGCAACTGGATTTCCTTTACTTTTGTCACCCACATGAACTTGGCCTTGGGATCCGTGTCGTAGTTCTCTGGCTTGGAGGGCAGGGGTGTGGGTTCATCAACGGCGGGTGGAATGTCAGCAATGGCCTCACCACTGTTCCAGGCCTCCAAGACAACATTGAACACCTGCTTGTTGACTCTCCAGCGTGTACTTCCCAGCACATCCAGACCTGCCAAGGCTGATCCCAGACAGTCCTGCTCAGATGCCCTGTGGAGATAGACAAGCTGTTCGGGAGAGTCACGGATACGCATGCAGGTGGATTTTGCCGTCAGATAGCCACCCGAGTTGGACGACAGCCAGGGACGAGGGTGGACAATCATAGGCAGCAGACGGGGATGGATCGTGTCACGCACAGGCTCACGAGAAAGCATGGTCGTCAAGGGTTCGGAGAATTTGATGATGCCAATGCGTTTGCCTCGGACATATTGGTAGGTATGGAAAAAGGCAGGAATCTTTTCAATGCTGTCCAAACCCCCCTCACCATGTCAGTGACCTTGTTCTTTCCTTCCTTCCTTCCTTTCTTATAGATAGATCGATAAATAAAGAGAGACAACTTACATGTTTTCTCCTGTTTCTGGGTTGAAGCTGGGCATTGGAATCTTGGCAGCTTCAATCAACATACTCGTCAGCACACTCCCCACCTTGGCACGAATGGTTGTGGGCCACACCGGCGTCCACTCATGCGACCAAATCACACCTCCAGTCTCTCCATCCGAAGAATCTATAAGATTCTTGCCCTCAGTTTGCTCTCGCGCAGCCTTCATGTGAGCCTTTCTGACTGCCATGTTGAACAATTTACCACTCGCAAAAAGACTGTGGATTTCCTGGTTGCGCACCATGAGCTTGTCTGGCGACTTCTTCATCAAGGTGGCATTGTACTCCAACTCCACGGCCTTGCCAATATCAAGAATAGCACGGGCTGTCTTCATGCCATCGACAATCCCCGAGGCATTGTGGCCTCTGAGCAGCTCAAGAATCGTAATAATGGACAGCTTCTCTGGAGGCATGAGTTTCAAAAAGGGACCGTACAGGCGACGTTCGCTTTCTCGGCTGGTGGCTCGATCACATCGCTCAATTTCTTCCTTGATCAAGGGGATCAGCTGCTCGTGCCACTGCCACATATTTTTTTTCAGAGGCGTCAGGTTCATGGCGTTGAGGGTGTCGCCGCGCTCGAGACTGGCTTCTCTCATGTAAGCAAGTCGTTGTATGGCCACCTCATAGCCCTGTTGTTCCAGCTGGAGCTGGAGTTCGTAGGGATCCATTTTGAGGGCCTTGTCTTGGTCTCTAAGGGCAGAAAGTTGTTCTTGCAGGAACCCAACGCCTGTGGTCTTGGTGGACCGAGCTTCAGGGACGTGTTCGATGGCATTGGAGATGGAGGAGGTGGATTTGCTAATGGGATCAGCTACTTTGCCCAGGATTTTTGATGTGGCTTCTTCAATGTCGGCGAGGAGCTTTTCTACGATTTGGGAGTTGATTCCTTGGCTCTCTGTCACCATCTGATGGTGGTGGATGGCACAACATACAAGTAAATGAATGAATGGGTTAATAAAAGAGAGACGCTGTCGACCTACTCTAGACGCATTACCTTTCTGAATTCTTGCAAAACTGTTTCCTGTGAAAAGTGGGATTGAACAACATCCATCACAACAATGTCTGTTTCTGCCTCCATCTCCAGCAAAATGGCTCTTGCAGTGTGATAGCTCCCGTTCCTAACATAACCGTAAGCCATCTCTCTCTCTCTATAGATATATCTATGCCAGATCGAAGGTCTTACCTCAAGAATCCCTTGACAAGAATAGCATAACTGTCCACATTAGGCACCAACCCAAGAAGACTCATGGAATCAAACCATGCCAATCCATGCTTCATCAACGGCACCTCGCACTCTGTGAATCCATTCAAGAAGGAGTTGAAGATATGAATGTCCACATAGACCTTCAATTCATCTGGCTTGGATCGATGCATTTCTCGAAGAATTTTATCGGCTCTGTCCATGTTGCCCGAGTTAATGCATGCATTCAGAATAGCAAACTGCTCTGCCACCGAAGAGGGCAGAATCTTGGATGCTGTCTTGAACGCAGCAAGCGATGGACTGGGAAGAATGATATGGGGGCGTTCTGTCATGGAGAGAGAGGACAGTGCTCCAGCAGACGTCTCTTCATGTGCCTTTTCAGTGGCGACAGAGTAGCAGCGAACAGGCAGGGGAGAGTGTCTAATGGAGGTGTGTCTGTAGGCGCTCTGGTAGAACTGAGAGGAGCGAGAGAGGGCGGGAGACGGGAAAGAACCCCTTGAAGTGCCTGTACGCTGAATAATCTGTTTCGCTAGAGGTAGTGACATGATCAGTGCCAAAGGAGTGAACAATAAAAGGACACTGGAGTTTTTTTTTTTTTAAAAAAAAACTATATATAGTGTGTGTGTGTATATATATATATATCTCTATATATCTCTATATATAATAATAAGGTATGTATATTTATAAAATAGAAAGAAGAGGTGGGCTTGTTGGTAGGTAAATACTACAAGGACGCAGAGGTATATTTACAGGGGATAGGAATGGAACAAGGACAAAAGAGAGCCGGAAGAAAATCAAACAAACTGTCCAATGAGCCTTGGAGTGGTTGGAAGAAGAATATTTTTATTTTTTTTTTCTTACTTCAAGACTTTGCAGTGTCCTTGGACTGCTTCTTGCTGGAAATCATTTCTGCTGTCAAAAACTCACCCTCTTCTATGACTGCTTCTTCCATGACTTAAGGAAACACAAGTCACGGGAGTATTTTTAATTCTCAGAAAAGAGACAAGCTACACACTAGGAGATATTTCTGGCCTTTAAGCGATGATATCTTCGCCTTTTAAAACTGAAAATATCTTACCTTTTATGGAATACCTCAATATCGAATTGTATTATCAATAAAAATATTGTTTATGAATAAAATTGTTTATTATAATAATATAGCTAATAATACTGTAGCTAATAATATACTATTACTATAGCTACTGCTGTTCTAGGTATATTCCTTCATAGCAATAGAATCTATACTCTAGAAGCCTTATCCTTTAATATTGGAAGATAGATAACTATGCTCAGGAGTATACCCTAGACAGCCTAGACACCTTAGTATAGAAGGAAGAAGACCACCTGAAACTGACTTGAGAAGAGTCTTAACCTATCTAATAACAGAAGAGTGTATTAGTAATAATTCAATCAAGAGAGATAGTAAACTTACCTTGTACTTAGTGTTTGTCTTGAGAATAATAAGTCATATGTTATCTATTAGAAGAAGAGTCAGTACTATGTCTTATGGATTACAATGAGCTCAAGCCCAGATGAAAAGCTCTTCTAACAGTTACTCTTATTTTTGTTCTCAAGATCTGCCACACTTATAACACAAATATCCTCACTGAGGTATTAGTGAATTTCAACAATATCCGCGCTTGCCAAAGTTGCGGAATTGTTTAGAACAGAGATGTGAATGCATCAAAGGGTATCTATACAGCCACATAAGAATAGATATTCTTATTCATATTATATTATATATCGCCACATCGAAAGTGGTTTCCTTTGGGGTTCAGATATTTACAGGTAAATCTACATAATAATCTTTATTTAAGAACTAACATGAATACATAATTTATTTTTGCTCCTCAAATCGACTTGTCATTTCTTAAACAATTGTATTTCGATATTTCCTTTTATATCCTAAAGACCTCCTGGTGTGTATAGTTCAAAGTATTTTTATTTTTGGGTGTTGGTTGCTATTCGCGCATTGGGCATGTTAGCCACCCTATGAGATCGTTTGAAAAATAAGAATAAACATTGAAACACTTCAAATACATAAGTGAAAAAAACAATGCAAAGAGAGAAGAGACGGAAAGAAAAGAGAATATAAAACCTCAATGAGGGAAAAATGATGAAAAATGATGAAAAGTGGGTAATGATGGTAAAATGGGAATTATGAATAGACATCCAAAAGGCCATAAAGTCAGCAAGGAAACCAGGACACCAAAAAGATAACCGTCATCCTGTGGCAATTCGAAATCCAACAAGGGATACTTAGAGCAACTCGGACAATCCTGAGAATATATGTAGCAATTACATTAGCAGATTATGGCTTTGCTAAACGGGTTAAGAATGGGTGGTAGAGGAGAGATCGGAGGAGAAGTGAGGATACAGCGTCTGTTGCTGCAGGAGTCTTTGCACTCTATGGCGGCGTTGGCGTTCCCGCTCAACACACCTTTTTTTATCCCCCTCCTGGTGTGTATAGAGTGAAGTAACAGAAGAAAAAAAAGTTCTAAAGTCAGACAAATGGCTATGAGTAACCAAGGCAATAAAAACAGAGCCCCTATCGTCATGTATCTGTAATAGAGAGCCCATTGCAGTACGAGGTAGATAGACAGATACTACATCAGGAACACTTGACATGTTGATAGCACCCAAGAGAAAGAGAAAGAAAACATTAGGACGCCAACAGCTTTATTTTACGTGTTTCAATATGACATGCCATGGAGGTCTTTCCAAGCACCTCATAGCACTCTTTCAGCTGGTCATAGGCATTGGAAAGAAGAAGAGGGATTTCTTGTGGGGATTCCTTTTGCTTCATGAGTCTTTCCCATATCTTGATGGAGAAGGTAAGAGACGCCTCGCACTGAACATGATTCTTTGCTTTGAAAAAAGCATCTGCCAATTGGGCATGGGCATCTGCCTTTAATAGACTGAGTTGGAGTGTTTGTTTCTGATAGAGAGAACGTTGAGCCTCATCAGCATCGACTACTTTTGTAATAGACTGGTTCTCCACCCACTGGACCATCTTGGCTAGATAAGGAATGCTGCCTTTGATGTTAGTGTTATCCTGCAGTCCCATTACAGAGTTAAGAAGAGGGTTCTGCAGTGTATGTCCTGCAGCAGGCATGTGGATAAGGATGCTTAAGTAAAAGAAAAGGGACGATGGAATAAAGGGTGTCTGCCCTTGTCATGTGATCTACGGTCTGTGCCAATAAATAAAGACAGTCTCTATGTATTAAGGAGCTAGCAGTAGAAGGAAATATGGACTACTTTCCATGACAAAAGTGACATTTTATAAATAAATAAATATATTAATATATATATATTAATATATAATTAAAAGAAAGAAGAAGAAACACACCTCTTGTTAATCAGAATCAAGGCAGATCCACTGTTTTCACAGGATCCTCAGTATCTTTTCCATTTAGACTGAGAAAGGAGCCATTGTACACTCGACTCTTCGTCACGGCCAGTCTCTTCAACATCTCCCTCCCCAAAGCCACCTTGAATCGTCTTTCTGCTGCAATGGCCCGCTTCTTTCTCTTTATAAAGGTCACCATCTTCCTGGGCAGTCGTGATTTATCCATGTCCTTTCTTGCATGGTCGGCAGATCTTCTCAGCCTGGAGCCTAGAAAAGGTAGCAGGGGCTCCTTGTCCTCAGCATGATGCTCTTTGATAGAGAAGATGTTCTCCTCCATGTCCCTGTCTGCATGATGCCATTCAAACAGTGAGCACATGTCCTGTAGGCGCCGGAGTGTCTCCTTTTTTTGTCTTGCATGGGGTGTTGCTGTCTGCTCACACTTCTCCATAAGGCGTTGTAGGGGACCCTGTAGATCGCGACGACAGATTTGGTCCAAGGCGGTCTTCATCATGTAGGGATTCCGAATGTAGCGAGGGTGTTTTTTCATTACTCTATGTAAAAATCCCCTCCCCAAAACAAAAACAAAAACAAAAACAATAAACAATAAACAAGGTCAGTTCCTTTTCTTACAGTCTCAACAGGCCTCGTCCACCAATAACTCATCCTAGGCTCATGTATTTACAGGTAGAACTCAAAGAGTGGAAGGGCTGTGTTTAGTGTCCAGTGGTCCAAGGCTCCTGCTGTCAGTCGATCCAGTATCAGATGAACAGAGACAACCCAGGCAATGGTTTCCTTGTAGCATGATTTCTGGGCACTAGAAAGAGTATTTGCTGACATGGTAGAAGAGTCTTGTTCTGTTCATAGACACACACAGAAAGGCATCAGTCTGTGCAGTGTTCTTTTCGAGCCCTCCCCTTTCTGTTTTCTTTTCTTTCCTATGACTTACTTGTGGATGTTATGTACATGTCCAGTCCCTTGTAGCCCATGCTCACCACAGATTTCTTCTGCTCAGTGAAGGGACCTGCACCCAGTAGCATTTGTTTAAGAGAATTAAGAAGAGGCTCGAGTGCTACTTTTGGACTGGCCAGTGGATCCCAGGAACACAGCTGGAATGCTGCATCTCTCCAATTCTTGGATCCTACAGCATAAGAGGGCCAGTAATGCAGGACAATCCTACAGAAACAAAGTAAGCGGGTTGTATCGTTGGCATGGGAGGAGAGGATCTTACGCCATTTGACTGGGATCTCTTCTTATAGTAGCGTATTCCTGTACATGCTTCAATGTTTCTCTTATCTTTCTGCGATACCCAAGATACGTCAACAGCTACAGTACCACACATCAACACACACATACACACACACGCACACACACACACACTCCCTCCCTCATGCCATGGAGTTGATCTCTTGTCGTGTCTATGATAGGTCTACCTCCAATTGTGCCCCTCTTAATTGTGAATCTCCAGGAATAAGATGTGCAGCGCCTTCTACAATAAAAAGGGTCTTGCGGGCTGCAGAATAGATCCTGTGTGCCTTTTCTTTGGAGGAGGAGGATGTGATGTTCTCATTATCACTGTCACTGTCCATATCCCCCATTGCCTGTCGACTCTCCTCCCACGCCGAGTACTTTAACATGGCATATATTCTGGACAGTTCAGGGACTTTTTTGTACACAGGTCTATCCATACGGCTATAAAGAAAAAAAAGAAAGAAAGAAAGAAGAAGAAAAGATACCTGAGTGGGTTTGGCTGTTCTCTTTCTTATTCCCTCTTCTCTGTTCTCTTTTTATACATAGAAATGTCTACCTATCCATCTGCCTATCTTTGAGCTTACAGATCAAGTTCTTCCATCACCTCCCCGACTCTCTTCTCACTCAGTAGTTGGTTCACCCATGCACAGAAAATGTCCGTTCCCTTCAAGGCACAGAAGAACAGCTTAGCTACACCAACAACATAACAAGAAAGAAAGAAAGAATGAATGACAGAATGAGGCTTACAGATACGTCTACAGAAGACACAAGAGCAGAATGAAGATAGTCGCCGAGTCCTTCTGGATCCAAGTGACGAACAATAGCTGCTCCCACCTGCAAACAGAGACATGAGGAGCATGAGGATGTTAATCATAACAACAACAACAACACACCCTCCAGTAGGCCGATGTCTTTAGGTTAAAGTTCTTTATCACTGACATGAGAAGCGTCAGTGCTTCTGGGTAATGACGTTGACTCAATAATAGGATGAGTCTCTTTCTGGCTATGACAGGAAGAAATGCCTCATTGTAAGGATAAGTGATTAAAGGGTTGTTTGGATCAAAGGTAGCTGTGTAGAGCCAGTTGTGTTGTCTCTTTATCCTTGTGCTCATGAGGTAAACAATAAACAAAAAGATGGAAAAAGATGGAAAAGGATGGGAATGGAAGCCAGCTGAATCCATACCAGTGATAATAACAGATAATTATAGGACAAATTCAATAGTGAATAATTTAGAAGAGAGAGATGAAAATAGAAGAGCGTAGCCTTTATCAAAAGAAAAGAAACTTGAGTGCTAGTGGTAGTAGTCATTGTACTAGTAATAACACCAACAACACCAACAATAGTAATAATAATAATAATAATAATAATAATAATAATAATAATAATAATAATAATAATAATAGTAATAATAATAGTAATAGTAATAATAATAGTAATAGTAATAGTAATAGTAATAATAATAATAATAGTAATAATAATAATAATAGTAATAGTAATAGTAATAATAATAATAATAATAGTAATAGTAATAATAATAACAACAACAACAACAACAACAACAACAACAACAACAACAACAACAATAATAATAATAATAATAATAATAATAATAACACTAACACTAACACTAACAATAATAATAATAATAACACTAACACTAACAATAATAATAACACTAATAGTAGAGTGTAAACAGAGACATGTACATGAAAAATATAAAGAGATAAAAGCAGTAGGAAATTACAGTAAGGGATGAAGAGAGTAGGATGGAGTTGAACAGGGAATTGATCTGCTAAAGAAAACCTCAACTCAATGTCCCTGGGGATGCCATGAAGGAGGCATAGGATTCAGACAGGAAGTAAGTGAAGGATCATACTCCATAGGCTGTACTGGTGGACTCGACTGCAGTGACTGACTTGCACTGGGCGATGTGACTGACAAGGAGACGATCTGTGGTGTAGGTTGTTCCAGCAGCATCCATTGTTGGAGTTGCTCTAGTGTGAGATGGAGAGGAAAAGACAGACCCAATGTGGGCTCAGTGGGGAATGGAATAGAGTGGCGGTGGCTGTGGCTGTGGCTGTGGCTGTGGCTGTGCTGTGGCTGTAAGGGTGAAGAGAGGACAAAGAAGAAGAAGAGGTCTCCCAGTGAGATGTGGGTGGGTTGGCGAAAAGAGACATATTCATGGTGCGATCAGAGACAAAGGGGACAGGGGGCCGAGGAGATGTAGGAGATGTAGGAGAAAAGTGTTTTGGCAGCAGTAATTTACTAAGGCCATCTCTTATCATGGACGGATCTGGTGAAGAAGCAGGGACCATGGCAGTAGATTGGGTGGGTGGAGTGGGTGGATCTGGGGCGGCTGCTGACTGCTTTCTATCTGCAAGGGACTGGCGTCTCTGTCGCTTACTGGCTGTTTCATTGGCCCATTGAAGAGAGGAAACAGCAAGAGGTCTTCCTCCCGAACCACCCCCGCTTGTCATATGGGGTGGGGTGGGTGTGGTTGTTGTTTGTAATGTGTGGAGACTATGGTGCATCATCTCCAGCTTGGATGAATTCATAGCACCCACAACAGATCCTGAGGAGGGGCCTGAAGAATAGCCTAGAGGATACATGGCCTGCATAAATGCCGGTGCCTTTCCCTTTGCCCCTTTACTGTGGACTGCAGTGCCTGTGCTTATTCCTGTGGCATTGCTACTTCGGTTGCGCTTCTTAATTACATCTGTTTTCAAGCTCAGTGGACGCACCACACCATGCAGCTTAAGAAATAGTCCACAGGCATTGCAGAGTGAACTTCCTTCTGGACTGCGCCGCCAAAGGGGCGTGGTGGTAGTGGAGCAATTGTTGCAACGGAGATTCTGATCCTTCTTCATGTCGACAGTCTCTGTTGTTTCTGCTGGTGTTATTGGTGTTATTGGTGCATCTGTTACGATGGAGGAAGTCACTCTAAAGGTCCCTCTCTTGCCTATAGAGCAAAAGGGACCTCCCTCTGCTCTCTTCTGAAGGGTGTCTGCTACTGTCGCTTTGTTAGTATCTATAGGCATGGGATGGTGTCTTGGTGGACTCTGTTGATGGTACAGGGTAAGTAATTCTTCAAAGCTAAGGGATCCTGCATGGGCTGTAGGCTCATTCCTGGGTGCTGCTGCTGTGGGTGTTGTTGTGGGTGTTGTTGTGGGTGCTGCTGCTGTTGCTGTTGCTGTTGCTATTGCTGTTGCTGTTGATAATGGAAAACAACGAGGCTGATAGTCCATATCAGAATCCACAGGGTCACCACAGTCACCAGGATCACTGCAGTCACTGGAGTCTACAGGGATAGTGATACTGGGTGTGCCATAAGAGAAGTAGGGTGTGGACTGTATAGAAGGGTGTTCTGACGTGGATAGGCAGAAGGAGGTCTGTGTATGAAGAGGAGGAGGAGGAGGAGGAGAAGGAGGAGGAGAAGAAGAAAAAGACACTCTCTTCTCTCTCTCTTGATCTGTTGGAGGTAATGAAGAAGCCCTTGGTCTCATGCCACACACTTCCACTTTCTTACTCAGACCTCTTTCTGTTCTCTTCAGTGTCATGGCCATCATGCGCCAGGTGAGGTTCTCAAGACGCGAACCATTGGGAAGTGCGTCCTTGGCCTTGGTATACAGTCTCCATATTTGTGTGGCAAGAGGGTCTTTGGTGGGTGGGTGGGCAGTGTCGTTCTGCTGCTTCTGACGGGGTGGAAAGAGAGAATCAGATAACAGGGCTGCTGCTGCTATAGAAGAGGGAGGAGAAGAGGGAGAAGGAGAAGAGGGAGATGTGGCATACATAGGCAACATTTCCTTGGACTGCTCCATGGGAAGGAGCAAAGTGTGAGATGACCCAAACTGACTCATAACATCGCTCTTCTTTCGCTTGTAATAAAATATGGACAAAAAATAAATAGGAAATCAGGTGAATAGACAAATGAGCCAGAATCGGTTTTACAAACATAGGCCAATCACTTGGGGCATAGGCCTAGTATCATGACGATGCACTTTTAGAAAGAGAGAATGAGAGAGAATGGGAGAGAGTCGTTTATTGGGTGATTTCTTCGTAAAGCATTTCTAAATTCCCTCATCCATGTTAGAAGAAGACTCCTGTATGTAGTGACTTACGCTTTAGCTGTTCTTTTGTAAGTTGGTCCTTGTATCTGTCAAAGTCAAAGAAGCTCTCATGAATGGGTGGAGCGTCGGGTTCATCATCGGGGTCATGGTACTAATACGGGTGTGTTATTATATTTTGGGTGGAGATGGCCAACTTACTGCTTCCAAGTAAGGGTGTCTCAATGCCTCTTCTACTGTGATTCTTCTTTCTGGGTTAAACGACAGGAGTTTCTCAAGCAGATCAACCGCTGGTCAAGGAGAAGAGAAAGAGAAATAGATAAATAAAGATAAGCATCGATATGAATGATGGTTATTTGGAATTCAGAATGCATAAATTCAGAATGCGCAATTCAGAATGCACAATTCAGAATCTACAATGTAATGCACAATGCACAATGCACAATGTAGAGAATCCTCACTCTCTTTCTTACCTTGAGCACTGGCATCTGGAAACAGTTTACTAAAAGGAATTCTTTTCTTAAAAGGAAGACTTCGGATATAATCACGAGCCTAGAACAATTCAGAACACTTCCTAGAACACTGTACACTTACACCACGACTCTTGATACCGTAGAAATCATCCATAGTAGGTGTACCAAGCACATCAAGAATAAGTGTGAGCTGGTGGTGGTAATCTCTTCCAGGGAAAAGAGGCTTCCCACTCAACATTTCTGCCAATATACATCCCACAGACCATACATCAATGGCCTTTGTGTACTCTTTAAATGTCAGCATAATCTCTGGTGCTCTGTACCATCGAGTAGCCACATATTCTGTCATAAATCCACTGTTCTCATCTGCTGAATTGGCAGAACGTGCCAATCCAAGATCACAAATCTAAACAGGAATGAGGTTTCATTGATGTAATCACTACTTACTTTGAGATCACAATTGGCATTTAGTAACAGATTACTAGGCTTTAAATCACGATGAAGTACATTGGCAGAATGCATAGCCTTGAGTGCACGTAATGTCTGGTAAGTAAAATACTGGCAATGGTCATCCGATAAATCCTGTGTACGAATAACTCTGTGCAGATCTGTTTCCATGAGTTCCTGAATAAGATACCTGTAAGGTGTAGAGTATGAGTATGAGTCCATTTCTCCCCACACAGATATATATGTGTATATATGTATTTATATAAAATAAAAATAAAAAGGTAGAAATAACGAACACTTCTGTAAACTCCTCCATTGACTTTGGCTTGACAATATCGAGAATAGCAATAATCTATGGCAATAGCAATAGCAATAATAGCAATAATAATAATAGCAACATCAATAGCAACAGCAATACCAATAATAAAAAGATAAGCCAAACAATCCACCTTTATAGACACTCTTTTTTCTTTTCTTTACATTTTCATGGTTAAAGTATTTCAGTAGTTTGATTTCTCTCAGTGTCCGTAAACAGAACATGGCATGATCAAAGGGAAGAATACGCTTAATAGCTACAGTTTGGCCTGTGGGTTTGTGAGTAGCAGAGCTATTTTATTATTATTATGCATACATAAATATACATATTGTAATATTATTATTGTTAGTTGTTGTTCTTTATATTTATTAAGAGTTTTCTTACCATACAACACCATAGGCGCCTTCTCCTACAACATCAATGATGGCATAAGACTCTCCTGCGTCAAATTGTTGTAGGCGAGAAAGTTCATTACGAGCAGATGGCTGTGTCATAAAGGAACGAAGAAAACAAGGGCGAGGCAAAGGGGACAGAAATGGGGAAAGAATGAGTAGAGCGACAAGGGCATTTTGTGATCTTTCATCCGAACCCGTTGTGGAAACCCCGCAACCAATTGTCAAACATTGAGTCTACTTTTTTAAAATATTTTTTATTTCTAGGGCGTTTTCTCTACACACCAGGAGATTTTTGGTATATATAAGGAAATAAACGGACTATAGAATTATAATAGTTCTTTTATTGGATACTGTGTTTGAAAAGTCCTTTTCGATGTCTAAATGAGCTATTTCAAACTCTACTTGCCTACTTTAGCAATAGCTGTTGACTTTACAATTAAACGCTATAAAGTTGGATACACACCCAAGGATTCTTCTGGATTTTAAGCAGTGACATGACCTTCCCTTTACATATACACACCAGGAGATTTTTCTGGTCTCTAATCGGTAACATGCATTCCATTTAAAGAATGTGAATAATTCCCTTATATGTAACTGTGTTTAAAACTAAAGGTTTGAGGGCATTCAATTTATTATTTCTTTTTATAGAATGCCTCACTATCAAATTATACTATCAGTGAAATATATTTTGTTTATAGTGTCGGATAATCACTTTCCATAAATAGAATTATCGATCATACCAGTCAATAAAAACACAAACTGCCTAAACGGGACCCCGTGGTAGAAGATGAGTTAGTTAGCAAGGCGTATATCTAAGGGATGATACTCTATCAAGAGGAGGCTTTCCATAGCTTTTATTAGTAGATAGTATCAATTAGAAAAGTATAAAAGAAGTTTGAAAGACCCATTAATAAATATCAGACTTTGTTTACTCTTTGAACTGTCCGGATTTCCTTTGGTTAAAGCCAAAGACGACAATAATAATGATATAGCTAATACTATATTATGGCTATAGCCATTGCCTAAGTGTATTTCTTAATAGAAATACAGTCATACAACATTAGAAAGGGTACGATTATTCTTTTTTGAAATCCTGAGAAAGAATATGCTTTATTCATGCAAAGGCTACGACCTCAAAACATATACTAATAACCTCACATTCAACATAAAGTTAGTTTATATTATTATATAAATAAAAGTTTTTATTTAATATTTTTTAGGCCACTTTTGGTATGAATGGCTGCCTGGCATCTGTCAGTCATACTTTGACTTTATTGTTGTGTAAGCTCAACACCAACTCTCTCCCACTCTTCTGCAATTAGAGCCTTCAAACTTTCAACATTGGTAATAAATACCCTTCTTTCATCAATTCGTCTTTCCAAGGCCCACCAGACGTGTTCAATGGGGTTGAGATCAGGGTTTTGAGTGGGCCAATAATCAAAGAATCCTAATTTGAATCTCTCTTTTTACTATGTTGTATAGCCACCTGTGGGGCGGCTAGCCCTATCTTCTTGGAATATAAAGTCTCTATCTTCTTTCTCATTCAATTCAATGAACCATGGTAGAAATTTTCTTGCCATCAATAAAGACCAAAAGGCCCAAATCCACCTGCCCAGAAACATCTCCAGATCATTATGCTATCTTTCCCCCATTTGGTTGCAGGTATGATATGAGCAGCCTTGCATCATTCTCTAACATCTAGAGTCACTCTGACCCTTCCCTGGTAACCTTCTACTTCAAACCGTGACTCATCAGACTATACAACGCGTCTCCAGTCCTCAGGAGTCCAATCGACCCGTTTCTTCGCCCAACAAAGTCTTTTCTTCATGTTTTCTTCAGAAAACTTTGGCTTGTGTGCTGCAAAGTAGGAACCAAACCCAATCTGGTGTATATATCTGATGAATGTTGCTCTACAGATGATTATCTCATGTGCCTTAAGTTCCAAATTAATATAGTTATAAGAGGCAAATGGGTTGCCTCTTAGAATGGTCAAGTCATCTGAGGTCTCTCTCGTTTAGTTTTCTGGTGCACCAGAACTAGTTCTTGGTAGAGGTGTATTAGTAGTCTTGCTAATGCCAATGACCTTTGAAATGCTACCCATGGAGTATTTTTTATTTTTTAAGCCAGTAAACACCCCATTACTTTTTTCCTCAAGCTCATTATAAACTCAAGAGTTTTTAGTTGAATATTATGCTTCTAAAATTTGAGATTAATGAATGAAATATGATTCTGTGGTGAAAAGAAAAAGAATCATGTTTAAAAATGTATAAATTATGGGGTCATATACTTACTAATTTAGTGTGGCTGTAGAATCTATACCCTAAAACTATAATGATTTATCCTTAGGAGATATATAACTATGCTCAGGATTATACCCTAGCCACTATTGATAGTATAGAAGACCACTCATGACTGACTTGAGAGTCTTTATTTATTAATAATACAACGAGTGTCTCGTGGAATATAATGAGCACAAGCCCAGCTGATGACAACTTTTACCTTTTTATCTCAAGAATAGCCTTTGTTAGTGTTTATCACTTCCTTCCATTATTTCCCTTTGTTAATAATAGTACATTGCCTTGTTCACTTATGATCATCTTGATAAGTACTTAGGTGTTAGGTTGTATGGACAGTGTGAGAAATAACAAAATAAAATAATAATAACAAGACCAGGAGTAAAGATTTTCTCTCTCATCATTCTAGTGATGTATACACTTTAGCTTATATTTTTCTATACTTAATCAAGTAAAAATTCACATGTCAAATAACTCACTCTCTTTTTAATCATATATTGAAATCTCGTTTATCATGTCTTTCTTTACCATCAACTTCAAGAAAAAATGAAAATCCTACCTGCAATGTCTTCCAGCAGAAATATCAAACAAATACCATCTTGAATAAACACAAGGCTACACACAACATGTAAAAATAATCTCAAGTCTAAAAGTAATGTTGCTCATTCTCTACTTTGAATAGCCTCATGGCTGGGTTTTTTAGTTATTTATCAGACACAAAAGCATATTATAACAAGATTCAAACTAATTATGCCAAACTGTCATTGCTCCCGGACCTCCTCCCGCTATCACCACAATCTTCTGTATAGAAGAGGAAGATAATGACCAAGAGTTTAACTCTGAAATGGAGATAGTGCCCAAAGAGAAAGAATTTGACAGCAGCTGCAATACCTTTGAGGAGGCATTCTTTGTAGAGGGTGTTTTTCCATTTGTCTCAAGATCAGAAATAATCTTCTATCGTCTCTCTTCTGAGAATGAGAGTTGCTTCTCAAAGGCACTTTTTTTTTAAAAAAAATGTCTCTTAGTTCTCAACTACTACCCACCAAGCTGCAGTGATAAAATAAAATAAATAAAAGAGGTGTAAGAGTATGGCCCTAGAAACCATAGTTCATGGATTTTCTATGAATAAAAGCCTTTTGAGCACATATAGCTTCTCACCACCAACCCCATCAAAACAAAAATGCTCTCTGCTCTTCCAGATAGAACCTCTCCAACCAGTATATATCAGTCACTCAAGAAGAGTAGAAGACACACCCTCTCTTCTAATGGCCTATGATAATAATTACCATAAGTGATATTTCTCTTGATCTTTGGGTTGGGGATATATATACATACATACACACACACACACACACACACACAGAGAGAGAGAGAGTATGTGTGTGTGTGTCTGGTGAAAACAAACAAATCTCATCAATATATAAGCTCATTTCTTTCTTCATGCAATATTATAGAATGATGGAAGAGTCATATGAAATAGCACCTGATCTGTTATTTCCTAGCAACAGCATTGTCATATTAGATATTGTAAGAGGCATCAAACTATTCAACAACACTCCCACCCAAAAGAGTGACTAAAAATCCCCAACAGACAGTTCATGCCAGTGAAAAATATATATCTGCACTTAATCTTAGATAACACAAGTGGCAATACTTCAAAAAAGTGGAACAATTTCGAGAGCTGGGTGATGTCTTCAGTGATGCCCCTTAAAGAGCAAATATATATATCAAATATCTGTTTTTTTTTATCTGTACTAACAACTTTCTCTCAACAATGAGGAACTATCTATGACATTAAAATAATTCTACATTATTAGGTCTAAAAGTTATTGAAATAATAGATTTACATATATAAAGTGATCCAAGAAATGTAATAGGATTTTTCAAATTTCGGGTTAATTCTATATTAAAAAATAACATACTATTTTTCATTTTTCATAACACATCATTTTTTATAATGTCAAACTCATTCAACACTGAAAATATCTTTTCTAAAAAAAAAAAACCTGCCTCCCGAGATGTATGGGAACTATACCAGCCTTAATACTTGTTCAATCATTCTCCATGAGGTGCTGAGCAATAACAACACCATGGCCGAGATATCTCGTATGTCCAGCGTACATGCTTTTATTGTAGGAGACATAATTAAACATTTCAAGGAGACAGGCTTGGTAGTTCCTTCTACCAAGAGTAGCAAAAAGAGAAAGATGAACAACAGGTCCGGCGGAGAAGCTTGTTCTCTCCAAGAAAAAAATATCAACTGAACCTATGAGTAGTGGCAAGAGGTCATCTGATCCGATACGTCTAGAGTCGAGCTTATGAGTTATACCAGAAACGCTAAAGTTATCAGGCAGTATGGCACGGCCTTTCAGCCCAAGAATTTCTTGGAGACGAAGAAGTTTGGAGGTAATGGAGTGATGGTATAGGCTGCTTCAGTGGGGTGGGTGTTGGGAGATGAATATTAGTGGAGGAACAGAAGTTAGAGGCTGCCTTGATGCTAGAATGGGGTAAAGTATCGAAAGAAGTGACATACATCCTCATTGCCAGCATGGGGTGGAGATATCAGGCAGTGATAGATGCCAAAGACTAATGGTAGTCACTAACCAACGTTATAATAAAAACCACTGTTATTTATTATAAACACTATTTTATTTATTGAAACTTTCACGTCTCTATCAAATGAATTCAGGAGGCTATTTCACTATCAAGGTAAGTTAAGAAACTAAAATACGAAATATGCATTTGAAGAGATTCCGATTCTCTTTTGGTCACTTTATTTGTACAGTTTATCAAAATACTCTTTTATCATTCTTATTATTTATTGGACATCTAACAAAGTAAAAAGCCTAAATATAAACAACTCTAAATAATAGAACATCTAAATATCAAGTAGTAACTTGTGGTAAACCTGTTATTTATATGTTTTTTCCTCATTAAGTATGAACTTATAATTCACACGAAATAATATTTAACACATCACTTACCATATCATATGATGTCTTTATTATTTTTATATGATCATAAACAATCCTATTCTGCTCATTTACCTTTTTCTTTCCTTCTTTTCAATATGAGTAAGTATAATCAGAATCAGTATTCAGACATAGTCTACTGTAGCAAGTCATTAACTATGTGAATATTCTATAAGGCAATACGACTATAGGGACGGTTACACCTGAAGAGCATCGTTACATTTGGTCAATTCCTATATGGTCAAGCATCAAGGCAGGGTCTATAGTATCCAGTCTATGTTTTAAGGGAGAAAACTATCAATGTTAAGCTAATAATACAATGCATTGCATATGATTTATTCTAGTATACGTTTCTTTTTCATAATGATTGCTTCATATCAAACAAAAGTATTAACTATATATCTATAGGTACCTTAAGGTAAAAAATAGATAAACAAATAAACCAAACTATAGCTCTTTAATTTAATTATTAATTAAACATATATTCTTGATAGATATACAAAGGAATGAATAATAATAAAGAGGTACTCTATCAAGAATATGTAATAGAGTACTGTCTTTGTTTAATAATTCTCAACTTGATTACCACAATAGCATGTTGGAATCTACTTGGCTTGTGGAGGAACATTGTCAACAGGAAACAGTAACAAATTGGAACTTAATGTTAAAGCTGAGATTACTATAATGCCACCTACAGAATCTACCCTTAAGTCTCGAATAAAAAGTAAGATGACATTTTCTATGCGATGATATACTTGAATACATATTAATCAACTGCTGATAGAATTGAGCACATTTATGATTCAAGTAAATTAATGAATAACAATCAAAGTTTAATCTAACTGTGATATTTTATAGATATATCTACTGTATATGGGCATTCACAGTTTATATCTATGACAGATGCTCTTGAATATCTCGACAATGACACGCTTACTATCTCTGTCAAATAAAGAAGTAGATACTCATCAACTAAAAGTGAAACCAAACCCTATGATCCAAGCACCTCTTCAGTTTGATAGCAGTCTTATTTCACAATTTCACGATGTCACTATTCGAGTATTTGAGAGTGAAGATATATCAAATAACCAGGTGTTTTATAGCTCCAAGTTGATTTTAGCTACAATATCCCCATTTTTTAAAGAGCTATTTACAAGTGGAATGAAAGAATTACAGAAAAGAAGTAGTTCTTCGAGGAGTGGATTCTAAAGTATTCAAAGTAATTCTGGACTATATTCACACCAACAAGATTGATATTGGAAGCATAAAAGACTGTGCCAACCTATTGAAAGAAGCAGATAAATGTATGATGGAAAGAATTATCTCTGAAGTAGTACACTATCTACAATTAAGCATTAGCTTCAGTACTTTATGGGAAATATGGAGCATAGCAGGCAAGTCAACATCAGACACTCAAGTATATTTTGGTTAACTAACAGTAAATGATGGCATGTACAGATGACTATACTTGTATTGAATTAGAAGAGACTTGTGTTGCTTTCATGAGGTCTAAATGTGTTGATTTATTTGCTGATTCTGGATGGATAAATGTAAAAGAAAGCGTTGCTCTAAAGGCTCTACAGATCAACAATCTTCAAACAAATGTTGATGAGAGCATATTTTATGAAGCTGTTCTACGGTGGAGAGAAAATAACCTCAAGAAGCTTGAATACATCGACAGTCAGAATCAAGCAAGAATTATAGAACAAAAAATATCATCTCTTAAATCCCAACTAAAAGACATTAAAATTTTGCAAGCAAATAATCAAGATGATTCTGTAGAAAATGAACAAGAGGAAACTGACACACTCAAAGACATTACTCAACCCAAAAAATCTGCACGCGAAGAAAGGATAGCCAAATGGAAAAACAATAATGCTACACTGAGCCAAATAGATAAGATATTTGCATCCATGATCTATTGTATTAGATTCACCCAGATGAAGGGCGAGTATATTGCCACTATTGTAGAGAACAACATAGATGTAATGCGTGTGAGAGGCATCGACTATTTGGTAAGTGGTAATATAGTATTGATTTATGAATAGCTGTTTAAATACATTTTATATCAGCTTAGAGAAGCCTTTTGTTACAAGTTCAAAAATAATGAAGACATTATTGATGAGGAATTAAAGAGTAGATTTATCCAAAAGTAGTTGATAAAAAAATACTTTATATATATTTGGTTTTAATTATTCACTATGTGTATTCTTTATTCTTTTACCTTTTCCATAATACAACTTTTTCCATAATGTCTGACTCGTCCAACACTGTGATCATCTTTGTCAAAATCCCTGAGATGCATCAAAAGTATACCATCCCTGAGATCAGTTCAGCTATCCTGAATAAGGTGCTGAACATGAACTCCACCATGGTCAAGGTATATCACATGTTCAACATGTTTTTTAACACTGCAATAAATATAGTGAATCACTTTGAGATAGGCTTGGTGATGCTTTTACCCAAGAGTAGCTGGTAAAGAAAGATAAACGATGAGGCCCTCTAATGGTTGAAAAGATTAGCTATAAGCAACTCCTATCAGACTAGAGGCCATCAGGGCATACATGGCCATGAAGGTATCTGACGAGACTTTGAAGAAATATCTTGATAGAATAGGTTATTATTCACATATTCTGGCAATCAAGCTTCTTCTCACAAAGAAGAGCACAGAGGAAATATACCATTGAGCCAGTGAACATGTCGACTGAACTCATGAGCCTTGACAAGGACATTAAATTCAATAAGTTATATAGCACGATCTTTAATCCTGAGAATATTATGGAAAAAAGGAAGTATGGAGGTGGTGGAGTGATGGTATGGACTGTTTTAGTGAGAAGGGTGTTGGGAGATGGATCATAGCAGATTGTATAATCTCCAACAAGTTCATTGATGTCTTGGGAGAAGTCTATTGCACCGAACTCGAGCGTCTTTCTCTCCTAAAGCCTAACGCCAATTCCTACCTACAGAAAGACAATGATAGACCCCATACAAGTAAGACAACTCAGTTAGAAAGTAGTCAATGGTATATTAATGATTCTTTAATGGCCCTCACAAAGTCCCGATCTCAGTCCAATGGATCTTCTGTGAGCCTATCTTAAGAAGATCATTAGGAAGGTTAGAAGCATGTATCCCACTAAACAGAAGCTAGAGGCTGCCTTGATGCTAGAATGGGGTAAAGTATCTAAAAAAGTAACAGACACCCTTATTGCCAGCATGAGGTAGAGATGTCAAGGGTGGTCACAGTGATTACCAAGTAACCTACCAATAAAACTACTGTTATTTATTATAAACACTCTTTTATGTATCTATTGAAGATTTTACGTCTCTATCTAATGAATTCATAAGGCTATTTCACTATCAAGATAAGTATGAAACTAAAACACGAAATATGGATTTGAAAGAAGGCGGTTACTTATTAAGGGTCACTTTATTATAAGTTATTATTAAGAGTAGGCCTTGATACATAGAGTGATGAGCAGTATGAGAATACATAAATGATCCAGTTAGAGTTAACCAGTGAATCAATACAATCAATGGTAGACATATTGTCGTGTTCCGACTTCAATCCAAAGATTCTTCATGAATTGGTCAACATGAGTAGTATACTGTGACATTCAGAATGCTCTATGAAAGCTTGAGTGCACACAAGTACCATAGTACATCTCTGTATCATCTCACTGATCGGTCGTAACTACAAATCAACCTTCTAAGCTCAAATTATTATCAGACACTTAATGAGCTGCCTTCATCTATAAATCCTTAGTGGATTAAATAAGACCTATCAAAGGCAATTAAAAGTGAAGACATAATAGATGGCTCTATAATGGTGTGCTTATTCAATGAACCAACTATAAGGCACCAACATGCAGTCTACCATTAGGTAGAACACCTACACCAACCATAAAGCTACACCTATGTAAACTACCATAGGATAAATCATCTACACCAACCATACGGTTGCATCTATCAATAAGCTATGCCATGGACTAATTATTAACTACCAAAAGGTAGAATACCACTGAAGAATAGGCACCCACAAAAAGTATAAATAAGGAACCACTCTTCACTTAATAAAAATTATCTTTGTTCAGTCTCGTTATTTTCTACTTGTCTGAATAATCACACATATATTCTTTGAGTAATACTAATAATAATATTTTAAAGATTATACTCTATCTTATCATATACTTAATACTGCCCAAGTATAGCAATTGTGTCTAATACTTTGGGAGATTTCTTACTACACCTCTTTAACTATAGGAATCTTATATTCTTCACTCAATTACTTTTGTTGCAGTTGGTTTGCTCTCGGATTGTCTAATATTATATAGAATAGATGTTTGGAAATATAATCTATGTATTAAAATCATAGAATCATAAAATCATAATGGCTATTCTTAACTCATTTTATCCACGAGTATACATATGATATGATCCATTGTCATTGTCTATCTATCAAATCTAACCATAAATCTATTTATACATCTCTCTTTGTTATTGTTTTATAGTATTGTTGATCTTTTATAACAAAATAGAGCATAAAGTAGGAGAGTTAACCTAGCACCTATTGATAAACAAGTGACACTATAGAGCCCTTTATAAAGGCTCTTTCGTGTAATCAATATTACCCCAAAAGAGCAAAATATAAATCGCAAAACTCAACATAAGTAACATCTATCAATTAGTAACAATCCCTATCCACTCATATAGTACACAGTACACATTAAATACACCAACTACATATTCTGTCCAACCACCAACCATCAAGCAACCTTCTGTACCAGCACCTGTTAGACCCTCTGTGTCTGAGGCCACCACTGCCACCACCATTCCTAATTCCTACAGTAGAAAACCTAGACTACTTACCAAATGCACTCGTGCAAAGACTTACGAGTATCAAATGACTCAGGTAGAAAAGCCTGATACCTTCACCCAGCAGATGTTGGGTATTTCTGTCAGATATTCAGAGACAAATGGCAACAATCGGACTCCGCATACAGGAATTGGAAGCACTAGTCAAGGTCAAAGATGGCCTTATTACATCTCTCCAGGCTCGGATCAATGCCAAGAGTGCAGATAATGCACCCAAATCACCTCCATCCCCATAGTGAAACACACAGTTGCCATAGAAAAGGCTACTGCCACTTATGCCAAAATGGCTAAAAAGAACGCCTCCCCACCAAAGAAAACAGCAAAGACCACAGTCACTAGCCCTCCCGCCACCGTTGAAAAAGAAGCCCTTCAGGCATTTGGGTCTGACTCAGCCATGGAAGGAGTCGAGGGAGACAATCAACACACCCAACAAGACTTATAAATGGACCAATCTTTGGTCTATTGAGAAGCTTGTGGGATTAGGCTCAAACTAATGTCTATGTCTGCATCATCATTTTCTCTCATCTCTCATATTTCTCTTCATTTTTTTCCTCATTTCGAGGTTTTATCTACTCTTATCTTTCTGTTTCTTTTTTTCCTTGCATTTATTTTTCCACTTTTGTATTTGAAGTGTTTATATGTATATCTTGATTGTTCAAAAGTTTTCATAGGGTGGCTAACATGCCCAATGCACGAATAGCAACCAACACCCAAAAATAAAAAATACTTTGAACTGTAAATCAAAGGCATTATTACTGGCCACCATATTAATTTCTTGAGCGATACAATGGATGTCATGGACAAATTTCCAGATGTTTTCAAGGATAATTACTTGATTATGGACAACGCACCTATCCACATAAATGAAGATATTAAAAGCTTCATTGAAGGCCGTGGGTATAGATGTGTCTGTCTTCTTCCTTACTCACCAGAGTTGAATCCCATCAAGTAATTTTTGATGACCTAATTTGAACACTCCTTTATTTTCCGTATAGCATTTCATACTTAGCAATTAGATAATAGCTTAGAGACATCAGTACAGTTCAAGGTATTTTTCATTTGTGGGTGTTGATTGCTATTCGCGCATTGGGCATGTTAGCCACCCTATGAGAACTTTTGAAAAAATAGAATAAACATTAAAACACTTCAAATACGAAAGTGAAAAAAAAAGAATGCAAATGAATGGGAAACAGAAGGACCGAGAAATACAAAACCTCAGATGAGGGAAAAATGATGAAAAATGAGAAATGATGGTAAAATGAGAATTATGAATAGACATCCAAAAGGCCATAAAGTCAGCAAGGAAACCAGGACACCAAAAAGATAACCGTCATCCTGTGGCGATTCGAAATCCAACGAGGGATACTTAGAGCAACTCGGACAATCCTGAGGACACAAATACAGCAACTACACTAGCAGCTTCTGGCTTTGCTAAACGGGTTAAGAATGGGTGGTAGAGGAGAGATCGGATGAGAAGTGAGGATACAGCGTCTGTTGCTGCAGGATTCTTTGCACTCTATGGCGGCGTTGGCGTTCCCGCTCAACACACCCATCAGCAGCCTCAATGAGCAAGCTACCAGCTGATGGCTCTACCTTAAAGTCTCGAGTAGACGTGGCTCGATCAATGGCTTGCAGCAGTATTAACAAACTGGGCCAAAGATCTCGCCATTTAACAAAAGACTTAACCGTGCGCGGCAGAAGATTTAGAAATAGTCAATTGGATGAACGTCTTGTGGTGGTGCAGGAACTAGGAAGAACAAGAACGTGGAGCGTTCATGGTCAAAGAATGTGCAAGTGAGAAAGTGGTCCCGATTGGCAGATGGGTGGCCACATTGGCAAGGAACTGAAGGTGTTGGTGGTAACCAAGCAATCCTCCATTTTAGTAGACGATGTCTTTCTTTGCGCGTGCACGGTAGTAGAAGAATTGGATCCCAAACAGGTCTACATAGTCCACGGGCTACCTCACCAGCGGATTCTTGCCACGTACTAGACTAGTAATTTCACTTTGAAGACGTTCAAGATAAGCTACTTTTAATGGATATTTAGGAGGGTTGTGAGCCCGTCCTATTCTTTGAGCATTTTGCCAGAGTACATTGCCACGTAGCTTAATCCATCTGGCTTTACTCTGGGGTGCTTCAAGCTGCGGGACAAGGCACCAGAGGAGGGTGTCTTCAGGAAGGGTAGCTGCGCGCTCAACAAATTTGGCTTGCAGATAAAGAAAACGAGAGTATATGTTAGGGAGGGCAGCTAATTGGGCAACCTGGATCGTTCCAAACCTAGCAGTAGCAGATCTAGTAAGACAAAGTCTCAGACAAGCAGACTGACAGATTTGTAGCGGGCGGATGCCTAGTCTATTGACATTACAAATAGCCAACCCATACTCAAGGATAGGCCGAACAAAAACAGTATACGCTCTTAGGGCTGCTGTAATCCCAAAGCCATACATGTTTACACCCATTCCTCTCAGCTTTTGCATTACTGCAATTGCCTTGACTTGTGAGTGTTAGAAAAGTGCGTCTTGGTTAATACCTTGACGTGAAAAAGGGATACCAAGGTACTTGAAAGTATCACAGGTTGGAAGCTCGTTGCCATAGAGGTAAAACGGCACATTGGCCGGGGCATTGAGTACTTCACATTTGGAGGGACTCCATTTGTAACCAAGGAGGGTCGAGTGAATTTCGGCAAGTGCCAGCATTCGATGTATATCTTCTGGGCAGCCCATAAGAGCCACATCATCAGCATACAACAAACAATTCACAGGAGCCCAAGTAACAGTGACATGAGACGGACTGTAAGAGGAATCTGACGACTCAGAAAAGTCATCCGAAACTGTAGAAGTAGGAAAAGGATTGTGAAGGGAATTCTGTAACTCGTCAAGCAATGCGTGAACAGTTGCCTGTGGGGAAGCAAAAGAGAAAGGATTTCGAGCACAGAGATTAATGGACCGTCCCATGGTAGGTGGGTGCATACCAACCAGTATTGGGGATACCGAAGCAAACCTCAAGAAACGTGGAAGAGTATCAATGAAAATAGAATAAAGGAATGGAGAAAGAATACTACCCTGTAAGACTCCTCGTTTAGGTAAAATGTCCCGGGATACTACATTTTTCAGAATCACATTCACCACAATGTCATCAAACAAATTCTGTAGTAGCAAGAGCAACGGCTGAGACACGAAGGGCATCAGCGACTCCCATATGACAGAGCGCTCCACACTATCATATGCAGCTTTAATATCTAGGAAGACGACGACTGGAGGTTTTGGATCTTGCTCTCCTGATCCTTGGGCAGCGTACAACCCCATAAGTTCGTGGAGACAGAGGGCCTGGTCTAGAGTTCCACGACGAGCGCGAAATCCACCTTGAGCCATGTCCAATGCAGGCATGGTCGAAAGGAGCTCCCCATCTATACATCTTTCTAAGAGCTTACGAAACACCGAGAGACATCAGTACAGTGACTTTCAAAATAATAAGGAAGATTTTTCATGTCCTGGTATACTTCTGTAATAGGAAATACTTATTCTTTGTAATAAAAACACATAGTAAAGACACAGTAAAGACATAAAAATAGGATGAAGTATAAAGTCAACAGGATAATAAATACTGATTTATTGGGTGGAAACCCTTAATATTTAGCGTTTCTATCCTTGGTCTCTATCACAGCCCTACATCTCCGATGCATGCTATTGATGAGGTTGTTGGTAACTTCTTTGGGAATTTTGTCCCATTATTGGACCAGGAGAGCCTTCAGATCCTGAAGGGTGCTTGCTGAAGTCATCCTCTTCCGAAATTCTCTGTCCAACTCTTCCCAAAGATGCTCAATTGGGTTCAGGTTGGGGCTTTGTGAGGGCCACCCCTCTATAGTGGCAATGCTCTTCTGTGCCTTCCACAACCTGGACTCTTTGCTCTTATGACAGCTAGAATTGTCTTCTTGAAGAACATAATCTACCTCTGGATTTAATGCCTTGAGTTGAGCCAGTTCAGGGCAGTAATTCTTCTTTAAGATCTCAATGTATCCTCTACTGTCTATACTGCCCTTCACAGGCACCAACCTTCCAACACCTTCACCAGAAAAGAGAACCCCACAATATCACACCATCACCACCAAACTTCATCGTCGGTTTCACATTATCTGGGAGTGACCCCTCCTTCTTCCTGCGCACCACTCTGTTGTTTTTGTTGGTCCTCATCAGTTGGTACTTTGACTCATCGGACCAGATAACTGTCTTCCAGTCTTCCTCAGTCCAATGGAAGTGGGTCTTAGCCCAAGCAAGTCTCAACTTCTTGTGTTTAATAGTGAGAGAAGGTTTCTTAACCACCCTGTAAGAAAACAGGCTAAGCTTCTTCATCAATTCTCTAAAAGTGTTCATGGACACTTGGGTGGTCATCTGCTTGCGAAACTGATCTATTGTCTGGAATGAATCCCTTCCCACTTCGCAACTGGCCTCTCTCTCTCGTCTCTATCATTAAGGATGGGCTTTCACCTAGTGCTCTTCTTGGCTTTGAAGCAATTATTTTCCTTGTATCTCTTTAAGATACGGGAAACAGACTGCTGACAAACTCCAAACCTAGCAGAGATGGCAACATGAGTGGTCCCATTGACAGTGGCCTCGTGAGCAATGAGACAATGATTATAGTCATCACTATTTATTTTTCCTGTTTCCAAGTGGTTTTTTGGTGTGTTCGGTGGTTTTAGATGAGGTAGACATTAGAGTGGAGAAGGGATAAATGAAGAATGTTTAATTAAAAATAATAATTTCAAGGGTAAAATTATGGTCTGAATTTGAAATCTTCCTTGTTTTATTGAAAGCCACTGTATAAATACTCATCGTTGACCATGAACGCTCCACGTTCTTGTTCTTCCTAGTTCCTGCACCACCACAAGACGTTCATCCAATTGACTATTTTCTAAATCTTCTGCCGCGCACGGTTAAGTCTTTTGTTAAATGGCGAGATCTTTGGCCCAGTTTGTTAATACTGCTGCAAGCCATTGATCGAGCCACGTCTACTCGAGACTTTAAGGTAGAGCCATCAGCTGGTAGCTTGCTCATTGAGGCTGCTGATGGGTGTGTTGAGCGGGAACGCCAACGCCGCCATAGAGTGCAAAGAATCCTGCAGCAACAGACGCTGTATCCTCACTTCTCATCCGATCTCTCCTCTACCACCCATTCTTAACCCGTTTAGCAAAGCCAGAAGCTGCTAGTGTAGTTGCTGTATTTGTGTCCTCAGGATTGTCCGAGTTGCTCTAAGTATCCCTCGTTGGATTTCGAATCGCCACAGGATGACGGTTATCTTTTTGGTGTCCTGGTTTCCTTGCTGACTTTATGGCCTTTTGGATGTCTATTCATAATTCTCATTTTACCATCATTTCTCATTTTTCATCATTTTTCCCTCATCTGAGGTTTTGTATTTCTCGGTCCTTCTGTTTCCCATTCATTTGCATTCTTTTTTTTTCACTTTCGTATTTGAAGTGTTTTAATGTTTATTCTATTTTTCAAAAGTTCTCATAGGGTGGCTAACATGCCCAATGCGCGAATAGCAATCAGCACCCACAAATAAAAAATACTTTGAACTGTATAAATACTCATCTATTTGTCATAAATAAATCTGCATTCTGATATCTTCTATCAGCATATAGTATCTACCATATTTCGTCTTATTCGCACAACACCTAGTACCTTCTTCCTACCTGTTCTCAGTGTTCCCTTGCATAATTCTAGTCTGTTTGCAAAGGCAAGTTGAAAAGAGAAAGACTCTTGGAAGAAGAAACGCTGTCATCTAGAATCGCCAGTGCATCTAATCAAGTTCTTCTCAGTGATCTGAAAGGATTTTTCAAATACTCTGTTGATAGATTTGATGATTGCTTACAAGAGAATCCTCTTTAACAATAAAGCATTTATGTCACATTTGTCGCGTCCAACTTATACGCCATCTTTTAATTTATTAATGCGACAATATTTGTCCACCTGTGCGACAATAATAAGTGAAAATAGTGTATATGAATTTTAAATATCCTGATTCTTTCTTTTGGTTACTTTATTAATCGAATCCTTCTCCAAATTATATCCATGTTGTAGCTTTCATAAGTATTAATGGCTAAAAGAGGGAGCTAGGGTGATTCTCTCTTCATCTCCAGTCACCAACACAGCGGATTTTCTTTTTCTTTGATGCAAAACGGTTAGGTTTTTTCTCATCATTTCATAGCCTTTCCACGCAAGCTCCAACAATGAAAGGAAATCTACACTAAAACTTTCCATCGTACCAGGAAAGGAGAACTTCTCTGTTCTTGTTGCTCTAGTAACGTATTTTCCTTTTGGAACGTCCATTGTGATAAGCTCCATATTGAGCCCTAATTTTTATGAATAAAAATGAACCTTTGTTAGTTTAATCAGTCATTGCTATGCATTAGACAAACAAATACCCATCATTAAGTAGCCAACTGTTACCAAATCATTTATTTTGCTTGAGTTTCTTCGTACTTGTACAGCAAGCATATCTCTCAAAGTCTTTGGTAGTTTTAGGAGACCATTGTTGATATACTTATCGTCAGTTTCCTCAACGTCATGCTTTCCAACCTCCCAGGATCCAACCTCATAAATACCCGCCTTGAATAAAATATCAAGTTTCGCACCCATGGCCTTTCTTGGTCTATGCTCAATTGCTTCGATAGAACGACCAGCATTCTTTGCAAAAGATACAGCCTTACTGACCCTTTCACCCAGTTTAGCCTTTATATTTTTTCGTTTATAGAGCTTGTATGTAAATTCCCAAACGGTGTGTAGCAAGTCAGCTTCGGAATAGTCATCTATAGTGAGCTCCTCATATTCAAAGAAAAGTTCACATCCGGACTTGATGCTCTCTTTTATCCATTTTTTGTCAAACTCATTGATAGGGTGGACCTTGGCATCATCAGCAAATTCATAAAACTCCAAGACAGTTTTATCTTCAAACTCATATTGCTGGAGAGTCTCTTTTATCCCTTCAGAGAGATCAGGAAGCGGCTTAATATTGTATGTACGAATTTCCTTTAGTTCATCCTCTGTAAAAAATATCTTCCAAATCTTGTCTCTCGGATCAATTATTAGCGAATGCACTGGGTGCTCATAGGACGATTCTTTCACCAAAAGCAGCATTTGATCTTCTACGTATCTACCACTTGCGAGCCTCCATTTATCTTCCTCCCTGAAGCTCTCCAGGCATCTGATAATGCTCTGCTTTTCAGCAGACGACAATGTATGGTTTGTTTTACCGCATGTTGAAGTCTCGGTTTTTCTTGTATTGGAGGATCGAAAGACGCTTTGCTGTTCTTCAGAAAAACACGCTTTCGATGCTGTTGCTGCAATTTTCGTGTCTATTTTGAATAGCTTTCTTTTTTCACGTAGTCGTGGAGCAAGTCGTTCCCACTGATCACAGGGATCGCTTCCAATGCTGATGCTTAATAACCTGGCACAGGCTTTAAACCTAGTTTTCCAGTCGCCTTTGTAGTCTGTTGGTGTCTTCAAGCCGTTGTACTCTTTCAATATTAATTCTTCAAACTCTTTTACAAAGGCGCTCCAAGTAACGTTTTGATTCTTTTCTATAATTGCAGATAGTACTGCACATATCTCTTTGAGACAATGAAACAAAAGAAAAAGAAGACAAGTATAATAAAGAGAATGATGAGATTTTATATGCAAACAAAAATAAAGTCATACTACCCTCTTGATTTTTTATGTGCTGTGACATTTCTTCTTCGTTATTTTATGATATGATATGTAGCTATGGTAGCTTTTTTTTATAAATAGATTAAACTGATTAAAAGTTTTTTGACAAAACAGAAAAACTAGAAGTATGGAGGTTGGTCCTACCACAACTACTTTGCACTGAATTAAGAATATTGGTGGAGCAGTAGAAACTGATTTGACTAAAGTGAGCTATATCTAGTGACAGGCACAACTAAAAAAAAACTAAGAAAAAATAAGGACACGGCAGAATAAGTCCAAGAAACTACACTGTATTTAAATGATTTATTGTTTACTTGGGGAGTTGCAATTGTAAACAAAGGCTGATGTAATGTTTGGCAAATGAGATCTTGTAGAAGCGCGTAGGTCTCTGATATGAGGGCTACTAACACACGATGAACACCACAGTGACCGGATTTGGGAGTAGAATAGGTAGCTCAGTAGGACAGAGACTTAATAAAGTCAGTAATGGACGATCACCAGCAATTCGCAGTAACAATGACAGGGAAACGTATATCTGGTCGATATACACGGAAAAACACAAAGAGACTAAGGAACAGAAACGGGCAGAACAGAACGAGAAAAGAACCAAAACCAGACTTGTACGATAACTTAGATAGCCGAGCCATTAAGAGCAGTACACAGCAAACAGATAGGAAGAACTTTGATATTTTATTGAAGGATGAATTGTATGGTCTTTATACTAAATTTTGAGTTCTGTGGTAACTGCTTTACCCCTTATTCTTGTGTGAGTTTTAGCTTTATGATGAGAACAGCTTCTCAAGGAAGTCAGGAGAACCTGGCTTCTCTTACACTGATTACTGTCAACTTAATCTCCTGAGCTTATAGATTGAGGACTTGTAAGCTGTCATTAAACTGGATAACAGCCTCCATCATTTTGGAGAAGTGTAAGGATTGTAGCCCATCCAAAGACTTTGATGATTCCAGACCTTCTGTTTCCCCCACTCAAATGTTGAAAAGCATCACGTTTCAAGATGTTCTTCCATCAAGCTATTAGTGAAAAACTCAACAGCATACATTTTAAGCTTTGCATGTTATTGTTACAAATAAGGAAAGATTCTGTCCCTGGGAGTCTGAAGAAAGGAAGATTATTGTCCGTGCATTTTTTGAAGAGAATGCTATTGAATAATTAGTCCTGTATCAGCTATGCCTTAGAAGAAGATGTATATAAGTAGTCTTCAGATTCATAGAATGAAGTCTTTGAGAAATATAACTTTTACCTACTTAACACACCTCTTGTTTATTTGTGTTTTTGAAGACTATCTTGTTAGTCTGTAACAGAGGACTTGGCCATGGTGTACAATTGTCAAAAGGTAATGTCACATTTCATGATATTTCATAACACAATATATTTGCAGATGTGACAAGTAAATGCAACATCAGTTTTCAGAAAATAGTGTATCCATAGTAGTTTATTTATTTATTTTGGCAGTTTGGATTTCCTGCAAGAGCCATTGTCTTGTATAATTTTCACTTAGACTTCTCCCTACATAAAAAACTGATGTGAAAATTTTTACTAAGTCCTTTTTTTATTCTTTATAATTGCTAAGTCCTCTGGAGAAAAATTGATAAAACTCTATGAGAATGTCACCATTCTAATTTAAAGAACCGCTTAGAAATCTGTAATATAAGTAAATCATTATATGAATACGTCATCTTTTTTGTTTTTAAACCTCGCTTAACAGTATGTGATATAAGTAAATTAAAAATCTCCCCCTTTCTCAATTTTATTTTCTCTATCTTCTTTATTGGGATCTGAGGATGAAGTTTGATCAATCTAGGGTTGGCTGCAGACGTTGTTTATGTTTCTCGGGTCAGATGAAGGATGACTGGGCTTGCCTAGTTATCTGGGGGCTGGCTGCAGACGTTACCTCTGAATTTCTCGGGTCAGATGAAGCGAGATCAAGCTTGCATAGCTCATTATGGAGGGGTTGGCTGCAGAAGTTATCTTTACTGGGTTTCTCAGGTCAAATGAACCATGGATGAGCCTTGCGGTTATGATGGAAGTCTGTCTCATGGAGGGATTGGCTGCGGACGTTGCGAAAGCATCTCGGGTCAGATGAACCATGGGCAGGCTTATTGTTGGGATCTGGGGTTTGGGAATAGACTTGCCTCTACCTTCTCGTTGGTTATTCCTGTGATTAGAAGCACAACTTCGAAACTAAGCGGGGCACTCAAATAAAAAAAGCAATTCAACTAAAATAAATAATAATAAAAGAAACTCTTATACATATCTACTGCTATTGTTTTTATATATCATCGCAATAGATAGGTATTGATGGTTTCATGCATTACGATGCCTCTATTACTAGGTTTATTTATTTATTTATTTATTTATTTTCTATCACTTACTATCTCGGTCCAATATCATTGATGTTAGTTTGGCTGATCTTTTCTTAACGTCTATCTTTTATTGTATAGTATAACAATGCATGAAAACGAATCAAGTGACAAAAGAATAAACAGTGAATTTATGTATTGTTGAATGCGGCACAATATTAAAAGGGAATTTTTTGTGAACATGGCAACCAGCGATGGCTATATAGCTACCGGCCACTTTTACAAATATGAATTGTTGGCTTTTTCTGTTGTTGTTTTTTGATGTATCACATTTAATTAAAAGAAAAATGGTATCGGAAAACATTGCTGATTTTGTCAGAGGGATAGATTTTATTCATATTACAATCTACTACTACTACTACTAAAGCATTGGCTCAAGGGCCAAATATCTATCGAACAATGAAACAGAACGCCTGATCTTTCCCTAACAATAGTCAACAATCACTTAACTTGCAGATTCAATGATTCTAGCACTCAAATAATCATTTACTGTCTTTTGACTTTAGTCTTGACTTTTGACCAATATAATTCAATTGGCTCAAGAAACGGCAAGTACGGAGGCAATTAAGCAGCTTTATATCCACAATTCTCGATTAGATCCCAAAGGTCAGAAACCTAATGAATAGAGGCATTCTCAAGTAGGGTATGGTGGCTTATTATTCCATGTTCATCAAGCAAGTCCATAACATCACTGATAAATTGCAGGAGAAATGTTCACTTTGCGTGCCAACTCTCGCATTTACTTTTGTTACGTCAAGTGTCTCACCATTGTCTCTCCTTTTCTTTTAATAGAAGCAATCTTTTTTTGATCAGTCTTTGGCTTACGCAAAGTCAGGTCAATAATTCTCAATTCACAAATGACTTTGATAATTGTAATGAAAATACCTCTGTTTGAGAGAGAGAGAAAAGATACCGCCTGTCACTATCAAGGGATTCTATTCTATAAATGTAAAGATATGCGGAGATGACTGTTTTACAGCCCAATCTCAAGGTTCAGTCTGTCATTCTGTAAGATGAATTCTGTGGTGTAATCTAAGTGGTTCAATGCAAAGAAGAATGGCCTCGTTTCTTTCTGTTGGCTTAATAATGAAATAGAGCAGGGACACCTCATAAGAATCTCTATATGCTACACCATGCCCATAAGATACATTGATGGCATGAAGAAATAAATAATAATAACTAGTTATTTACTAGTAACTAATAACTAATAACAAATAATAGAATCTCTTTCTGTTGGCTCAAGAACACCTCCCTAAGGATATGTGTTACTGGCTATAGATACCCCCATATTATAGAAAGAACACCTGCTCTAGAAGAACACAACAAAATAGATTCTGTGTTTGAGTGCGGGTGTAGGTAGGATATAGGAAGAGAAGATGGCCAGGAACAGTCACCCCAGAGGCGTCTGTGCCTGGTCATTCTGTTGTTTATGCTTGTCACAGATTCAAAGGTGTGTTATCTCGATACAGACATGGCTCATTTTGATACAACAGTAGGAGGTTGAAAATAATGAGTGACAGGTGTGGCGATTCAATGGATACACCTCAGCCAGCCCAAATAGAATAGAAAATGTCAGGCACAGATAGAATGAATGGAGAGTGACCATGTTATCATAAAAGAAGAGTGCATCTATGGACTCTCAGTAGACATTTCCTTCTCCTTTCTTTTATGAAGCCATCAAAGACGTGGGATAAAAAGACAGGTAAAGCACACCTCTAAGCAAAACAAAACAGTATGAAAAGAGATAAAAGAGGAAAAAGGCAAGGTGATTTCCATGGTCTTGTTATGTAAGATTGTATTTATGCCCTTCAAAGGTAATTTTTGAGGGAGAAGTAGCCATGTACTTTTGTTCCATTCTACTCTATTCTACTGCACTGAGAATTCTTCCACTAGAGTCCAGTGCAATAAAAGGTGAGGAGAGATCAGTGGACATGGGAGAGAAAGTTGAATTCTTAGCCAATAAAGAACACCTCTTTTCTTATTCTAGCGCATAGAAAGGGTCAATCATGCCATGACTTCTATCTTCTTCATCCATACCCATTGGGTTGAAACTGCCATTCACTGGAAACATCTCTCATCGTACAACCACAGTGTTCTATTCGAGACTTATCTGTAAACACTAAGTAAGGCTCCAAATAGAGTAAAGTTACATTGGCCTCTCTCTCTTTCTTCTTCCTCTTTCTTTTTTATAGGCCACTCGTATTACGTAGGACCAAACCAGTGCTCAAGAATAAATAAACAGAACACGATGCAATCTCCCCTAGTCAAAAACAGAAATTAAGTCCTGCTATCATCGATTGTTTGCTTTTCTGCAGATCTCACTGCGGCTTATGTTCAATTCCTCGTCTTTTATTTATTTATTTTTAATCAGCAGACGCTCTTTTTACTGCCAACCATGCATTATTTGTAGTTCATTTGTAGTAAATCTTATTGTGGTGATGGTTTGAGGGGGGACTAGAAATGAAAAGAAGGATCAAAGCCCCACTCTATTCTCCACTGATCTTGATGCTGATCTTGATACTGATCTTGATACTGATCTTGATGCCGATCTTGGTGGTGGACTCATAGAGTAGTGTGCCTAATTCTAGTCCATCACCAGAAAACAGCGCCAAAGTCAATGGGTTTCTTGATCATTGTTCGTCATTAGAAACCCCATTCTATTCTTTGCTGCATGAGACAGACACAGGAGCCTCTTTACCCTGTAGTACGCATGCTTTGTCTTTTCTTTCTTTTCACTCTCTTCACCTGCACTTTGACAGAGAAGATGGACATAATAAAAGGGCATTTTGAATGCAATATAAATGGGGATACAAGGTGCACGGCGTTTTAACCAAGAGAGAGGTGAGTGGGATGTTTCAAGGGTTGTTTCTTCGGTAGAAACAGTTATCGCATCAGAATACAAAGACGTACAGTGTAAGAGAGAATGTACTACGCCTTACTGTCCCTTGGTTATTAGGTACATCAGAAAGAGGGCCGGTGGCTATTGTTATGAATCCATTGGTTGCAGATAGACTCAATAGAAATGACTCTTTCGGAGGGGAGACACTTGTTATGATGTATTCTTATGAACAAGCACTGTCCAGTCAATGAAAGACATGCGATGAATTTTGTTGGTATTGTAGGGCCACTTGTTCCTAAGAATAGGTCTGTCAGTTGTAGTGTCTTTCCTTGAACACTATTTATGCTTTCTTATAGTCAACTATCTACACCCTATAATAAAATATAAAATAAACATCTCCAGAAATATGCATTGTCCTGTCTTTATTTTTATATATTTTATAAAGAAAAGAAAATACCTTGAAATAGACTGTGTTTGTGTTTAGAATAGAGTAGTTTGGATCTTATAAGATTCAGAGTACATTCCCAGAAGAACGACATGTTAGTTTAGATAGGGCAGGGCGACTCTTCTTGTCCTATGAAGAGGAAAACACTTATAAATAAGCAAGATGACTCTGCATTGACACTTGATCACTTTTTATTGTGAGTCTATGGGCAGATGTATAAAGTGTATCATGGGCTATTATGCAATGCTACAGTGTATTGTATATCCTGTATATCCTACATCGTACATTTTATTAAGGAAGAAAATAACACAGTGCTATGTGGATCCAGTTGAAAAGAGCATAAGTCTGTAGGTAGGTGTGCATTGGTGTCACCCGTATCGGCAAATGGCCAACCGATACCTATGGGCGTAGGATATTGAAACTATTGAAAATACGGATCACTTTCTACGACTTGCCAAACCATCCCACCTCCTCCCCACCCCCCATGGGACTCCACTAACCCCGCCCAAGAACACACCAGACCCATCTTCATTGACCGTTTGAGTGAGTGAGAGAGAGAAAAAAAAAAAGAAAGACAAATTGAAATGGCTCCATGTCACAGTACATCCTATTCAAGCGATTCAGTCCCACTGAGTTCATCTCCCAACATGGGAATTTATCTTACCTTAATATTCTGAACTGACCTAGGGTAATAGAAAAGAGAGAGTCCCTTTTGCTCCTGGAATTGCCTAGAGAGAGAGACATATTCTCATTGGCAAGGATCTTTCAGTGGGATCTATACGTATCATCATAGGTACTGCATGGACGGTGAAGAGGGATTCCTAGGAGACATGGGAAGAAATGTATTACAAAAGGACCAGTAATAGCAATGGACTGTAACAAGGACTAGTGAATGCACTTTTATATATATATTATTGGGTAAATACACTCTTCCTTGTGGTTTCTATATTGGTTAGTACCGAGAAATAACTTTCTTTTTTCTTTTTGTCCATCTCCACCCTACCCCTTCTTTTCTTCTGTCCTTTGTTGCTATGCTGTAGTGTGTATCGAGAACTAAAGTTGTGTCGCCTATCTGAGTTTGAATATATTGAAAAATCTGCAGTATTTAAAGTGAACAGCATAGAAGGAAGGACGTCTTTACCTCCACCATGACTCATCATGCCTACTCAACTGTAAATGAGCAAGTAGAGACACTTGAAGCCTTTCTCGAGGAGTCCCTCAGGTTTGACAGAAACATAGAAGAGGAAGGCCAACAACTCGTCCATCTACAGCCAACAATCGCAAGATCACCCTCTGCACCACTGGCAGGGGTGTATTCTGACTCTGGTTTTGATATGATCAGTGTTCTCTCTCGCCTTGCCAACCGGTAAGCCTGCCTGTGTTTCTTAGGAGGAGGAGCTTCTTCTAACATAGCTGGTCTCTCTCTCTCTCTTTCTCTCTCTTTCTCTTTCTCTCTGAATGTATATATGTAAATATGTAAATATGTATATATGCATATACTAGACCCAACCCAGAAATCAACTTGGGCCCTATTGACCTTTCCTGCTCCTTCTTGGTCTCAGATGCCCGACAGCACGACTGCCCCGTTGTCTACTGTTCACCTGCATTTGAACAACTGACAAAATACACCAGTGCTGAGATTGTGGGCAAGAACTGTCGGTTTCTACAGTCACCCGATGGTAGAGTGACGTGTGGATCAAGGCGACAGCACACGGACAACCAGACCGTCTACCACCTCAAGGCACAGCTTATGCAGCGGAGGGAGCACCAAGCCAGTATCATCAACTATCGCAAGGGTGGACAGGTACTTTATGCAGAATAACTGTATCTCATCGTCAGCCCTTTGTTAACCTCATCACCGTCATTCCTCTTCTGGATAACAATGGAGAAGTGGCCTACTATGTGGGTTTACAAGTGGATTTGGTGGAGCAGCCTAATTCTATTCTTGAGAAGATGAAAGGTAATCCATCATTGCTCTCCCCTTCCCGCCCCTTTTTTATTTTTTATTTTCTTGTATGGAGGAAGGAACTCTCTGACTCGATGATCTTTAGATGGCACTTACATGGTGAATTACCAACAACACGCCACAATTCCCTCCCAGCTACCAAGCAGTAAGTCATATAAAAAGAAAGAACGAAAGAAAGAAAGAAAGAAAGAAAGAAAGAAACAGGCCCACTCACTACAGTACCAACAGATCTCTTGCTGGATTCCATGGACAACTACTTCCGTGAAATACCTACCTTCAATAGCTCCTACATCCACAGTCCAGAGATCATGGAACTGATCAAGGACAGGAGCTCCTCCAATGACAATGAACACCATCCACAGCAAGAATGGAATAAACTGCTACTGGAACAATCCCTGGACTTTATCCACGTTGTGTCCCTCAAAGGCTTCTTCCTGTACTGCTCCCAGGCCAGCAAGGCCCTGTTGGAATACGAACCCCATGAACTCCTGGGCCGATCTCTCAGCTCCATCTGCCATCCCTCCGACATTGTCCCTGTCATGAGAGAAATAAAGGAGGCCACCAGTGACTCGGACAAGGTAGTCAACTCACTGTTCCGGGTCAGACGCAAACACTCTGGCTATATTTGGATGGAGTGTCAAGGAAAACTCCACATGGACCAGAGCAAGGGGCGCAAATGCCTTATCCTGGCTGGTAGAGAACGGCCCACGTACAGTCTCTTGTGGCGTCACTTGTCGCCTACGAGCTTCACCCACCCTCACGAGTTTTGGGCCAAGACGAGTCTGTCAGGGCTGTATCTGCATGTGACGACCAATTGTAAGGAGGGCATTCGATTCTCATCCGATGCATTGGAGGGAGAGTCCATGTACCAGTACATCTCCAGCCATGAAATACCCGACATGGGCCGTGCCTTTGATCTTGTCAAGGAAGGCAAGGTGGTGAATCTGCAGCACTCTATGCTGAACAGTAAAGGGAGCTATACGGCAGTTCTTTCTACGTTTTATCCTGGAGACACACTGCCTGGCCAGGGGACGCCCTCCTTTGCACTGGTACAGACACGGCCTAAGGCGTGTGTGGAGGGTGGTGTGGTCAAGAGTCTGGAGGAGAATATCTTTTCTGAGATTGAGACTACGCGGGGGACGAGTTGGCAGTATGAACTCCATCAGTTGCAACTATCCAACAAGCGGTTACGAGAGCAGATTGAAGCAGCGACCAATCCCAAGCGCAGAAAGGTAATCTGTCTGTTCTTTATTATTTGTTAGTGTTAGTGTTGGTGCTATTACTACTGTTATTGCTATGAAGATGCACTGTGTCTGTCCTACGGGCATTCTAGAGTCATGCCATTCATTCAACCCATTCCACTTTCTCATTCATCCCTGTCGATCTGTATCTACAAAATAGAGAAAACATAGACAGCAGCAAGAAGTGTCCAAGATGTGTGCTCAATGCCAGTCCCAGGACTCACCTGAATGGCGAAGAGGTCCCAATGGTCCCAAAGAGCTTTGCAATGCATGTGGACTGCGTTATGCCAAGAGTGACTATGCCAAACAAAAGCAAGGTTGTTAACACACACACACACACATACACATACACACACACATACACACACACATACATACATACTCTCTCTCTCCCTTTTTGTTTGAATACTTTCTGTAAATTAGCTTGACCATGTGCATTTCTCTTATGAGCATTCGATTCCTCTGCCCCTTTTTTTTCTATTTCTTTATTCATTCATTCATTCGGCTGTTCAGATGCTCAATGGATCAGTTATCCAATTGTTCAATTGTTTAGTTATTCAATTGTTCAATTGTTTAGTTATTCAATTGTTCAATTGTTTAGTTATTCAATTGCTTAATTGTTCATATGTTGAGCTGTTGAGCTGTTGAGCTGTTCAGCTATTCACCTATTTACCTACTTACCTACTTACCCACTCACCTATTCTACATTGGTTCAACAGTGCACCCTCTCCTGTGATTCCCCTACAATTCATCAGAAATAAATACATATGTCTCTAGTGTAGACTTCAGACCTCATTCACCGATCTACAATGGATCATTGTATGGGGTTTATCATTAGTGTACATGAGTGAGGATAAGTAGGACAATGTTACATCCTCCACATTCAATTCTATGCTCATTAAGAAAGAAAATAAGGAGAAGAAAGGGGAGTCTATTTCATTATGTTGGTGAGTCTATTTGAGATGGATTATGTTGTGTGTCTTATGCCTGGTAGGGTGGAATCTATTCTTGGCTGCAAGAGTAGGATCGGTTGCAAGAGAATAAGACATTAATGATGATGATGCTGATTACTATTATTATTATTATTATTATTATTATTATTATTATTATTATTATTATTATCATCATCATCATCATCATGGTGTTCTAGGCCCCATAGCATAGAGATCTAATAGGATATAGCAGGATCTAGCTTCAATGAAATGAGTGCATGACAAACTTGTTGAAACTATAAAAATACAGGATAGGGTCATTCAACTACAAAAAGCATTCGAAAAGCATAGAAGCATCATTACAAGTATCTATTTTGGTTCTCAATAAGGTCCAATGTTGGGATAAATAGTAAATCATCTTCTCCTTGAGTGTTGATAGACTACAGGAGAGATCAATGCATAAGGTAAATGAGCAAGTATTCATAAATGAGATCATACAACAGTAGAAGGATAGGCCAAGTGGTGAATTGATAAGTGATAACTTATTGATAGCCTATTGATAGCCTATTGATAACTCATCAATAACTCATCAATAACTCACTGATAACTCACTGATAACTCATTGATAACTCACTGACAAGTAATAATTATTCACTTATGACTGAGAATAAAGTGATTCTTTTCCTCATGGTCATAGATCTATTCAACACTTTGTACACGTACATTGAGTAGACCCAACAGCCATTATGAGTTGGATGATAAGGTGTCCAACTTAAATACCCCTCATAGCATTACATATCAATGAGTTATCAGTGAATTATTCATAAGAGGAGAGAACAAAGAGACAGCCATGCAAAGTCAAATTGTTCTGCAACCACTTATGCATCGTTCATACAGTATGGATCAACTTGGCTGGTCCAGCTGCCATCAAATTTGCTGTGAAAGATGTGTCCATTCATTGGTTCTATCTGTGAAATAAATAGCAGACATTTTAAAACATATATTTATATAGATATAAGAATACAATGACAAAAAGACAAAGAGACAAAGAGACAAAAGACTGAGAATGGCATGGACAAAAGCAGAGGAGGAGGGATGGACTGGTAAAGAGGATGGACACTATATGAAGAGCACCCCTACTGAGCTGTGTCTATTGTCTGTGGCCATGGATAGACATGTAATCATTCTCTACTCAACAATAAACCACCCAAAGAGAATCCACCCAAAGAGAACAGCCTCCGTGGTCCCATTCTACCATAATAAATGCTACTCCATGACTGTTATGAAAGATGTGCTTTTACTCCACCTCCATTCTAGGAGCGGATCTTCAACCTCTTTACACGTGGAGTAGCATTGGACAAAAAGAAGAGTGTTCTGCTGTCCCGTAGCCTAAACAAGCCAAAGACGCACTCGAGTGATACCCTGACTTGCTATAATAAAAATAAAAATAAAAAAAGGCTGAGTTGTTATCTGTACAACAATGTTCTTGTTGGCAAGGCAAAAGGGCCAAAAGAGCCAAAAGCCATTGAGTGCAGACCAAGAGAGAGATTTTCCCTTTTCTGGTACTTCTCCCTTCCCAATCCTTCCCTGTTGAAAGTAGCTCTTTTGAGTGGCTCTATTATTATTATTATTATCTTTTATATATATATCTATATCTTAATCTCATGTCTCAATACGATTGGATAGAAATTACTCATGAATACACTGAAGACAACGAAACCCTGTACTGCAGTCTGGTAGGCACCTTTGCGCATGAGTGCTGTTTCTTCGCCTGTCATCTTGGTGTTTCTTATCTATCTATCTATCTATCTTACTAGACGACGCTTGAATGTGTCCTGGAGAAACCACTGGGGACGATGTAAGTGGTGAGGAAAGAACCCACAGCCCTTCTAATGCGTTAGTAAACCTGTGGATCCCCTAGACTGCTGGGAGTTGTGGGATGAGGAACAGCAGCGTACGTTCTACTACACCCCACACACCCGCTCTATTCAGTGGGAGCGACCCTCCAATAAGCCTGTATGGCAGCTGATGGAAGTGCAGGCAAGTTGCTTACAGAGTCATGCCTGGTGTTGACACTTGCATAGAAACACTCTCCTGTATTTCGAGACCGTCTCCTTCCCTCCACCCACACCACTCCCTGCCTCACTGGGGCTGGATCCCCAGAAACAAAGCGCAACAGCCGATCCTTGGACCTTCCACTTCCCGGACGCACTCGACCTCCTCTCCACCACAGGTCCACTTCAGACGGAGCCAAAGGACCCACCCACCCCACCGACACTATATCAGAAACAACCACTGTTACCTTTCCATTTGGTCTTGGTAAACTCCTCACAACCCCCACTCGTAAACAGAGTCTCCACACTACACAAGTAAGAACAGCAGCCACTGACTTGTAAGCTGATGGAACCCTCTTTTTTTTGTTTATTTTTATTATTTTTTTCTATTATTTTTTTCTTCTTCTTTTGTTGTATGGAACACAAGCCCTCTGACAGATCCCGACGTCTTTCTCATTTCTCTGCCTTTTCTAATCTTGCCCGCTCAGCCAAAACAGTGTCCCAAGGGTCAGGGGCGATGGGGACGACCTTCAAGACCATGGTCAAATCCAGTGTCTCCCCTGCCACGAGTCGCTACTCCATTGTGATCAGCTCGCCAGTGAACAGTCCTGGTAAGTGGTGGTCTGTCCACAGACTTGTCTTACTCACAACATCAGAGGCTGCAGAACATATGAACCCACTCAATGCAGCCAACACGCTCCAGAGACTCAATCCTGTCAGTACACTGAGCACCCTTGATTCGTATGTGTCCAGAGATCCACAAGGGAAAATACTAATAGATAGACCCATCTTGCCCTCAGGATTACGCCAAGACATCAACCGATTTGCCATTGATGGGTTTGCCCAAAAATACTTTTCGACGCACAAACGGGGTCTGTTTCGACGCAGAGTGCCCATGACAGAGATGCTACAGTGGACCAAGGTAGGGTCCGAGAACGCCATTCCATGCATAGGTGTAGACATGAATATAAAAGAGAGAGAGAGAGAAGAGAAGAGAGGGGTAGAGGCTTTTTCATCTCTATTTCTCTACTTCTCTATTTCTCTATTTCTCTATTTCTCGCTAACACTCCATTGTCTTTTGCACCACAGGAATCCTTAAAGCAGCCCCTGATCATGCTCAACAAGGACTTGTACAAGGATGCCCTCAAGTGCTTCAAGCTGATCCAGACCCTGATGGGCGACCGACCCCGTCCACGCAACACCAGCGACATTGAAGACTACCGGTGCATTCTTGCCTGTGGCATTGACAAGGGACAGATGCGAGATGAGATCTATGTCCAGGTGTGTAAGCAACTGCGGGACAACCCCAGCCGAGACAGTGTTCGCAAGGGATGGGAGATTCTGTGTGTGATTAGCATTGCCTTTCCACCGTCCAAGAACTTTGAGGGCTACTTGTGTCATTTTGTAGAGCAGTACCACCACACTAAGGAAGACGAGACAGATAAATTAAGCCAACATGTGTCGATCAAGCTCAAGCGGATTTGTCAACGAGGGGCCAAAGGAAAGGTTCTGACGCCACCAGAAATAGAGCGTGCCAAGGTAAATCAACATAGCTATAAATATAAAAAAAAAAGAAAAAAAATAGGTGTGTGTGTGCTGGTATGCTGACGGCTTTCCATGACTCGGTCTGTCCCTTGCGGTGTCCCTTGCTTTTATTATGCATAGGTCGCACCCTTTAAGCCAAGTGTGTTTGGAGAATCCCTCGAGTTCATTATGCAGTTGCAGAGACAAGACCCACAATGCTCGCTCCAACTGCCCCAGATTGTTCCCTTTTTGGCAGAATCTGTGAATGAGATGAACGGAAAACACTCGGAGGGCATCTTTAGAGTGTCGGGCGATGCTGATGCAGTGACGGATCTTGTAAGTACCAGTCCACTTGTCATAGACACCACTGAAAAAAGAACAAAAGAATAAAAGAACTAATCCTCTTCATAGCGTATCCGTATAGAGAACGGCCATTATGACACTTCAAACATCACTGATCCCAATGTCCCTGCCAGTCTTATCAAATTGTGGCTACGAGAATTATCAAGTCCATTGATTCTGCCTGAATTCTACAATGCTTGTATTGAATCCTCAGAAGATAGTACAAAGGCAGTGGCCATCATCAACTCTTTGCCTGATGTCAATCGACGCATTGTCCTGTACATGATCAGTTTCCTTCAAGTGAGTGAGAAGAAGAGACATTCAACATCACAGCAAAGAAAGAAAGAAAGAAAGAAAGAAAGAAAGAAAGAGAAATGAAAACTAACAGCTGTGGACACTCTAGGAATTTACACATCCTGCCATTACAGAACATACACTGATGAACATTGCTAATCTTGCCATGGTGTTTGCTCCCAATTTCTTGCGCTGTCCCTCCGAGAGCCTCACGACCGTGTTTGAAAACTCAAAATATGAGCAATCGTTCTTAAAGACTCTCATTATGGAACTGAGTGTGGATAGAAATGCGTGTCTGTATGACAGCAATGCAAGCCATGCTATTGGGCAAGGAAGTACTTGAATGCAGTCGTCTTATTCATTCTCAACCAAAGTGAACTGTAAATACTTGAAGAAAAAAAACAAAGAAAAACAAAGAAAAATAAATAAATAAATATATCAACATATCAAGAAGAGGGTCCCATCCACCTTTTTATTATTATTAAAAATAAAGGGAGAAAACAGAGTAGATATGTCTATCTATGCTAAAGATGTCTTTCTTCTTCTAGTGGTATTGGTAGATGTAATAACAAAGCATGAATAACACTAAGCTACATCTACTGACATGTCCATTCTAATACAAAAACAAACACATCTTTTGTATTGAAATTGAGAATAATCCACATCTATCAGTCCGTCATCTCTCGTCTTTCTTCTGTGACTATTTATTCAACAGAACCCATATCCCAAAGAACAGTACTATTTTATATATATAAATAAATAAATAAATAAAATAAAATAAAATAAATAAGAAGGCGTCTGTCTTTTACTATACTTGACTTTCTTTTAAAGCCCTCTTCCTATGACTTGCCAAATGAAGATCCCTCTCACTGCCAAACCAAAAACCAAAAAAAAAAAAAAAAAAGAGGGAGGGAAGCGCTCTTTCCCTTGTTCCTCCTCCTCCTCCTCTGGTGGCTGAGACTCTCATTTAACAGTCACAGGAGCAACAGCTTCACCTGTCCTTTAAAAAATTGTGGAAGGCGACTTCTTGACAAGAGCACCCAAAAGCTACTTCTCATGGAATCCACCAGCCGAAACGAAGTCACTCGCTTGTGGAGAGTGTACCGTACTGCACATCAGATGGTCCACGATCGTGTAAGTGTCTTTTATGACCTGTGTGCAAAAAAGAAAAGAAGAAAAAGAAAAAGAGAGGGTGAGGGCAAGCTCATGAACACTGTGCAGGGCTATTTGGTGTCTCAAAACGAAATTGATATGGAATTGGAGACGTTCAAGCGTACATTTGCACCTTCAGGAGATGTGGAGTAAGTGGTTGTATAGGGGAGGGGAGGACAAGTGTTGACTTTCTTTACACTAGCCGAGACCACTTGACTTTTGTAGTTCAAAAGAGAGATGATCCTACACAACAACTCCTTGTGTTCTTCCCCAAGGACAAATCTGTAGGTGTGAAGCCTCTGCGTGTGTAAGTGATAGTCCATGTCAACAAGAGTGTAACTCTCTTTTTCTTTCTTTCTTTCTTTCTTTCTAGCTATGTCGAACGTATGGCACAGCAACAGATTCCCAAGGGTGTTTGTATTTACCAGCAGAGCATGACTTCTTCTGCCAACAAGGTATGTCTTGTGTGTGTGTGTGTGTGTAGGATGAGGATGGTTTACAAGAGATGTTTGTTTGTTTGTTTGTAGGTGATCCAATCGTTGCCTTCAAAGCACACCCTCGAGTCATTTCAAGAGAATGAGCTGTTGGTGAATATTACACACCATGTGCTTGTACCAAAACACGAAGTATTGACTCCTGAAGAAAAGGCAGCCTTGTTGCAGAGATAGTAAGTGGTATCTTGTGGTGTTCTGGTGAGGAGGATGTCTGTTGACTCTTTTTTTTCTTTTTTTTTTGGAATGGTATAGTCGTCTCAAAGACACGCAGCTGCCCCGTATTCAGCACACAGATCCAGTAGCAAGATACTACGGTCTGAACCGTGGACAGGTAAATCAACAAGAAAAGCCCATAAGAGCCCAGGACTTATGTATCTATGTGTGTGTGTGTGGTATTAGGTGGTGAAGATCCTAAGAGATAGTGAAACTGCAGGTCGCTACGTGAGTTACAGATTGTGCATATAAATAATGGCCTATGAGTGTCTGTGTGTCTGTCTGTTCTTCTTTTTTTGCTGCTATGAATACAGACAAAACAAGCTAGAAAATACAACCAAACCTATGGCCCAATCCACCTACTTCCACATCTACACAAACACATCTACACATTCTCTCTTTCTTTTTCTATTCTTCAATACATAACAATGGCTTCCTATTTCTCAAGTGGAGATGGATTGACTAGGGGATATTTACCAGTAGATATAGATATAGATATATTTATAAAGAAAGAAAGAAAAAGGCCACCCTATATGCACATGAGTATAAAAGATACATTGTCTGTCTCTTGATCTACAGACTCCATAGACTTATAAGTGCATTTCTATGTGTAGATGCAGTTGTAGTCTTGTCAATAGATCTCTTTCTCTCTCTCTCTGTGGGTGTCTGCTGTTATTGTTGTATTCTTATTCATGTGTCATTTTTAATCAATTTTTACTCTTTTTGCTTGTCTGTCTACGATAGCAAGGAAGAAGAGCAATAATTACAAAATAACTAAATAACTAAATAACAAGTAGAAGGATATGAAAAAGAGAAAGAAAAAAGGGATAGGAAAAAGACAAGGGAGACAATAGACACAAGGGAGGCCAAAAAGGTACAGATGGCTCAACTCAACCCACGCTTCTTCTTTCTCCGACCAGGATGAGGTGCTCCTTCCACCATGCGACGCTCAAGATCATAACTGCCACCAGCCCAGGCAACTTCCTCTATAGAAACAGAAAAAAAAAGAAGAATAAGCAAAAGATAAAAGATAGAAGAAGATCAAGGAAGATCAAGGAAGATCAAGGAAGATCAAAGAAGATCAAAGGAAAAGAAGGGGGGAAACATAAAGAAGAAAATCAACTTACTGTGTATCATATTTGCCATACAATAGCCACCGAGATTAGCTTGCCAAAAGTAAAAGTCTTGGATGATAGTTCCTGACAGAAACAGGTTCTCGAGATCACGCTGGTGTTTGAGAGTGAGAGGATGGAAGTCCTGGTCTTTAATCACTCCCCACACAGAATGCTGGGGTTTGAACCCATTGGATGCAGCACCCGAGGCCCCCGAGGCACCTGAAGAAGTGACAGCAGTGGAGGTGGAGGCAGAGGAACGAGCCATTGCCGGCAATGACATGCTTTTAGTATCAGGTATTGGGAGAGGAGAGGAGGAGGAGGAGGAGAGTGTGTGTTCGTATTTGATAGCGGGTGTATGCTCATACTTGATAGTGGGTGTATGCTCATACTTGATAGAGGGCGTATGCTCATACTTGATAGAGGGCGTATGCTCATATTTAATGGGAGGTGTATGTTCATACTTGATAGAAGTCATACCAGGTGAGGACCAGGCCATAGTGATATCATCATCGAGTAACATGGAGGTTGTGTGTTGCAATATATGCCCTTTAACAGTAGGGCGAGAGTGGAAAGAGTGGTTGGCGTCTTTGGTTTGGTTGTACATCATCATATTACAGGCAGCAGTTCAGATATTTCCCAATGAGCATGTCTCTTGTATGAAAATACGCAAAGGAGAGGCAGACAAGAAAAGAAGGAAAGAAAGATAAAGCAAGTTGAACTTTGAACAGGGCGTATAAATACTTCTCTTTTTGGGTGAGGCATTGTGCTGGCAAGGGGATGCTGCTGTTGTTTGCACTGTTTTAATCCATCCATGGCTCTTGTTGTGTGCCTTTTTGCTGTGTCCATGGCAACAGCAGTGTTATTTTATGGCAGAACACTATGTTACTATGCTGACGAAATGGATCCTCATTCATTGTCACTGAAAAGGACATTACCACTGAAAAGAAGAGCTCATTGTTCTTTCCACTGCATAGAAAACACCAGACCCTGTTTGCATTCGAGTCTGTTTCGACAGCTGTTTCTTCTTCTCTACACTATTCTGTCTGGAGGAACTAGTAGAAATATCTTTCTTTCTTTCTCTTTCCTTCTCTCTCTTGATTGAGTCCCAGGTGGGTGGGAGGTTAGTAACTGTCAATATTCAATGGCTGTAAGCAGTCTTTATGATAGGGGATGATGATGAAGAAAAATAGAATTACATTTACCCCTGATAGACACGCATTTACAGTGTCACTCATGAGTCTCCCCTTCTTTTACTGCTTCTATACTTCAGCCCGTAACTATAGAATGACATAAAGTACAATGGGGATGCTAGTGCCTTTTGGCTCTCTAGTAGTCTCCGTGATGGATCTGCTTTTTTGTAACTTGTGTGCGCGCCAAAGAGAAAAGGGAAAATAGAACCCATCTTGCTTTGGTCAATGAATCAGTCTCCTAAGTGCATTACTCGCATTTTCCACTCATTGTCCATCCTTTTTCTTTTTTTGATATTCCGTGGGCAAAAGAAGAAAAAAAATAGTGTACAGTGCTAACAGTGCTAAAGGGCGGCCTTTTAAAATCCAATAAGCGACCTTGCTTATTTCATTTGGCGTTATATTCAGTATACACCTAAAGACTTTTGGGATGTAAAAAGAAATACATAGACAATAAAAATCCGCTATTTTCAGATTGGCTAATGTGTTTAAAAATGTATTTTCGCTGTCTGAATAAACTATTTCAAACTCTACTTGCCTATTTTAGCAATACCTGTTGACTGCAATTACACGTTATAAAGTTGGATATAAAAGAAGGAAATGCTGATATTGCAACTCAGTCACTGTATCTATTGTTTAACATAATGTGCTATCATTAAGTCCACAGTATTTGCAGTATAGCACTGCTTGAAAAAGACTTGTCACAGAACCTATAAAGTTAGCTTTAGTTATTATTGTATAGAAAGTAGAAAAAAACTCACTTAAATTAAGAACAGAATAGTCATTTATTGAATCAATATCCACAATCACCTCAATTATCTTATTGTAACTGGTATTAACAGTGGTGCTTAATGATAACAAAGTATTGTTTCTAATACTGTTCTTTAGGCTCAAGGCAAATAGAGTGTGAATTGTTTGACTTAATTTTAGGAAAGAAGAGGCTAGATTGTAATACATCACCAGTATAGAGAGAAAAATTATTTGTTTTGATATTCCCCTCCTTTTGTTATTTCCCATACTGTCCATACAACTTGATACTCAAGTACTCGTCAAGATGAGCATAAATAAGCAAGGTAATGTGCCATTATTAACAAAGAGAAACAATAGAAGGAAGTGATAGACACTACCAAAGACTATTATTGAGATAAAATGATAAGCAATGTCATCATCTGGACTTGAGTTTATTTTAATCTACAAGACATTTATTGTATTGTTATTAGACAAGTAAAGACTCTCAAGTTAGTCTCAGGTGGTCTTCTGTACTATCAAGGTGTCTCGAGTATACTTCTGAGTATATCTATCTATCTACCAAGGACAAATCACTAGGCTTTTAGGGTATAAATTCTATTGCTATGAGGGAATCTACTTGGACAGTAGCTATAATATTATAATAAATAAGTATATTCATAAATACTATTTTTTTATTGATAATACAATTTGATAGTGATGTATTCTGCAAAAAGAAATAATATATTGGATATCTGCAAACCTTATGATTTTAAACAGCGATAATAAAGATACAACTTAAGGTACACAGTAAAGGCTATACCTTTACTACTCTATGATCCAGCAATAATGAATAAACTTTTATGGTCTCTAAAGATCAGGCGGTCAAGTTCTTTGATGATGTATATATATATTGATCTGTTGAATAAAGAGGCATATGAGTGCAAGAAAGTAAAAGTCAAGGAGATATTGTCTTTAGTCTGGAAATACACAAGTATTTTTGACAAGCATAATATCAACAGCCTTGGAAGGTGGTTGAATTCAGCAAGAATAAACTCAAAAGGCTATACAATCAAAAGAATAAACCGTAATACAGGAGAAAAAGGACAAATAACATACTTGCATGTTTTGAAGGATAAATACTTGAGTTTGACTTTAATTTGTAAAAGGCATACATTGATTGATTATGTTTCACTACAGTAGATACCTTTGAAAATGTGGCCACTTTTCTTAAAAAAATACCAAAAGTTTATTAACAGTTTAAAGAAGAAGGGTTGCAGCGTAATTGGTTATGCTTGAAAATCAAAGGGCAAAGAGACAGAAGAAACTCGAACAAGACCACTGCAGCTAATGTGTGATTGTTTGAGAAGCCAATCACTTGTTGATCGTGTGTTCATTTATTACTCAAGCAATGTAAGTAACCCGTTGAATTCGAGAGACAATGGCCAAGAAAAAGAACTCGAGGATGGCGACATACAAGGTAAAGATATTTAGTTCAAGAAATCATTCAGAATTTTAACCGTTTATTAGACATGATTTGTTATATAGAAAATAACAATAGGGTGTGTCTGGTAGTGCTTGATCATGCAGGTATTTCTACCAATTGTGAAGACTTGGAGCAGTTATTTTTTATAGGTAAGATACAAATAAAATAAAAAAATAAATTATAAACATTCTAATATTTATTATCAGGAACAATAAGAGCTTACAAAAGATAGTCGTAGACACAATGGCATTCAACAACAAAGTGTAGTGATAAGCAAGCATGCCAATCAGTGGCTTGGGTGTCCATAAGACAAAGGAAAGCCTATAGTAAAATAGATAGACATAATAAGAATTACATTCCTTTGAAGCCACAGCGTATAGATAGTTTGTTATGGTTTTCTCTAATATACATCGAATTTCCTTGGTATCTATTGAATCGTATTATAGAGGCTAAACTCACTCTGAATATTGAAACAAACGGTACTTTATGCATCCTGTTTCATTCTTCTATATAACCACTGTCTCTTTTCCTTTCTCTGTAACACCGTAGGTTACATACTCTTTTGGTCTTCTGTCACTATTGTTGGTGAACACTCCTCAGTCTCTGTTATCACTCTTTCTGCTAGAACAGAAAGACTATAGTGTAAAGTGCATCCCTAATTCTCTATTTTTTTTTGTGCTATCTTTGTATTGGTAGCTTCTTCATCTCGAGTTATATATGCCTCTTAGATCTACCATTGCCTCAAATTACAATAGCTTCAACTCTACATCACATCGGTGCTGCTCAATGTGTTACATAAACTGTGATATGAAGATAATGATTGGATAAAAGACTTGTGAAAATTGTAGGCACTCTTTTCATTAGCAGACACTAGGCCGGAGTACTAAAACGTATAAGTTACCATTAAAGGGGTATGAAAAATATTCCTCAATCCTTTCTACTATATAAAACGCCAAACGAAATAAGTAAAGTCGCCCATTGTATTTTACAAGGCCGCCATTTGGCACCGTTAGCACTGAATACAGGTTGTACCAGTTGAACATTATTCTCTCGTACCCCTGCTTCTGTGATGAGAGTTATTAAGCTGACTATGTCTATTGGCTGTGTTCATAGAGTGCCTTTGCATTGGTATTTAGAGATAGAGAGAAAGGGTGTCTTTATTGGGTTCTCTTCATGGTATTAAGGTTATTATTGAATAGTACTATGGATAAAAAGATAATATAAAGAGTAAAGATCTATGTCTACAATAAAAAATAGTGCTTGTGTAAAAATGCACCTACCAAAGTCATGCTCCATCGAATGTAAATAGGTTACTCTATGTTAGATTCAAGATCTTGTTCACGAATCCCCTAAAATGGATAGGAAGCGCTACCATGAATACAAATCCCAGTAGTGCGATCATGCCCAGGAATAAGGGTGTTGAACAATAGACTCGTTTTACATTACCCACAGATGATGAGAAAACCCATAACAAACATATGGGGTAATTTCAATCTACTTAATTCTTGTCCATCGTATAAATGAAAACGTTCTTTTACTTTATTAGTGTATTCAACTTTAGGCTATTTTATTTTTCCCCAAACAAATTCCAAAGAATAGCTGAATCATCCCATCTTTGATATTTTCATTTTCAACACTCTTTTGTATTTCATCTTATCCTTCACACGTGTTGTCTCTTTGCAACGTAACCTCAGGGAGAAAATAGAAAAGAAAGAAAAGAAAAGAAAATTCAAAGCGTGTAGGTATAGCTACTACACTTGGAATAGCTTGTGTATTGATTCTTTGAGAAGTAGACAATGTGATGTATTTCCTTGTAAGCATAGATCAAGTAAAGATTAACGTGACATTAAAGTAGAAATATGTTTTTATCATTGAATAACAACAAATGAAAAAGAACGCAGTATGGCTTTTTTCATCAGTGCCTAGACGTTGTTTTTAACTCTATAGTGTGTTTGTACCCCAACAAACACTCATGAAATCAAGTGTAGAGGGTATAATTAAAAAAAAGTAGTATAATCTAGGATATTTAGCATGTGAGCGGATACCAATAAAAGATGGAGTCAACACGATATACTATGACAGACAGAATTAGACAGTTGCCCCTCTGTATCTCCTCGTCTACAAAAAGGAAAAAACAAGGTGTTGAATACTATGTATCGTTCTGATCAACACAGATAGGAGCAGTCTTATTTGGATGAATAGGGATGATTGAATTGATACAACTGTATTGATGATATTACTTATCTTTTGAGTAGCATCGGATAGTAATAGGACTACCGAAGGATCTACTCTAAGAAATGATGGAATAAGAAAGTGTGCTTATCAAATTTGGTGCTTTGTAATGTAACACATAAAACAAAGTAAGGGATTCACAACAAAATAAGTTGTTGTTCTATAAACATAGATATATGAAGTGCATACAGTGAAGGATTTCTTGTAAAAATATAACTATAGTAAAATGATGATAGGAGTAACAGAATTGCATCATCTTCAGTCAAAAATTTGCATTGAAAATAAAGCATATTAAGACATTAGGCTTCTTGTTTGCACTGATATTATAAACCACCATTTGTTTTTAGGATAAAATAGTCTTATTCAATGGTAGGATAGAATGATAATTTCTAGGGGTAGTCAGGCCATTCTATAGTGCCTGTAGGAAGAAGGAAGAAGGAAGAAGGAAGAAAAAAGTTACGCATAAGAGGGGATTCAAATGAGTGTCAAACGCAAGACATTTGCTACCTAACATTTTTGAGATAAGGTGTCTGATGAATGTGCAAACTGCGTGGTAGTACGGTTTGATACAAACATTTAAGGATACCCACTAATGTAAACTACCACTGCCTTTTCAATAGTGAACATACCCATTCTGATCAATTCATAGTTGTCTGAATTCATAAAGAAGGAAATGTAATAGAGAATACCCAAAGTATTCACTTACCACTGAAGTGCAAAGACATAGGCTCATTTATCTATAGTCGCATTGTAATATTTTTATTATAAACATGGACAATGGCCAAATGTATGCATGTATTACAAAAGGGAAAGTAACCAAGACCCTGAATCCTTTTTCCTTTTTCCTTTATTCAATCGCCTTGTTTCTGTGTGTAAAGGCATTGTCATGAACAAAGCCTTACGTTATTACTTCATCGTAACATTTCATTTTTCACTATTATTTTATGTAGATTTATTCTATTAAAATAGCTAATGATATTTTTTTTTTAAAATAAATAAATTAATTAATGTGGATCCATAGCTATTTTAAATGTATGTATCATGCTATTTTCACATAAAAAACACATAAAAAATCAACATTGCCATTTTTCAATTTCAAACCCCAAATTAGCGCTATTACTATTATTATCTTTTTTTTTCTACGAAAAAAGAAATACGCACATTGATAGAGGACATCAGGGATAAAACTAAGGCAAGAGTATTGATTGTCCCGGAGGTTCCGGTCGGCACTTGATAAACTTAAAGGGAAGATGTAGGAGTAAAAAGTAGGTTTTATTTTTGTGGCTGGCTGAGTATGTTTTAGGGGAAGTTCACAGGCTATTCAGTAATTGACATGGTAGCTTTTCCCTTTCTTCCCTTTCTTCCCCTTCTCCCTTGTTTTGAAAGTAAAAAAGAAAGGATCCATTGACATAGATATTATCTGAGTTACAAGAAAAATAGACTATTTTTTTCTTTCCTTTTCAAACAGTTAGGAGTGGCTTTTTCAAATGAAGACTGAGCAGAGTACACTTAGTCAGTAGTTAGTTTTTCATAGAGTTATTTTAGTGTAAAGTTGTTTTTTATTTTTTTTATTTTTTTTATTTTTTTTATATAATAGTGTTCAATCGTGAGACTTTCTATTCATAGAACAACGGATATCATCATTTTATCCAACTTAGTGGGACACATTGGATATCATTTATGTATCGCCTATCTTTTTTAGAATGTTGAATAAAGTGTGCTTTATTTCTATCTGTAGACTATTCAACAGAGTACTTTAAAAAGGTGTTTTCTATAATCAATCTTATAGATATATAACTCTAAAACTCCATTGTTATCCCAAAAGAAAAGAAAAAGAAAAACCTTTCCTTTATTTTCTGTATTGGCAAAACAAAGAGCAGAATATTTATTTCCTAATATAAACACGCAATCTCAATAAACGCTGATAGAACTATAAGAAGCTATATTGGCAAAACTAAAACTCAAAGGTATCCATTATTGGGTGTAACAATGTATGCTATTTAGTTTCTATAACAACTGGTAAGGATAAGACTGCTTTTGTGTATTCATGTCAACCCTTTTCATAAATGTAGATACTATTATCTGTGCTTTTTTTTTTACTACACACTCAAAGATTTTTCTGGCTTTGAAGCAGTGGTACAGCTTCCATTTATGTCAAGACGCATTAATCACTTTTTATGGAAATATGTTTTAAAATCAAAGACGACAAAGTATCCAAATTTTAATTTCTTTTTATAGAATACTTCGATATCAAATTATATTATCAATAGAATATAGTGTTTATGAATAATATTGTTGATGGATAGAATTGTTTATTATAATAATATAGATAATAATAATATGGCTAATAATTATCTAGGAGTATTTCTCATATCAATAGAATTCACAACCTAAAAGCCTAATACTTTATGCTTGGGAATACACTTTAGACAGTATAGACAGTATAGACAGTATATAATGAAGAAGACCACCTAGGACTGACTTGAGAAAGAATCTTACCCTATCTAATAACAGACGAGTGTATTAGTAATAACTCAATCAAGAGAGATAATATGCTTACCTTGTACTTAATACTTGTCTTGAGAATAATGAGTCATATGTTATCTATTAGAAGAAGAGTCAGTACTATGTCTTGTATATTACATTGAACTCAAGCCCAGATAAAGACACTGCTTACCTTTTTTACTTTCAGAAAAGCCATTGGTAGTGTCTATCACCTCCTTCTATTATTTCTCTTTGTTAATAATAACACATTACCTTGCTCAGTTATGCTCATCTTGACAAGTGCTTAAGTATCAAGTTGTATAGACAGTGTAAGAAATAACAAGATAATAACAAGACCAAAGAATAACAAATATTTTCATTCTGGTGAAGTATACAGTCCCATACAAAAATGAGTAGACGGCAAATCAGTTTTTTGTTTTTATTTTATAACTTATTCAATAAATGACCAATGAAAATCAGCCAAATCTTAACCAAGAACATGAAGATAGTCTTATCAAAAGAAGAGAGCATGACATGTTTATTAGAGGTCAAATCATAGGACAATGGAAAAGACATGCTACTTATCAAGAGATTATTGACGATATAGACCTCACAAAGAGCACAGTGGGCAAGAGTATCCTATTGTATAAAAACAAAGGCACAATTCAACTCAAAATACATACAGGAAGATCTGAGGAGGTGTCATCTACTTCAAAACTGGGAATGATATTGTCTATTCATAGAAACCCTATGCAAAGAATTGCATATCATTTAATAAATATTAATGATGCAGGCGTAGATATTTTCCGTAGCACATTTCTAAAATACATGAGTGAACTCGGGGGTATTTCATGCTCACCATCAATAAAATCTGGTATGACACCTCACAAGCAAAGACCATTGGAATAGTGTAAAAACAAGGTTGATTGGCCAGTGGAGAGGTGGAGTAACGTCGTTTGGTCTGATGAGTCCCGTTTTACAGTTGTGGACAATGATAAAGGGACTAGAGTGATCAGGAAGAAAGGTGAAAGGTATAAGGAGCGTCATACGCAAAGAACATACAAGTATGGCAAGGGTTCAGTCATGGTGTGTGGTTGCTTTTGGCGCAAGGATGTAGGACCTCTTGTGCTCTTGGAGGGATTAGTTAATAAAGACAAGTATGTCAATGTACTTGCCAAATACTTTCTTCCCTAACTCCGTAAATTTCAAAACACTTCGAGGAGAGAGACAGAGTTACCCCAGTGTTGCATAACTATTATTCAAATGAAGATACTGCTGCTTTGAAAAACCAGAATGTCAATAGCTTAAACCCATTTCGTAGAATAAAGCTATCAATTCTTATTAATCAACAACAATCAGAAAAAAAAACATTCATCTAGTATTATCCAACTCACCAAAACATCAAAAAAAGAATCCGGTGTGGTTATTGCTGCACTAAACTAAGATACACATAAGTCTTTTTGAACCATACTACATTTCTACACTATATTTTATTTCCCAAAAATGCGCCAATACTTTCTGAAAATACCTTTTTAAAACACATTAGCCAATTAGAGTAATAGTATGATTTTATTGTCCGTGTATTTACTTTTATATCCCAAAAATCTTTACGTGTGTACGAACAATAATTAAAAAATACTAAGGAGTAACCTATTCATAGACGACTGGCCATTGTAACTTGATGTTAATCTTTATTATACTTTTTATATATAAATATGGAATAAAAACGCGACGAATAGTTGCACTCTCCTTTCAATCAAACAAAAGGCGTGGGTTTTTGGTATTAAATAGTGTAGATAAAAAAGAATTTTTAAAAAAGGTTTAGAAGGATGGTTTCGTATGGTTATATCATGTCTTTACGCAAAAAACTACTTTATATCGATAAACTATATCTGCATGTTGTTGCTATTAATATAATGTACTTGGATGCCTTTTTTTTTGTTTAGTCTTAACTCCATAAATATATTAGGAAGATTATTACATAAACAGTATTTTACTCTAAATCATAATTTTTGGACCTTTATGGATGAAGCCTCCTGTATTTAATAAAATAGTTGTAGTTTGACACTTGTGTTTATTTTAAAGAAATCTCACTAATGCTTATATTTCACTGGTTCATTCAATTCAACATCAGTGCTTGTTAACTTTCTATCCTATTGAACTTCTTGGATTAAAATATTTGTGACATTTGCTTTTATTGTCTGTTTATGTTTTTATTAATATTGAGTTGATGACAATAGCAAAACACACACACACATAGTAGGTTAAAAAAATAACAATAAAAGTAGGCAGTAGCTTGTGCTTGTGCTTGTGCTTGTGCTTACCCTATTTCAAACACTATTCCTACAGACTTAGCTTAGTAGTCCAGATCTTCTTTGTTATCTCATTATTCTAATTTTACAAGCGACACTCATATCAATTCTAATTGCATGCTGATGACCACCCTGTTTAGAAAATAAAAAGATGCTTGTAGAGTTTGTTACCCCATTACCTTCTAATTCAGTAGAATGTTTAGGGATGAAAGCTAATCCACGTGGTACTTGATTTTACTTAATTTTTATAGTAAATTATAATACTCTATTCAAGCTATATCAGCCTCTATGAGATCAGTCAATCAATAGAAAACTAGTATTTATTTATTATTTATTTAAGAAATAAATAGAACAATAATTATGTTTCAAGGCTGAAAATAGAAAAAGAAAATAATAAATTACAAGGGATACTCTTTTATAAAGTTAAATCAAAGAGTATGTATCAGTATAACAACTTGAAATAATAACTGGGTCCTGTAAGAGTAAATGTGTTCCATCATAATAATGAAATTAAGTTTAATATACATAAAAAAATGATAAAGATAAAAGGGGGAAATAGATCCATGGTTACAGTGTGTAGGAATAGATGGGTTTTTTCTTTCAATTTTCAATGTAGAAATGAAAGAAACAGAAAAAGAGATCAGGTTAATGGAAAACAAATTGTACATGGACTCTACTTGAGAAGTGGACAATCAATCTTTCCATGACCATATTTACCACACCAATGACTTGAAAACAAAACAAAAACATTAGTGAGTACATAGTTTTAATGTGAGTGTGAAATTGTTCAGGTTTACCATTGACCACCTTGCAGATTTAATGGTTTGATCTGAGGCAACATTCAATATTATTGAGATGAATGAATATATAATTGTTTAGACATTATTTATATTTTATAAGAATTTCACATTTCATATTGTGTACACCACTTGCTTATTCTATGCAAGACTACGTCTGGTAAAAAGAAAAGAGTTGATCATCTTTAAAATAGCAGCATTTACATTTAAATGAATAAATGATAAGCAAACAGGCTTTTTAAAAGAAAACAAACAAGTAAACAAACAAACAGACAGACAATAGAGTGAAGTCCATTGCTTATCTGTTTAATTTTTATCTGACTATTCTTCTTTCTACAAGAGTCTTCTCTCGAATCACTATCAATCAAGTCAAAAGATGGTTTTATGGGATTGATTTATCATAGTTACCCATGTATTTTGGTAATTTGAATATCAACCATTCCTTCTGACACTAACTGACAATGTGATATGTAACTTGTTCTTTTTTGTTAGTAAATGGCTTAACGAAATGCCATCCCATGCAATTATCACCCGACTCCGTATAGTCACATGGAATGATCGATCCTTAGTATAAATCCTTTGCATCTCTTCTCTTTCTAATATTATAATGTTATAAAAGACTACATAGACCTATTGTAAGTCCATTCAATAGTATTAAAATAAGTGTTTGTTTTTACTAACTATATGGTATACTATTTTAAAATCTAAAAAAAAAATCATCTACTAAGGGGCGTTTAACTTATATGGCTATAAAAGTCGAGTGATAATTGCATAAGATCGTTATGTGAGAAGCCTATTTGAATAAATATAATATAGTTCAAGAAACATAAAAAAGTATACCAATACTGTAGACACTATGTTGACGATGAGTCACTGTAAAAAGTATAAAAGTGTCTATTAATACTTTAAGCAAAAGAAGTAATCTTTACTATTTTGATCAACTGGAGTGGTGTTTGGAGGATATTATTTGGATTCTATTTGTTAGGATCAAGGCTAAGATGCCAAGAGACTATCTAGATGATAAGAAAGAGTGAGAGTAGAAAATATATCCATTCTTTCATAAATACACTCACTATCTAAAGAGGGTGTTCCTATTATGATCATCTATACTTTTAGTTTTATTGAATAGAGTGTTTGATATAAACAAAGATGTGAAGAACATATAATTCAAAAGCAATATTGCTGCTTGAGTACTAATGGTGCTACTAAAACACGTTACATGTTGGTGTGGAATGTAGATGTGAAGTACATGTGCAGCAATAGCTCTGCCAGTATTTCTAAATGGACTGATATTCTCAAATGAAATGACAGTTGACACATTTATCACCTTTGAACTACATATGGTTGCTACTTACTGTGGTGCTTGAGATATAATAAATAGACTCTGTTCATAGGGTTGTGTATTTGTAAGCTGTTTTATATTCATCTTTCAGTTACTGTAAATATCTTACTTATCTAAGTAACCCAACGTATTAATAGAGTAGAATATATGCCTAAGAGTGGTAGTTATTCTTTTATAAAACTGTAAAGTACATTGCGGTAGAATAAAGTAGTGCATACTCACAGGGCATAATATTCTATCAGCTGCCTCTATTGCTCCAATGCATGCTCTATCCATGTTTATCTTACTAGACTCACTGCTAAAGCCTCATAGGTGCATAGGTGCATAGGTGCATAGGTGCAGTTATGTATTATAAATACATAAGGAGCAGCGTGTGTTATATAATCTATGCTATATTTGATGTATACACTACACCTTTGGGATGCATAAAAAGCACTCTTTTCTTTAGACAAATGGTTTACTCAAACATAGAATCTGTTTGACGAACTCAACTCGTATATACCAAAAGACATCCCTAGTATAAACAAGATATCTTGTCATATCTCCTGGTAGTATGGACATATTTTTGATGTGTCTTTCTACTTTCATAAAGGTGACTTTACATGTTACAAATAAACAAAAAGAAAACACACACACACACTTTAACTATTAAACACTGATACCGGCTCATAAGAACAAACTATTACGACATGAAAACATCACAAGGTGACATTTGAGTTCGGTTGCTTTTATTCATAGCATAAAAAAGAGATTAAATGCTTCAGAAACACGGGATGCTTAAAGACCCAACTTGGTGTGGCGCCAGTTGCGACGCTTGGCGTTCCAGCTATACATTCATAAAAAGAAAAGAAAAGCATAAGTCTATCTTCAATGCTATAGCTGTTTGCTATTAGACTTACCGGATCTTAGTATCAGTCTTAAGACGGAACCAGTGGGGAAGAGGACGGTTCTGCTTCTGGGCCTTGCCGAGCTTGACCTTGGTTCTGAATGACTTGTTGGAAGGCTAATAAAGAGAAGTAATAGAGTAAGTTGTATTGCACAGTATTGAAGTTTAGTAGTCTTCTCTAATGTTGCTTTCTTTTTTCTTCCTAATTTTCACTAAGGAGTAAAAAGTAAAAACCGCTTTTCTATCCATCCATCTTTCTATCTATCCATCTATCCATCCATCCATCTATCCATCCATTCATTCATTCATCTCTCCTCTCATCCATAGGCTATTCATCTGTCTATTGCTCTTCTAGAAATCATGACTCTAAGGGTGCATACCATATCGACTGTGTTCGAAAAGAGGAGGGGCCCAGATGTTGTAAGCTTACAGAGCCACTTGAGCTCGAGAAGGGCTGCGTAGCTCAGCTGGCTCCCCAGCCACTCCGAATAAGGTATAACTATTATCCGCTACTTTATCATTCGATACAGGCCCTTCATATAGAATTAGATAGTTCGAAAAAATTAAACTAGACTGTTTAAAATTAAAATTAGACAAGTCAACATTTTGTAGACAAATGTTAACAGTAAAATTACAACTATAAAAGATATTTGCCATCATTAGAATGATACCTTTTTTTTTATTGGGGAATTAGAACTCAATGACTGATAGACTGAGAAGATGCCATCGAATATTAAAGAATAATAATATCATAGCATTTGATAGCATACCCTTGAGGTTATCTTTATTATTATTATTATTATTATTATTATTATTAAATCACCCGATACGTTATAAGTTCACTGAAGCTACCACTACTGGAAAAGTAGTTGGAAACTAAAAAAAAAGGAGAGATGTGTTTTGTTAAATGAAAAGAATATATTTCTCAAAGTTTATAGCTATGAATTTGAGACCAATACATACATATTTCTCTATGCTACAAGGATTTATGGTATACAACACTATTGTTTGTAAATCTAGGATCGATTTATTCTCTCTTGCTTTGTGTGTGTTTTAAGGGAGAAAACCCAACAAAATAAAATAAGAACAGTCCAGGTATATTGAGTAAAATAAATAAATAAATGAATGGATAAATACACTCTATCAAACCAAGCTACACACCAGGAGATCTTTAGGATATAAAAGGAAATAGTCGAACTACAATTGTTTAAATATGACACATCGATTTGAGGAGCAAAAATAAACTGAGATGTGTTCATGTTAGTTTTTAAATAAATTGTCGTAAAGACTTTTCCCATAATTGGAAGAATCACTCTTTTGGGAATTAGGATTGATTTATTACCAAACTAAGAAGGAGACTCTATCGAATATCAAAGGATGTCGATAGTTCATAGCATTTCGATAGTTAACTCCTGAATCTATACCATTAGAAAAGTATAAAAGACGTAACAATTCGATTCAATAAACAACAGAGTTTAACTACACGTTCTACTGTTCCGTATACCTTTGGCCTAAAAACCCAAAGACGACAAAATAAAGATTATGTAGATTTACCTGTAAATGTCTG